>OW679194.1:229096460-229273834 GCA_940337035.1 Agriotes lineatus | reverse complement strand
GAACATTCGTCCATAGTGTTGTAAATAAAATTAGTATAAGTAAGTAAATTTGACACCACTGATCTATTTGAAAAGAAACCATGTTGTTGGGGCATGATAAATTCTTTATAAGTATTAAAAATAACTTCATAAAGAAGCTTTTCTAAAATTTTACTAAAAGTACAAAGTTTTGAAATGGGTCTATAGTTTTGGACTAAATTTTTATTGCCTGACTTATGTATAGGGGTTGCTAGAGCGTTTTTCTACATAGGACAGATGCCTTCAGATATAGACTTGTTGTAGATTAAATCCAAAGGTTCTGACAAAGAAATTGCACAATTTTTAATAAATATGTTAGGTATATTATCAGATCCACTTCCTTTGTTTATATCAAGATCTTGAAGTAATGATGTTATTCTATCTTTTTTTTAAAATGACATGCTGCCAAAGAGAAACTATTTGCAGATGCATTGCTTTTAGTTACTGCACCAGCTCTAGAGTAAACAGTAACGACTGAGCTGAAAAATTTAGAATTTCCTTGTTCAATTTGACACTGGAAGGAATTCCGTCGAATTTTTTTCTGTCTGTTACGTAAGACCAAATTTTTTTTGTATTGACACATATATTACTTTCAGTGTTTTCAATGAAGTGCCGGTAGCAATCTCAAATTACAAATTTTACGCGTTTCCCAAGCAAGCTGAATTTATTGTAATCCAAAGCTGATTTATATTTTTTATTCCTACAATGAGCTTTAAATTTTTCCTTTATCAGCTTGATTAGGTCCTGCGAAAACCAGTTAGAAAAATTATGATTGCGTTATGATGCTAGTCTATAATACTAAGAGGGCTGTTACATTCTATTACCTCGACATCTTCATAATTAGATAATATTAAATCTAATACTCTTATATTTACATTGTTAATGCAGTTAAATTGCACAATACCAATTTCAGATACTAGTCACAGAACACAGAAACTAGATTGACTCTTAAGGTAGGTCATGAAAGGCGCTGTGATCATATTTGATGAATTGGCAATATGTGGAAAGTTGTCAAACATACAAAGTTTGGTTAGATTTTAAATGACAAGTAATCAGTAACGGTGGGTAGAGGGATTTCGTTTACCGCAGTGACCAACGTCATATGATAGATTCTTTGTGTTTTAAACTGAGAAAATTGCTGTTGCTGGGATAGAAGGTTTAGCAGAGCCTGGTTGTTCAACTCAACACCATTATTTCCGCAATCCTTTTAACATTCAAAAACTAATAATACGCCATACCGCAATGCTGCGTACGCCTGTGATTTATTGTGTCATTTAGCTTAAATAAGGTTAACAATTTAATGTCAATATGATAGATGTAAAAATGTTACCAATACGAAACTTGGAAATTACTAAATTCTAATATTAGTTCCGATTTTTACCGCGTCTCAATCTAGGTTATTACTTTTCAACTTCATGTTAACGGTGGTTTTTGGAAAATGACAATTACATGGTTGTGACAGGACGGAACACCAGCAACAACTAACAATAATTAGTTGAGTCCTGTCACAACCATGTAATTGTCATTTTCCAAAGACTACAAAAAGCTTTTCTCAATTTGAAGTTGATTAGTCCCAATTTGTAGTTGTTTATTCTCAAATTGAAATTGTTTATTTCATTTTGAAATTGTTGTTTCCCATTTTGAAATTGATTAGTCCCAATTTGAAGTTGAAAAGGTATAGATTCTGTAACCTGTATATGATCCAAAAAAATATTTGAAACAGTGTCATAAGTTATAGTTAAATTTTTCAGTTTTATCGAATCTATTTCCCTAATCCAGCTAATTTTACGTAAGTTAAAATCCCCACAGATTAATAGAATGTCATTATCATCTATCGAGCTTACAATAATCGGCAATTTGTTTTTAATACTCGAAGGAATGACAATCCAAAGACAGGGCCGTAGCTACAGGCTTGGGGGCCCTGGGGCAACAAATAATTATGGGGCCCCACGTTATCTTTCCCTTTACCTCTACACCACTTTCATTTAGTAAGCCTTTTTTAATAGGGTTGCTATTGGTGTTTTTTTTTTGTTAAGATAGAGGAATGGGCATTTAAAACAGACAAAACACATATTTACTTGTCACATTCAGTTTAATATAGAAAGCGTTAGCCTTATACTGCAGCGGTCCCGGTTATTAGTATTAATTTAGCGGTAGTCGTTAGGTCACGCAGAAGGCGCCTATCGCGAAGTAAAAACTTTTGCACCAGGCGTACCACCCGTTATATGACATGCAAGCATGCATATAAAACTTACAAAGTTACAATATCCTAAGTCTACACAGGTTGAGTTTTAACTGAAAACTGGATCACATTAAATTCTGTTTCCTAACTTTTATTTCATACTGTCCGGAAAATACGACTTTACATCATTAATTTGAGTCCGTAAAGCGGAACATTACGTCACAAGGCCGGAAAGTATTGCTAGGCAACTGCTGAATAATATGATAGTGGCACTGTAAGGCTATGTCAAATTCGAGGTTATCTATCAGGTTAGATTTTCCGTCAGTTTTGACGCAGAGTGACGCAAAACCTAACCTGATAACCTCGAATTTGACATAGTCTTACAGTGCCACCAACATACTATTCATAGGTTTGAATTTCCACAACCGCCTCTTATGGACTTTTTTAATGAACATATTGTATAAAACCGTATGAAATAAAACATTGTACGATACACGACCGTAAAATATTATTAAATTACTTGTTTAGAAATTCCCGACTCGGTTCGTTCCTCGCCTCGTCTGTAAAAATCTAAACTGGTATTTTAATAAGTCATTTTCCGGTCTTATAACGTAAATAACTATTTTACAAGATGTCATTGATTACTTTATCAAAGTTAATTTGTTGAGCTCTATCATTTTCAATTGAAAACAAAGCTAGATTGCTGAGCCTTTCCTGTCTCAAGGTGCTTCGTATGTAATTCTTGATCAATTTCAGTTTTGAAAATGACCGTTCGACCTTAGCTACCGTCACTGGAACTGTCAAATACATAATACATGCTGTAGACACATCAGGATAAGTTGGCGAAGGTGAGCTGTGATCAATTATTAACAGATGTGCAAATTCCTTGTTGCTGCTCATTTTCTCAGGTTTGGTTCAATAATTTTTTAAAACAATTTCGTAAAAAAAATTCTCATCTTTCGGGGGCCCCTTATGTTCCGGGGACCCGGGGCGCTGCCCCGGCTGCTCCGGTGGTAGCTACGGCCCTGTCCAAAGATCTTCTGACGAGCTGCACCACTCGTCTTTTGGCAATTAATTGTTTGTTTTACGGCTATTAACACACCGTCGGTTTTACTCGATTCAGCAGCATCACGATTTCTTCTAAAAACCTCGTAACCAGAAAAGAATAGTGCCGAACTATGTATGGAGTTATTTAAAAATGGTTCTGTTAAACAAATAATGTCACTACTGCATGAAGCCGAGTTCAGTAAAACGTCCGTGGTTTTGGTTCTTAAGCCTCTGACGTTCTGGTAGTAAACTGATAAAGCCATTCAGATGTAAGTTTCTAGTTAAAGAGCTGTACTAAATTACACTAACTTGTTAATCTCATCCTCGCACAAGATGGGAATGATTCTGGAGGCATCGCTTTTACGTACAAAAATTTTGCATCCACAGAACCCACACGCATTTGTAGCTTTTTTCACGAGACATCTCCCGAGCTTTCTTGTATAAAAGTTTGTTTTTAGTTGACAAATGCTCGTTAATGTAGATTTTTGATATCATCGATTCGTATCCCAATTCAGCGCCTGTTATACGGCGATTAACTTTTGCATCAGCAAGTAGCTTGTCTTTAAGCTGACGAGAGAGGAATCTGACGAAAACATTACGAGGAGTTTCTCGATGTCTATTAAATTGTGGTACTCTGTGTATTGCGTCAATATCAGAGGAAGTAATAGGGCATCCAATTTGATCACCAATAGTGCAGACAATGTCGATTAAATTTTCGTTTACTGAGATTAACAGTAAGTTGCCATATTTTTTGGGATTTACTTCTACAATAGACACCCAAGTTGTATTTCATGCATAGTTTTTTTGCGTCGATAATACTAGCTGGGGATGCACTCTCGCTTATTGCTTCTGAAATAGGCACTCCACTTACAGTATCGCGCCAATTTTTCTCGCAACAAGCGGTCGTGCATCCCTATAGCCAGTATTATCGGTAAGTCACTATGTACTTACTACATTACATTTATAATTTTGCAGTAGTGCAATTTTAGTGATAGCAAAGAGCATATATGCTCTTTGGTGATAGTTTGTACAAGTGCAAAAATTTCAGTGCTAATGTGTGCCAGCTCAACATTACAAAATCTTCGCTTCTCTCATACTTTTTGTAAAAGCATTCGTAAACTTGAAAAAATTATTGGTCATACGTAGTACAGTGACTTAAAGACTATTTTTTTCTGAAAATTTGTAGGTATAAAACAAATAATTGATGAGACCAATTGAATAATGCTGTTCTTCGTCTCTGACTATCTATTTTTCAATTTACCTTCCTTCTTACATATTTTTTATAAACACTAATCGAAATGTTGGGCATATTATTCACAGAATTATGTTTATAAAAAAACATCAAATAAATTTATACAGAAATATCTATTACACTTGTTAACTTTTTGAAACTTTTGTTGTAGTAAGGGATTTACTGTGCTCGAAAGATTTGAATTGTAAATTTTAGAATATTAAAACTTTTTAAGCCCCGTTTCCAATTTGTAGTATTGGCAATGACTATCTCTAAAATCTAAAATAATCTATCCAGCTTAAAATATGGTTTTTATATAAACATTCTAACAAATTATGATGCCCTAGTTTAATTAGTCATTGGTAAGAGAAAAGGTACAATGCATTTTTTTTTAGTTTTGGTGGTCTTAGCAAGAAATGTACTGCTTACAATTTTCTATAGTGAAACCAGAAAATAAAATCTAATCTTCAAATTTGCTGATCCATGAGATAATAACAATGACTAATGAGTATGAACAAGACCAAGGAGATTATTTCTTTCTGTAGTAAGTAATATTATTTATCGGTTTCGACATTAAGTCTTTGTTTACATATACAAAAGTAGGCTGGTAACTAGGTCATAACTTATCTGTAGGGTAAAGGAATATTACCCTACATGGCAACCATAACCATATAGCAACCGATAAACTATTGAACAAATCACGTATGTTATGAATCATAACAGCCTTAGAAGTTTTAAAATCCTCGCTCTACGAGCTCGGATTTCAAAGCATCTGCGGCAGTTATGATACTCATAACATTCCTAGATATGTTAATAGCTATTATCTTACAGTAGCGCCTATTACCATACATTATACAACTGTTTTTAGTGACTAAAATAAAGTTTTATTCACAAGTGAGTTTTCATTATTTATACTACTGCATTGTTGGTAGCACTGTCAAGCTATGTCAAATTCATAATTTTCAGGTTAAGTTTTGCGTCAAATAACAAACAAAACCTAACCTACGAACCTCGAATTTCACATAGACTGACAATACACTTCAGTACTGCCAATACACTTCAGTTATAAATTTATTTCGCGACATATTCTGACTGCGCAAACTATTTAGGCACAAGAATTGCTACTGTAAGATAAAACGTCGTATATCACACGTGAGCAAAATGCCATTATAAGCTCGTGAGAAATTATATCGCTCGTGCTGGGGCACTCGCGATTCAAAATTCTCACTGACAAATAATGATGTATTTCTCTCACTTATAATATAATCTACTATTATGTATTTAATTCCGTCAGAATTATTTTATCTATTTGATGAATAATATTCCTCACAGTACATCACAAAATCAGATAAGCTTATGACCATCGCTACTACAGAAACAAGAGTGCATTGAAATAAAAGTCGAATTTTCACAAGTCATGATAATTCACCAATAATTATTAAAAATGTCCTTAAGCAGCGATTCAGAAGCACCTTCTGATATTGAAGACTCTGCCAATGCTGCCATGGGTAGTTTAATACTTACTGTAATTAACAAATTATTCCTTTAATTGTATGAAAGTATGATTAGATTGGAAACATGGTCAGTTATGTAAAGTTATTGCACAAGTAGGTACTTTAAATAACTGTGTTACATGACAGTTATGGAAAATATTCTGTTTCATAATGTCAAAAAGTGACGTAAAAGCCAACTTTGCAAAACAGGATTAATTAATAGTAATTTACGATACAAGTGCGTAAAGCTACTCTTTAGGCACGAGTGGGGTAGAGTAAAAACGCGAGTGAGCGAGCGTTTTAAACCCCGCGAATGACTAAAGATACTTTACGCATGTGTATCGTATAATATTTTATGTACGATAGAATATAAAAAATACGGTAAATATAAAAAATATTTTACATGTAAATTAAAATTACTAGCAACCGGTCCTAATTTTGAGTGTTTAAAAATTTTAAAACACTTTGCTACTAACTACGTGCATAATGAAATTTTTTACACACTGTCGTAGATAAATAACTACTACAGAATGCTCAGTGCTTATTACAAGAATTTTGCAAAATATAGGTCCCGGAAATTGAAACCGGTGGTTTTAAACCAGCTGGTGTTTGCGTGTATTTGCTATGTGAGAAATACTAAAAAAGGTTTGGAGTTGGATATTACATTTTTAAATTATTTTTTGAAAATTACATCTATCAAATGAGCGCTCTATTACCTTCACACATTACAATAAACTTTTCCTATACTTTGCGTAATAAATCAAGCTCAATGTTTTCAGAAAAGAAAAAGTCTGGAACACTTACGTCAGGAGATCTGACTGGCCAATCAATATGTGAAATTAATCGGCCAGGAAACATATTTCCCATAATTTTATTCATTTGCATTGTTTTTTATGCCATAACAACTTAAATTGTACAAAATACATACAAATGAGCAACTATTTTTTATTCTATAGCCCTTTTAAAATAACCAGTGCTGATTACCAAACCATGTATGAGGGTTACGTAAAAAGTATTGCGCATAGTGATATATCTAGAATTCTAGAAAAACAAGCCAAAAGGGAAAATAAAATAATAGTAATTTACGATACAAGTGCGTAAAGCTACTCTTTAGTCACGAGTGGGGCAGAGTTAAAACGCGAGTGAGCTAGCGTTTTAAGCCCCTCGAGTGACTAAAGATGCTTTTATAATTACGCATGTGTATCGTACACTTTTTATCTACGATAGAATCTAAAAAATACTGTAAATATAAAAAATATTTTACAGGTAAATTAGAATTACTAGCAACCGGTCCTAATTTTGAGTGTTTTTTAAAATTTTAAAACACGTTGCTACTAACTACGTGCCTAATAACATTTTTTAAGCACGTTGCTATTAACGACGTAAACTAATGAAAACATGTTATTGAACAGTGGTTTTACAAACTTAAAACTGGCAACTAAAAGGCAGTTTTACACACTGTCGTAGATAAAATACCTTTAGCTATTGCAGTACAAAATTATTTTTCTGCATATTTACCATGTCATTCAAAGGTTGGTTTACCACCTCACATCATAATTTCACTTTATTCGAGCATCTATGGTCAAACAGTCCACTTGACAACTCTTTTAAAACAAAATGGAAATGTTTGAAAATCAAGTTATAGAGACAATGAAAAAAGTCCGATAAAATATCTTATAACAGACTACTGCCAAAAATGACATCATTCAGAAAACATAGTGCTGTATTTACCCTACAAGCAAAATCTAAACACAGTAGTGCAAGGCAGAGCTACTGAGTACATGAGAGAACATTTCAAATTTGAGTTTATTTAAAATAGACTTTTATGGAGCCAAGTAATGAGAAATCAGTATGTTTTGCATCTGGGTGATAAGGCGGTTATTTTTGATCAGTTCACTCACTTACTCTTTATTACTTCTTTCATCTGAAAGACGAAGGAAGTATTGTAATCACGAAAAACTCACCTTCCGAGATTTCTTCAATCTTCACGTTTCAGGGTCCCTAGATGACGAAAAATTGGTTTTCTCAATTCCGTCTGTCTGTCTGTCTCTCTGTCTGTTGGCAGTATAGCTCAAAAACTATTTGTCGGAGGAAGATGATATTTTGCATACACATTATACAGAGTGAGTCGGGAGGAACGGACCAAACTTCAGGAGTGTATTATACATGTGAAAATAATATAAAAAAACTCAAATGTTGTTATACGATTTTCATTTGTTTTCAAGTTATAGCATCATACAAAAATACCCCTATAGTCCAGTCAAATGGTAGAAAATAGGGGAAAGTTTTGGTGGAGTTTTTTGGGTCGCTGTACACGAATATCAGGTTTGCTAATAAAAATTTTGACCGGAAACACGTTTTTTAAGCAAAAACGGTGTACCAGGGCAAGTGAAAGAGTGAAATGCTTGCTGAGTACTACTGGACGTTCTAGCATAGCATAAAGATCTAGTACAAGATAAACAAGCGAAAATATTTTAAACACACTACAACAGTATAAGTATAATAATTAAATGCAATAGCTATAAAATTTGTTCAGTCAATTACCTTTCTTCTAAACCTGATATGTTTGTGTTGTTAGTATTAGAATTAAGAATAAGAAAACTCCAAATTAAATATACAATGTGGATAGGCAACTTTAAAGGCAGATCGTGGTTAGTTAGGTTGCATAACTGGAAGCGTATTAATACATAATTGTATTTTCCTAGAATCGACTAAATAAAAGGAAGTAACGTCATTTGTTGTATTTTGTTTATTGTGGAATATTTAATTATATTATAAAATTTTGTATGCAACATAAAATGTTAATCAAATAGTTAAGAATTGTTTTACAGTTTTTAGTTCTCTAATTTCCTTAGAAAATAGTAGGTACTGTTTTGAATGACATATTATTTTTAAAGCATTACTACAGCAGAACAAAGATTTACGGGCTTCAATTTCTAGAATTTTCCAATTTCTAAATGTAATCCTGGAACAAAAACTATTTATTTATTTTAGTCGAGTTGCTTTGAAATATTGTATTACATTATAAGTGATCTATATGCATAGCAGATGCACTACATATATTATTAGGTATATTTATTCTGTATAATATGTCGTTAAATGTTTTGTTAAACAAATATAGAGTCGATAAATGTGTAGGAGACCCTCTGTTTCTTACTAGTCCATCAAATCAATGTATTTTCCGGTTTTATTATTGAAATAGTTTTTTTTTATTTTACATATATGGTGAGGTGGGGCAAGTGCTGCCCAAAAAATGATAAGTGTAACTTCCATTCGCTGTAACTGAAATACTATTTGCTGACGGAATTTTTCTCTTGGCAGTAGAGTAGCTTAGTACATACTCTATATAACACAGTATATATGGTTCGATACAGTATTGCTGGATAAATGATATTTATTATTTTATTTTGATCTACGTTAGACGCACTTGCCCCACCAAAGCGGGGCAAGAGCGGCCAGGGCCTTTTTCTCCGAACACAATACTGTGATTAATAAACGGGGCTAGTGCAATACAACTTGATGTATATTCTTTACTGCGCACCGAACCAAAAATAATTCATTTGCAAGATATAAAAATTACTAACTTTTAACTGCCGCGGCATTTATCCGAAATTATTCAAATATGAGCTATGGAAAACAACACAAGGCTTTTTTATTTAAAAAAAACTACAGTGGACATATAATAACAAATAAAAAAATAATTCTAATTCAGTCCATATAAAATAAGTCACAAATAAGTATTAAATCATTTATAATACGTACTAAAAAACAAAAAGATATAATTCTAAATAGGTCCATACTTATTACATTTATTTATAATTCAGAAACTTTAACGGATTCCGGAAACACATATTTTTGGAAATTACCATGTGGTAATAGTTTTGGTTGTGGGAGCTTTTCTACGACATCCGACAGCAAAATTGAGCATTTGTCGTTTTCATCCAGCCGATATTCACATGGATTTTTCAATTTGCGTAAACATGTCACTTCAGCTTCATCGTCTGAAACTCCTGTCACGAGACATACATATTTGTAAGTTTTCTTCTTCCCATAAAAATGCGATAAAATGAAGTCGCCATGTTGAATTGTGAGGATTTGATTTTCATCATTATTAATTGTCCCGTTATTTTCCCTGCTTTGCGGATTGGAGTTTGAATAATTGTTTGAGAATTCAGCAATAAAATCTCTTTTTTCATCCATTTCAGCATCCGACAAATCATCGAACTCAGTTATTCTGTCACTACTAGCACTACTTATCCAAGACTCTAAGTCACTCTCGTCAGAACTAATTTTTCGTGTATTCTTCTGTTGAACAATGTTTTTCTTCTTTTGAAAATTTTTTTTCTTTTTGGAAACTTTCTTTTCTTGTGTTTTTTGTTGAAAATGTGCAACATCTTTCTGTGTTATCACCTCTGCTCCTAAGCAAACTCTCTTTCTTGTTTGTTTTGTAGCAATTTGATCACGTTTCACGAATTTGAGCTCTTGAAAACTAGCTCCGGTTTTATGTGAGTTATCTTGCAACTGAAGATTTACCATTGTTGGTGCGCCCGTTGAACTTTCTTGACCTTGGGTTAGAATTTCAGAGTTTTGATCTAATGACAGATCCGGCGGAATCTGTGAATCATTATGAATTCTGGATGTTGACTTCGGCATCTGATCATTATCTTGCACGCTGGATGTTGAAGGCATCATCTGATGATCAATATCATGCATGCTGAATGTTGAGGGTAAACTTTCGTCAGCAATTTTCTGGGCTTGAGAAGATTTCCATCTTTGAAAAGCAGTCGGATCGAATAATTCTACAGGCACGACATTTCGGTTTGTTGGACAAATTCCAGCTTTAACAAATCCATTTATTATTATTTCTGGCTTAGTGTCGGTCCATATTTCGCCAATTAACTTTGAGAATATACGCTTCGGAATCTTCACACCTACGTTTTTTCGTTGCCACTCTACCAGCTTAGCATCCCAACGCGTTTTAAGAGACTTAAACACGCTTAAATCGAGAGGTTGGAGCAAGTGGCTGGTATGCGGTGGAAGTTTTAAAATAGTTACCTGATTTTCTATTGCAGTTTTAATAACGTCCACACTTACATGAGTAGCATGGCCGTCATAAATTACTAAAACTGGTCGATCTTCGGGTAACTGTTTAATGAAGCTTTTTTCAAAATAGTTCTTGAAAACAGTACTCTCCATCCACCCGTTAGAAGTTGCCGCATATGTAGTGTTAGGGAATTCAGTAGCAGGTGGTGCTACCCACTGATCCCACACCTTCTTGCCCTTAAAAATTATAAGGGGAGGCGCCTTGTCACCAATTGCATTACAGCACATTAAAACAGTAGTATTCTGTTTCCCGGGACCACTTGTTGTACGAGTTGACGGATGTCCTTTTTGGCCAACAATTTTAGTTTTGGACGGATCGGAACAGAAACTACTCTCATCTAAATTCCAAATTTGAGATGGTTTATTCTCCAATCCGAGTTCCGTTACTGTCCTTTCAAGCAAGTCGAAATAGTCATATATTAGAAACGGATCAACATTTTTCTTTCTGGCAAATTCGACACTTTGGGGAGTTTTTAGGGAAAGATTATGTCTACGCTTAAAGTTTAAAAACCAATCTTCGCCGGGAACTCCATTTTTAAACTGAGTTGTAATATTGTTTAGCCTAACGTAATCGGCGACGATTTGTATTATTTCTTTTCTAGTCAGGCCGAATCCCCATTTCTCCAAACAGCGAATACAGTCAGCTAGCGATCTCTCTTCTTCAGGAGTAAAGTCTGGTCTCCTACCATAACTTGAACTTAATTTACCTCTTCGTCCTTTAACATGATCAGCAAGAGTATTTTTAGGTATTTTGTATATCTTGCTAGCTCTATAAGTTGTCAACGAACCACTCTTGACAAGGTCTACTGCTATTGCGAGTGTCTCTTTAGAATATCCTGCTCCTCTATTACTTTTGCGCACATAATTGCGAACCATTGTTCATCTGAAAAGGAAGGAATCATGATTTTGATTTTAAATTCTAATACGGGGCAAGTGCGCTCTATTGACTGCACTTGCCCCACTAAAATAACTGCACTTGCCCCGGCAATTAAAATGGCCGGGGTAAGTGCGACCCACCCACAAAAATGGAGTTTCATGTAAATAAGAAGAAAAATGCTCTAAGAATAATGAATAAAACGTAAAAACCTGCATACTCACCAAAACTCACCACAAAAACGTCGTTAATTTTGAAGATGTTGGACGATTATTAAAACACCACTAACTCATCACGCAACCGAAAAGCATAAGCAAACTTTCGCACGTGTGTCTTCACAACAATAAGGGATCCAAACATCCCCAGTCGGTAAAATAGGAAAGAACACGCTAGTTAGATGTCCTTTTCATAGGTGGCAGTGCAATATATGCATAAACGTGAAATATAATGGCAGAAACTGCACTTGCCCCGTAGACGCACTTGCCCCACCTTACCTTATTTTCGTAAAAAGAGTTTAAGAGATGAAACATAATTAAACCTAAATGTTTGAAACCTCCGCTCGGTAATAAAATCCTTTTAAATGAGCACTCTCACAACAATACATATGTAATATTGGTAATCAGATGGAAACTGGCAGGTGATACCATCAGGAAGCCCCGTCCAATTAACCCCATTCCTGAACCGTAAGAATTAACAACAAATATAAACCGAGTACGAGTGAAGCCACGTTATTATTGCACACGTATGCGTGCAATCTACATTAAGTAGCTTTAAAATTAATCATCCACGTCAAGATTTCGAATTTGTCTTTGTCGGAAATCAACATAAAACGATACGAGTGGTAATTTTTTTAATACTCTTATATTAACATTGGAATTTAATAAGAGCACATTTTCGGGAAACATATTTTTTTTAATTTTCAGTAGCGGTAGCCAATGACAAGGGAGGTTATACGCATGGGCGCCCAACCGGGTGTTAAGCTGCTGTAGCCCCAAGCTGGTGGTGGACAGAAAACTCGACATGCATGTGTGACTCGAGGGACACCACATGTGCCATCCACACGTGTCTTCCTATACTTCACTAAACACCAACGTCTCAGCTATATTAATATTTAACGAGCTTTTCGTTGCTTTTTTATTTTCCCGCTACCGGTGGCACACGATCACAATTTAGAGGTGCGGATTCTTAGTAAGATTTACTGCCAGTGGCGTAACTACAATTTGTAAAGTTTTTCGATAAGCTGAACAAATTTTACAATACACTGGACATGAATTACACACCTAGACTAATTATGGGCGAATGATTATAATGAATTGCAGTTTGGAATTGCTAAAAATCACTAACGACTACTAATTCGACGTCTTACAGCAGCCCAAAACTACTTAGAGTGGTATGACAGAATGCATGGATGGGAAATAACAGCAATACAGAATTGTTTTGTAAGATATATGGTGGGATTTGTATTGCGAAAAATGTAGAAACATTTTAGCAGCGTTTTCTATTTCTATGGAAGTGAATAGGAAATTAATATAAAAAAGTATTAATATAAAAATAATTGAAGAATATAGGGTGGTCTATGTTTATTATCCAATTTGACTATACACTGTACTATAATTATGGGAATATCTTAAAAACGTTCTCAGAGTTATCTCTAAAATTAAAAATGCGAAAACGTCGATGTTAAACGTAACTACAGTTGCTAAAATTACACATAAATTCTTCAATGCAGACTTGGACTACTATCGATAAGCATACAAGTAAAATTATCTTACATACAAGTACAGCGACTCTTGTAATGTGGCTTTTCCCGTGCTCTATACTCTACTTTACTGTGATTGCCCTTTGATTGCTAGTTAACTCAGTCGTAGAAGCACAAGACCCGCTTTTTCCTCAGTGCAGCTAAGGGATATGTCAATATTTCTCTTACCGGCCTGCTCGTGATCACCTATAATGATGTAATTATACATGCAACCCTGCCAGAAATGAAAACCAAACAGTTTACATGAAAAGATAGATATTCTGTGAAATAAACATACATTTCCACGAATTTCATGCTGAATCTACATGTAATGTTTACATTTCACACTCGAATTCACTGAATACGGCCCTGACTCCAGTAGCTTGAAATCAGTTGAAGCGATGTGTCAAGAAGATAATGCCAGTGCTTTGTTCTGGTGCGCTGAATCAGCAGCGCGCTCGTTAAAGCTATTGCGTAATTTACTGCAATTTCTTCGTGAATCGATACTATGGTTCGGCTTCCAGTTTTACGTTCCTGGCATTTAATTGTGTGTTTTACTTATGATAGTTAAACTTGCCTTTACCTTGTTGTAAGATAATTAAAAGTTCAGCTCAAAGCCTTTGATAGTTCGTCTCACAGGCGTCTGTCGTTAGCAAAGCCGGCTGGCTTCCTTGAGGCTCGAATGGCAGATGGAATAGCAGCTTCTGGCTATAAACTGCTGTATTTCAGGAAACTTTTCCAAGCTGGTAGGTACTTATAATACTTCGAGTAGCGTCCCTTTTGCTTTGGGCGACACGCACACCTATTGGCAAGCGACTGCTCCCAGCTGCCTCCAACTTGCCAAGCTGCACCAAACCGTTACCTCATTCCGACGCCTGCACTTCTAATAATAGCATCCGGGATTAGTATTCCGCTGGCTTTCATTTCACTATTAGAGCGCGCGGAATATTCGTTGCAAGTTTTAAGTACACAATACGTTTTAAACTAATTACCACAATGTAAGGAATACAGTTTAGTTCTATTCCTATCAGAATACTGGTTAAATACGAAGGTGATTATTAAGTGTCAAGGTGACACGAACTCGCCCGTTACACTCTATAAGAACAGCGTGGTTATATCACGTTTGGTAGCCATGTTTATCCAACTTTTCAATGGGTTCGCATGAACAAAAAAAGTAGAACAACTCAAGGACTAGTGATCTTGCTCTTGCGAGCTTTTGATTTTCTCCCACCTTCAAAACCCTTGGAGAAAATCATGTCCCAAATTATAATCTCCTTTACTCCACATTTTATCTCTCATATATGGTTTCAAGAGAAGAAGACATAAACATATTGAGTTTCCAAGTTGGGGATTTGGAATCTGCCTGAACACAATTTACTGTGAAACTCAAGAATGCAGAAAAATCTATAAACTCACTTAGGAATTTGGGCAGATTTAACAGACGACGATTGAGGCTACGGAAAAGAACACTTTTTAACATGATAACATGAAACGTACAAGGTATAAACACTAAACTAAATGAATTAGTAAAAAACATTAAAAAATCAAATATCGGCATAATATCTCTCACCAAAACCAAAAAGAAAGAGTTCCGAAATAGAAGAATCAGATGGGTACGAACATTTGTATAGTGGGGCACCAAACAGGATAAGCGAGCGCTATCATTTCTGATGAATAAAAAATATAAGAAATGCATTACTCACTTTGAAGTCATAGATTAAAGAATAATAAAGTAAATATGAGCATCTTAGAAACGAGACTTACGATCTTTGGTATATATGCTCCAAGCAAGAACGATGTAATACCAGTTAATAGATCTATTCTATAATAAATTACACGAAGTTATAGACGATAATGTACTAATAGCAAACATGTGGGAGACCTTACAAGAAACATGGGTGAACCAGAGTATAATCAAAGCTGTACAAAAACTATATAAGATATCAACAATCAAGATTAAAGGTTTTCAGGTAACAAAGGGACTTAAACAAAGACATTGCATCTGCCCAACATTATTCAAAATATAGGATAGTTATTTTTCATCCTCCGATTCAATAGGAATAGAAAACAATGAATAGGAAACATTTATTGTATAGAAAATGCAAGTGCAGCTTTTAGCTACACTTCTACATAATCGCCATTCCAATATTTTTTATTTTTTCTACGGTAACACGAGTTTCTCTATGCCCTTCCCAAGGAAGGTTGCCGCCTGTTCACTCAGTCAATCCCTTTTTTTTTGGCTTTCAACTCATTCTTTAAACTTTCTACACCATTACCGCACATAAATTGTATCCATCTGGCAATAACTTTTGGTTGCATTATGCCCTTCAGAGGCCATTACTTCAGCCAGAAGAATGGGAATTACCGCTTACTGGCCTGCCCATAGTGCGCTATAAGTCGTAATTCGCTTTTTCCTGGCTGAAGACATAGACTCTGAAGGGCAAAGTGCGGCCAAAATTTATCGTCAGATTAGTACAGTTTGTGAGCAATAGCTGTATGCAAGAATGGTGCAGAAAGTTTAAAGACTAAGCTGAAAGCCAATGTGCCAATATTGGCTGACTGACCAAGCGGCAACCTTTTTTGAGGAGGGCATAGAAAACTCATGCCATGGGAGATGCATTTACATTTTCTATACAATAAATGTTTCATATCTATTCCTGTTTTTTTTTCATTCCTACCGAACGGGAGGTTGAAAAAATAGCCCTAGTATATTGAATACGCATTTCGTAAATGGAAAAGAAAATGTAGGGGAATATAACTAGAAATATTCGCGCATGACCAGATACTCCTGGTCCAAGATAAAGATGATTTCGAATATATGACAAGAAAAATTACAGAGGAGTATCAGCAATGGGGTCTCTCGATGAACACATCTAAAACAAAATACTTATGTATTGCAGCTACAGCAACAAATGTAGAATTAGAAAATGGAAAAAAGATTATGGCTTGCCATAAATATAAATAGTTGGTAGTATAAATAGATAAGGAAGGCAAAAATAATATACGAGCAATAAAGAAACGTCTAAAAAATTGAAGGAAAACCACAAAAAAACTGAATGGAGTATGGTGGCACAAATACATTTCAAAGAAAATATGGCATATGGCATATGTACAATACAATGCTGAAAAGCAGCAGCAGATTCATGGAAAATTACAGATGCAGATAAAAGAAGCATTAAAGCAATGAAGGTGGTCGTATTCAGAATGTCACGTCGGGTTTCACGAAGGGAAACATACCAAATGAGCGATTTAGAGAAATAATGAAAGTAAAAGAATCAATAACAGATAATATACAAAGAAGGCAAATAGTTTGGTATGACCACGTAAGGAGAGCGGTAGAGGGAAGACTGACTAGTTGCCATGGAATTGACTCCAAGAAGGAGAAGGAAAAGAGGAAGGCTCAGACGACCATTGGGTGAAGGAACTTGCAAAGCTTTAAGTGAAATTCACAAGAAAGAACAATGCAATACAGTTGTGAAACGTACGGAGATCGACAGTCACTATAGACCGAATATAGCAATAGGGCCAACATTATATATAACATCAATAAGATAAAATGGACAACAAAATAGAATGAGAAAAACGAGATAAGCATACAAAGAAATGATTTTAGTAGGTATCTTTAGTTGAAATATGTCATAATTTAAATTTCAATATTACTTAAATATTTGCTCCACTCTTTCTTACTCAAGCAATACATTCCATTTTCTTGTTCATGCTATCTCATTGCTGTTATATATAATTTTGTCCATAACGGTATATAACTACAATGAGATAACATGAATAAGGAAATGGAATGCATTGCTTGAGTAAGAAAGAGATAAACATAGAAGCAAATATTTGAGTATGCTTGACACTCGTTAATTATGACATATGTCGACTGAACATGCCTACGAAAATAACTTTCTTCGTATGGTCATCTCTTTCTTACTCAAGCATTCTATTTTGTTGTTCATGTTATGTTATTGCTGTTAAATATAATTATGTCCCCATCGGTATAATATGTATATTCTATACTATATACATATAGACGGAAAGAAGTTACAAATAGCACCATGCAGCAGTAAAATTTGCGCTATTGTGTTAGATGGCACTAATTGGTGACGAAGTAAGGCCAATCGGTGACGATGCAGCATTTGATTAATAAATCGAATTTGTTATATTTATTATTATTATCAAAGTTTCCGCTGACTCGGAGTTATTTGATGTGATTTTTATTTTCGAAATAGTTTAAAACTATGTGTTTAGATTTGTATTCAAATATCTATCTGATACCAAATAATGTTGACGAAACAAAATGGTTGATCCTAAACAGCAGGATTACTAGCAGAAGCATTAATTAATCATTAACATTTGTATTACTTTGAAATTGATCCATTAACCTTAACTTTACACAACAATTTTATTTAAATCTTTTGACGTTAAATAAATGTTAAGATATTATTTACAATAATACACTGAAGTTTAGTTTGAATTATACTGGAAGGTTTTATGTTTATCGGTCTCATTAAAACTATCTATGAACACAGTAATTAGAACTAAGTGCATGTTTAATTGTGAAAACGGTAATAAATTGACCTGGCCTCAAGTTTATCAATATAGCACGCAAAGCTGTGATAAAGGTATAAATCACTTGCTTACAGGTTCTATAAAAGCAAAACCAGTAAAGCGTGTGAAAATATATTCGATGAGACGTTGGGCTCAATAAGGGACACACCTAGTGTGTTTGCAGGCGGAAATAATTTCAAATAAGCTGTGTTTTATATGTATTTTAATTGTTTGATTTCGCCTTTGCTATATCAGTCAATTTCGAACTTACCCCATGTACCTCTTGTTGACAATTTCGAACCATTGAAAATTCTTCTAACCTCAGAATAACATAATAAAACTTATTTACATCATCCTGATTAAAAAAAAAATATCTTCTTAAATTTGGAGTGAAATTTTGTATAAATTCGAATAATATTGTCTGAATATCTGTTATTTATTGTCTTAGAATTGTTCGAGTAGAATATTGAGAATGCGCAGTCCTCTTAAAGATGTCCACATCTCCAGTGCATGATAGATGAACCTATTGCATGTAGTTAAAATGTATTTAATTAAAATATGCTTCCATTGGAATTTAGTAGGTCATACAATATGTACTCTTTAAAGCTTTACCGGTGTTTCAAAGAACGAATGAGTAAGCGATTTTATCACTACTCTGCTTGCTATAGTGATTACGTACATTGCAGGTGACAGTATTTAATTACCATTTGCTAATCACAGAGATTGTAAATGGTTTAATGAGTCAGGACATATAACCTTTAAAAGTTAAATGTCTTGAATGCCTAAAATAACAACAATATTTATTTCTAAGGATATAAAACTATAATGTAAAATGTAAATACTACAAAGAGAATTTTAAAACAGATGAAACGGTGTAAGCCCCTTATCAATACTACACCAAGCTTTGGCATGGAACGGTTTTTGTCACTGGGAGGTCTCCTTAAAATAAATTCAGTTTTCGTAATCTGTTGAACCAGTGCTTTCAATGTGGTATAGTCATTATCATATTATGTTATACACGCGATTGAGCCATATGTGCGACGACTTCCGCTAAAGAAAAGTCGCAAAGGAAATGGCAACTAACTATTGCAAAGCCTAGATGGAGGAAATCGGTTTAAAAGCCGGTCGGCAATTTAGAAATATAGTTAGCGGAGAGAGCAGAAAACGCCGGTAATATGGAATTTGGGATTTAAAGGTGACAAGTGATAGATATTTGCATCCACATTTTGGACAAAAACCTCAGGCACAATGTACGCTAAAACTTGTTAACCTGCGACATCTTACATCTCTACAAGTTTTCAAAACTGCTTTATTGCAATACAACTAATTATTTTCGCATCCATACGTCGAAATAATACAAACTGGGATGTTTTTCACAGGGAGTTTTAATATCCAACTGTGCAAATTTAATTTTTAAATTTCAGAATACAACGTAGAAGTTACATGAATGATGTTTAACGAGGGCACTACCAAAAATCAAATTTGCGCAGGTGGCACAACTACCGTTTATTCTGCCAGCTGCCACTTTGACGTTAACTTTGTTGCATTTCCAAATTAAAGAGAAAACTTCGTAATACTGTGGTATTGTGGTATTTTAGCCATCACAAAGGAATTATACCCTTATTATAAGTTGTAAAATATGGTGTATATCAGTTTTAATGTAACCTTTGACAAATAATAAATATATGCCTGTCGGTACGTTTTTACATCGACATTCTCGGGGATTTTTTGGTCGTGCGTTGGACTAAAGCATCTTGTCGTCTTGCGACAACACTAGGTTTAGTCTAACCAACAATCTAAATAAACGTACTTAGCTTTAAGGGCCGCTCTCACTATTCTAATCTTAAAACACGAAAAGATCCCGATGAATAAAAAACAAACCATATGTAACTTGACGTAGCGAGGCTTTAATAAAGTTAAGATTCAGCGCTAATAAATAATCGCCACTATAAAATTGAGAGGCATTAGCAATTAAACACGAAGTACATAATAAAAGCAATTAATCCAAGCACAAATAAATACTATCAAGCTAGCATTGCACAAATAATACGACGCTCCTTCTAGTTAAAACAATCCCGTAATTTAAATTAGTATTAGGAAATTGTATATGGAAATAATGTTAGAAAAGGGAATTGCTTAAATAGGGAGTTTGGAATAGATACAGTAAGATTTCGACCATAATATTGAAATCGAGCTGCATGGGGTGTTGAAAAAATTATTTATTATCATAATTCGCCCAATGCTTCGCTATCATTGTAAAGGTCTTCAGAGACGTCACACATTTATAACTAAGGTGAGATTTACTTAAAGAATAAAGCTCTCAGCCAATTGCCAGGCGGTGCGCTTAAAAGTAGAATAACCCGTTTACTATTCTGACAAATAATTAAAATTGGCAAACAACGAATGATTGTTTACCAGATAGAAAATCCGAAACAACCGAAATTCGCAATCAACATGCGGTTAGTTATCAGCTACAAAATTGGAATTAATTTAAAATGTACAATACTCAACTTCTGAAACTAACACGATTCCGTGAGCTATATGGGTCCAAATTGCTGCTGGAAACGCGACGGGGTAGTAAGTGCGCCCTCGGTTACACAAAAATTGGAATATAAAAACAACCTCACCTTTATTCGGAAACAATTTCTTTGAAAGATCGTAGGAAGCATCCTTAGCTGCCAAAGTAAAGTAAAATACTGAACATTTTCCAAAAGCTAATCGAAAAATAGCTGCACTCTCAAGTTGCGCAATATTTTCAAAACGAAAGGAGTTCTAATTTAGAATTCTAAAATTTACAGAAGATTATAGAAACGTGGTATAGGCAACCCGATTCACATAATAACGTTTAAAGGTTCTTTAAAAGCGAAACAGCAAGAACATCTCTTTAAGACTTTAAAGTATTCCGTTGCGAGGCCAGCTTTATTCGAACACTCATTCTGTTTTTTGAAGCAATCTTTATACTTAGCTTTTGTAACAGCTGTTATCTATTACGTGCTTCGCCACGTTCTCTTTGATCTGCTTTACATCCTCAAATCTCTTTTCTTCCAAGGGCGATTTTAATTTTAAGTGGTGGCTGAGGACGTGACTAACTCGTAGTCGTTTGGTCATCAAATCCAAGATAATATGAGATGAGTGGGTGTGTGCACTGTCTTGGTGAAGCTGAGAGTCGCCACTTTTTTAGAGATAAAACTGCTTTCTCGTCACTGCATCTCCCAATATTATTCTTGTTAATATAGAATTTAGGATTAGACCGCGTAGTTTTTGTGGATAAACACCCAGCATTCTCTCGCTTAATGTGTCGTGAACTCGAGCAAGGACCTACTCGTGTTGTTTGAGTATCTTGAGAACGATGATACTTAGGGAGATTTGGCTTTGTTGCTGTTTGTGCACCCATATTGGCTAACGTTTCGCAAAACCTTGCAGCTTGTATCATCAGAGTGAAAATGCGACTTCGAGTAACCGCGAATGACTCAAACAGTATATCTCTCAATATTCTCAAAGCTCGCAAGGGTTATTCCTTGTTCATCGTCTAATCTTACCGACTTATCGTGATGAATACCTTCGTGGTAAAACGAAACAGTGAGCGTTGTCTTAACATTGTTCCAACTTTGACGCGTTTTCTTTCAGCTTTCTTCTTTTGGAATTTTTTACTGAGACAACTGATTACTTTTTGAAACCCACTGGAAGCACACAAATATTCACGTTATTGGAAAAAATGTATAATTAGCTGCTCAACATGCTTGGCGATGGTAAAGAATTCAAAAGTGGAATAGACACAGCTTCAGTCTAAGTAGACGTGGCTTACCAAACATGCACATTGAGGTCCCTTCTAATGTATTGTCATGGAAAAACCAGTCGGGAAGATGTTGTTGGTCGGATAATTACCGGAAGAACCTCGTATAAACAAACCTAGTTTATTACAAAAAAAATATATAAATTTAAAAATTATCTTTAAGTATCTACAAGGAAATAAAATTAAACGCTCTTTTTTCGATTAGGTCTAAAGGTTGATTTATATTGCGGGGGAATGTTGCCTTGTATTAATAAAGGGTTTAATTAGAATGTGAATAATTAAATAAGGCAAATCACCACAATGCTCAGGGTACTTTTATTGTGCAAATTTTGCCTCTCAGTATTTTAGGCTAATCAAAATGAAATGTACTTCAATAAATTGGTTAATTGCCCCTTTCTGTATTTTATCGAACTGCAATAATATTCTGGGCTAGCTCCGACAAGAACACAAAACTACTCTCTCAGGTTGGATTCAAATTTAAGTTTTATTTGCAATTTTGTTTAGAATTTTTGACTCAGCGTAGCTCATATACGCAATTTATTTTAGTACAACTGCTCTACTAGATTCTATTACTCATAACCTCACAAACCTCACTTTTAACACAGAAAGTCGTTAGTACATATAGCGTGTATTTTAAGATTCAAAAGTGAAAATTTGTGCAAGGTACCATCAGGTAAATTGAATTAAAACTCCCGCCTAGCAACAAATAACTTGCTTTTGTTTAGGTGTGTTGTAAAACGACGCCAACTGCTCTTTTGTTCTGGAATTCCTGTGATGGCTTCAATTTTTTGGCAAAACCGCAATTTCTACTGACGCCATTCAAATTACTCAAACTGAGACGAATCTAGACGCTTGGAAATACGATGGACCTCTTCCACAATGTGTAATTTTGCAGTTCACTAGCTTTTCCGGCTCCCAAACAATCGCAACATGCCACTCCTACCTTTTACATTCTAGCCGATTTTAGCCACGGAGATGGTTGCAGGTAACTCCGAAGACCTAACTCGCTTGAAGTCGCTTCCCTGGCAGCAAATCTTGTTCAGGATGCTCGTTTAGACCTCCCTAGGCCGTTGGAATTGCAAAATCTGGCTTCTGCAGCTCAAATGGTCCGTTGTCGACGTTCGCAATTCTTAGGTGCCGGTGCCGTTTCACAGCCGAAGTCGATTTGGTAAATTTATAATTTTACGTAGCAGAAACTTCTGCAAACATTAACACAGATGCCTGATAACTGGTATAATAAAATGGTAAACTTTTTAGACTTGGCAAACACTTTTTATTATATAAAAACATTAAATTTGCTGGAGCACAATTTTGCCCCAAACTAGTCAATTTACATCAATTGTTCTTCTTTTTTTGACAAAAAAGCATCGAGTTGCTTAGTAACCGCAATCTGTAATTGTTTATAGGAAATTAGTTTTAGTTACAACTTTACATCAAGGAATCAAATTTGATAACATGTTTCTTAAATCTAAAAATTGTCTTTGTTTCTTATACCTAAAAGTTGTTCTTTCTCGTCACATAAACGTTTTTATAATCACTGCTCTGCTATAATCGCTTAGGTTTTACGATGCACTGGCACTTGAGTTCAATTTTAAACACGTCACTGGATTTTTTTCAATTCAGTTGCCCTCGTTCTCTATTGCTCTTTGCAAATCTTGTCTTATCTTGCTTCGATTTCCATCTACCTTACAGATTGCTGGCTTTTCACTGGCCTGTACGTTTATTAATAACTCTACGCTCATATTATGCACATAATCAAACCTTTGTATCATTTAATTTAATTTGATCCGGCTTCAAATATGCTCAAACCTATCATATTACTTATATTGTATTAGCCACCTTAAATCTTTCTTTTACTCAAACTTCAAATTCAATCCCTTTGAAATCTGCTTTGCTTATGCTTGCCTTTATCCCACTAATTATGCTTCTTGCATCTCATTACCAATGCATTTAATAACTTTAACTACTGTTTAAATTGCAATTAAATAAAATATTTCAACTCTGTGCTTTAATTGACTTTGTTCAATATTTCTCACTGCATACAGAGCTAACTTGTGAGCTTAAAACCATCTCACTATAGCACCCAAACTGTAAACTGTAACACATTCTTTTCTTAGCAGAGAAATTTCCACAGAGAATTAAAAGAAAACATAATAAATCTCTATTTGTCTTAATAGGCAAATATAGTTTTACGATGCTAGTTGAATTATGTTTATATTTTTAATAATAATATTTGCTTAGATATTAGGTCCATGGAAATGATTAAATCTTCTTCTGCTTTTCCAGGTATAGGCGAAAATGCCTGTTGACATATAACTTAGTGCTAGTATCCTCTGGTATCTTCTTATTCTCAATTCTTCTTACATGGTTCGTCAAGTTATTTTTGTATTCGGCTGCTTTATTTGTATAGAGTATATTTACAATTTTTGACGTACTTATAGCTTATTTCTAATTCTGGCTTCTCTTGTACAACTTTCGACTGATCTTAGAAATTTCATTTCTGATGTTTGTATGTTTTGCAGTTCTTTCTTTCTTCTGGTTCAGCCTTTGGAATCATATAATAGTGTGGGTGCCGTCAAAACTTTATAGAATTTTAGCTCCGTCTTTTTGGTTGTTTTTCTCCCCAGCACCTTTTCTGTTGCTCCACATATATTTTGATATTTGCCAATTTTGTTGTTTATGTCTTTATTTTCATTGTATATAAAAATATCGCAACTTAAAAACTTTAAACCTTATTGTGATATCCGGGTGTACTTAGTTTTTTCTTTTCCCTAAGCTCTAACAAGATCATCTTTTATACTACACAGGGTGAGTCATAAGTTTGGTAATTACATTTAAGAGTAGTTAGAGGACGTCAAACGGAACAACTTTGGATAATAAACTATACGTTAAAAATTAACAATATTCCCACAAAAAAATCAAACATGTACTTGTTTAAACTGATTGATGGTCACTGGAATGAATTTCTATCAACCTAAGTCAGCACATGTGGTTGCGATAATACCAAATTTAGATAAAATACATATCAAAAACCCCTTGTTTGGCTATTTTAATCGCATTTTGTGCAGTAGGTTAATGTTCTACTCTCACCTGATTAATTTTTAGTGCAATGTATTCCTACTGAAGTCAGTCTAAGGCGTAATGCTAACCACACCATCCAGTACCCCGTTAACGTGTGCCAGATTGACTGTATTTCGGAAAGAGATATTTCGGCGACCCTGACTCGCCTTGTCTCAGGCCATGTTCCTACATGGAATGAAGTGCCCGAACTTTACTTTTACTCCTACTGAGGTCAGTATATACCCATTTATATTAATGCCTATACTTATAAATAACCCTGTATTTGTTAAACAGGCTTGGGATAGACTACATCCCTGTTTCACCCCTTGGTTAGTACGAATTTCTTGTGTTATCTTATTTCCTGTGTGTGCTGACTGTGGTATTTTCATATACATTTCGTATTTCGTATAAGGTGTAGTGGAAATACGCTTTTGGCTATTAATTTTCATAATTTGTGCCTAACAACTCGGTTAAAAGATTTTTCATAATCTACCAAAACTAGATGTGTTTCTAAATTAAACTCCGATTTTTTTTCTACAATTTGGTTTCGAGTGAAAACATTATCAGTGCAAGGCTTGCCTTTTTGAAAGCTTGTTTGTTTTTTTTTCTACTCTTCTAACTAAAATGGCATTTAACATACTAACATACACATCGCTAACTGACCGTTTAATCACGCCTTCATAACCTGTGACTAAAGAGCCTCTTAGTCACAGGCTGAAGTTAGCAACGATGTTTTAGTCATGGGGTGAAGTTAGAGTCAAACAGTATTAGCTTTATTAGCCACAGCCAAAACTAAAATCAAGTTGGTTTTCAACAGTCAACTTTGACGTTTGTCAAGCATAATTTAACCTAATATAATAAATGCCACAATTTTAATGAAGTAATATAATGTTATATTGTCTAAATTTGTGGTCGTAGAAAAAGTATAGTATGTAACACATTATATAAACTCGTCTAGACACTCGTTTATTAAACACTCGCTGCGCTGCGCTCTGCTCGTGCCTAAAAAACTCGTGGCTAAAATGACGTTTATAAAACTTGTTACATAATATAAGGTACTATTAAAAGTATTACATCTAGTTTTAGTATACAGGGTGTTATGGAAATGAGTGCACATATTTTAACCCGCAATAGAACTCGCTAAACCGAACAACTTCTCCATTTATGATTTTTTTCCAAAACGCCCTCAAAACTGAGTTAAAATTCAAAACAATTTTACTTTAAAAATGCATACCCGCCTATGGAATAATATTTTAATCTAATGGCGTAAAACACAAAAAAAAATTTTTGATATGCAAACCAACAAAAACTGCATAGATACTGATAAAACCTTTAGTTCATCTGGTCACCAACTTACTTTATCAATTTATTGAAATAGATAAGTTATTGACCGCATCTTCTTTGTGCAAGAACTTTGCAGTTATAATACACTTGTGTCGTTCACCTTTGACTTAGATTTGCTTACCAAGCGGCTCGTCAAATTTAGGGGAGATAAATGATTGAAAAAATATGCGATTAAATGAAAAACTATAAATAGAAAAGTTGTTCATTTTGGTGAGCTGTATCATTGGTTAAAATATTTCCATAATACCCTGTAGATCCTGTAGGCTGTGTTTAGCAAACTTATTCCTCTGTAGTTTTCTGTATTGTTTTTTTCCTTCTTTAAATATAGAGATGGTCCTGCTATTTTTCCATTCTTGCGGTATGGTATACCTGGTCCAACATATATCAATCAAGTACAGGAATCTGAATTTTATATAACTATATAATATTCCTCCGTATGTGATCAATTCGGCATTGATTCCATCTAGTATCATGGCTTTTTTATTCTTTGCTACTTTTAGGGCTTTTCTAGTTCTGTAATTTTTATAGGATCAAAGTCTACGTGATCCGGAAGTTCGTTGCTTGATTCTTCGCCCTCTGTGACGTTTGGGTTATAGGATAGCGTTTTGTAGTGATATATCCATTCTTCTTTGGTTACTACGTTTATTCATATTACTCCCTTTTCCGTTTTATTTAGATGTTTGTAAATCTCAATGGCGTCGCGAATCTTTCTGCTAATGAAGAATGGGGATTTGCAAATGGAAGTTTCATCATTTTATGGCCGGTATCGCGTTGGTTTTCGGCGATGGCTGATGATGAAACAAGACTCGACTTGAGACAGTGATGGAGTTTTCACTGAACGTCCTGTTTCACCAATGTATACAGCATTACAAGAGCAAGGGACACTATAAACACCTTTAGATGACATAGCGTTTAATTTATCTTTAGGTAAACGAAGAACCTGTAAGATTTTGCTCGGGGGTTTGAATACTGTTTTAATGTTTTGTTTTCAAAGAAACTTTCCTACGCGACCAGTGACTTGGTGGGTATAGGGAAGAAAGACTATTGCTGCGAGAGGATCGGTTTTTGGAGGTTTGGGTGGCCGTGGATGAAGATGGCGATTGATGGCAGACTGTATATCACTAGCACTGTAACCCTTGTTCCTAAGAGCTTTTCGAACGTGGTTTAATTCAGCGTAGACATTATCGGTTGGGATATGGAAACAGCCCGGTGTACAAGCGAATTGGTGACGGAGAGTTTGCGGTATACAGAATGCCATTGGGTTGGCGAGCGACCTTTATATCTAAAAAGGAAGGGAGCCGTTACTTTCTGTCTTCATGATAAACTTAATGTCTGGATGTTGACTATTGAGATGGTTTAAAAAGACGGGTAACGAGTCTTTACCATGTGGCCAAACAATAAAGATATCGTCAACGTATCGGAACCAAACCTTGGGTTTAAATTCTGAAGATTCCAGAGCTACGCTTTCGAAAGTTTCCATAATGATATTATCAACGACAAGTAAAAGAGAAGAACTCATGACACCGCCAGAGATCTATTTAAAGAACTGGCTTTGAAAAGAAAGTAAGTGAAAATGGGCCATTTTTCTATAAGGGCAGCTAGACTTGAAGAAGTTTTTCTATTCTCTGATAACAAGTATTGGATTATGATTATGGAATCGCGAATATAAACTTTAGTAAAACGAGAAGTGACATCGAAACTAACAAGTAAATCCTCAGGTTCAACGCTTATATTGGATATAAGTTCAACAAAATGGGCAGAATTGCAAACATAAGCTCCGCCTACCATCACTCAACCGTGACGGCACTTGCCTATAAATTTTCACCTTTCTCCTTCCGATCGTTAGAATAGTAATACCTCTGGCGTAGTTTACACGTTGAGTTACCGTGATCTTTTTCTTTTCCTTCTTACGTAAGTGGGCAACACGTTGAGTCCTTTGACCTCAATAATGGCACGGTCCAATCCCGGAAGTCGGTTTTTACTTGATGACAATGGCCGTGAAAGCCTCCGAAATCATCTTGCTAAGTCATTCTTTGTTGGTATAGGTGGAGAATGCTTTCTTCTTGAAACAAATGTACTTTGTATATTTTATTTTCCCTTCTTTCTTTTTATCCCTTTTTTTCTTTCATTTGGTCCACAGTTGAAATTTTAAGATGACTAGAAGGTGGTTGGTGTAAATATTACACCCTCTGTTTACTTGTGTGTCTATTATTTTTAGTGATCTTTAGGTTATTAAATGAAACAAATTCTCTTAGATTTGTACCATTGTCATTTACTCACTTTTTGCTTTTCCTATTATTTTAGGTATGGGTAAGTTTCAAATCTTTTCATTTAGATATCTCGGTATGATAACGTGGTCGGTGTTAAGTCTATTTGTCCTTGTCCTTATAGAATTTCTCCGTCTCTTCTTTTCCTTCTTCGGGGGCATAAATACCCACTAATTTTGATCTTGCTGTCACAATTATCTTGTTGACTAAGGTCTACTCTCTTCTTTTGTCTATTAAGATTGCCATTCCTTAGTATGTTCTTGTACTTTATTCTCTGGTATATATCAGAACGTAGTCTCCTAGTTCTTTTGTTTCTGATTTTTTCTTTTTAGTTTCTGTGATAACTGATACGTTGATTTTTTGAATATTAAAAATTTGGTTCAGTTCAAATTAAGTAATTTTAAAAATTCAACTTTGTTAAAAGTGTAAAGTAACAATAGATTCATATTCGTATTTACTATGTATACAAATATAAGTGAACTAAAATAATAAAATTAGCATGGGAAATATCTTTAACAGAAATAGTATTAGACAATTTGGATAATTTGAATTGTAGAATTTAATCAAATTAGACGGTTAAACAGCGTTGTGTAAATACAATATATAATTTACAAGATCAATGGGAACAGTTTTGTAATAAACTTAGAAACATTTCGTTATTAACTATAAGAATCCTCTATAAAAATCAGTATTTATTTATGTTTTACTTTTTGCATTAAACTTGTAGTATGTTTTCTAAACATATGAGGAATTTATAATATGTTTTGCATCTTCCAAATGTTACGACTAAGACATCACTTGGCCTTTGTTGATTTCATTAGTTTTCACTTTTCATCATTTCACTTCAATAAAACGCATCGTCCTTGCGAAGCAGCCATATCAAAGTCTGCAATAACGGTATTGCCAATTTTTGATTTGTTGTACTGCGTGGAGAAGGCTATTAAAAAGGACTCTTAATTAAAATTATACACTTAATTCGCTACGCGAATCTGAATTTAATTAAATACATTTATCTGCAGAAGGGCGGCCCATCGTCGTGCAAGCCTGCATAATGCCAGCGAATTATAAGAGAACTGCAACGTTCACAGTTCTGAATGCAGTTTTGTAACAAAGATTCAATCAAGGTGATTGGTAATTGTCCTTTGGCGGTGCATATTCATGCCGCGGAATCTTACACTTACAGATAGTGATTGGCGAAAACTGATTTTCAATTAGGTTATTTTCGAGAAGTACCGACCCCTTTTTATTGCTCCTTTGCAATGACAGCGCAGTTTTGAGAGAAGTATTCATTTATTCAAACTTCTGTATGGATGCTTATTGATGTTTCCACCTAATTTAATATAAGGCAATATTTCGAGGCCAATTCCTTGTTTGTCACGGGCGTGCTCGAATTGGAAGAGTTTCTGTTGCGTTATAAAGATACCATAGTATACTGTCCCATTTGTGATAAAATGACTCTGTATCTGTTAGGTCTCGTTTTAGCTAATGATAAAGCTTGAGCCTTGTGAAAATTACTGCTTTTACTTATGTCTCAGTTAAAGCAAAAGCAAACAACATTTTATTTTTTAAGGTGCTCGCCCCGTATATACTTTTCCGAAATGTTCTCGGTTTCATGCCAGGTAGACATATAATATGCATGTAAAATATCGCCTTCCTCCAACAAATAGTTTTTGAATTATACCGCCAACAGACAGACAGACAAACAGACGGAATTGAGGAAACGTGCCTATCTTACTTCATTTAATAAATTATTCAAGCCTAAATCAACTGCGGCCCATTAATATACCTTCAGTTCTATCTAAAGTTTTAGAAAGTGTAATAATAATTCCTAAATTAGTGCAATATAATAAATGCTTACTCGTTGCAGATGATTTCAAACTATTTTTAACGAGACGTACTCCAAACGATGTGAATTATTTACAAAGAGATTTTGATGCAGTGGTACATTGCAGTTTTGCTAATAAACTATCTATTTAATACAAATAAATGCAAAGTGATGAGTTACTTCTTGAGTAAACATCCAAGTATTTCTGACTATATTATGATAATGGAGTGGCACTGAATAGGATCACATTAACCACAGATTTAGGCGTACATTTTGTTAATAATCTAAAGTTTGATATAGGCATTGATAGAACTGTTAAACGTTGCATGGGAAATTTAGGTTTTATTATGAGAAGCTGCAAAGAATTCTTTAATTTCAATGCTCTAAAGTTTCTTTTTGTTACTCTGTTACGGTCTAAACTGGAGATGCTATTGTAGTATGGGTTCCTAGAGCGGTAACTTATTCAAAAGCTGTAGAAACAGTACAAAATATATTTATAAAATATTTGTATTACAAAAAATATGGAAGATATCCAGAATATAATTCGTATCAGAGTGTTAGAATTAAATTTGAAATGTTTAAATTAGTACAAAAACAAACAATAATATTGCTCATGTTTATCTACAAACTATTGCATAATCAAATACATTCAGTAGAGCTTTGGTCAAAGATTTTATTCTATGTGCCTTTTTATAGATCAAGAACTAAAACGTTGTTTAAATGCAGTCAGGAGTTATATGAGGCCCTGGTGCGTGCACCTATGAATAGTGACTAGTATTAAAATGTTTAAATCAATTAAGTTGCCAATCGTATTGTTTTGTTTTGTAATTTTACTTGTATGTTTTGTATACATATTTTTTCTTTTGCGACCACCGTAATTGGGTTTCGTGTCCGTTGTGTTCGTTTATAAATAAATAAATAAATAAATAGAATCTCAACTGCTTCAGCATGTTAATAAATAAATATTTTACCTAAAGAACAGTCGAAATTTAGAGCAGGTTCTAGCTGCTCCACTGAAAATTACTGATGACATATTTAAATCCATTGATAATGGCTGTGTCACCGTGTTGGTACTGTTTGATTATTCGAAAGCATTTAATACGCTCAATCATTTTTTTAATTAATTAAACTACAATCTGTCTAAGTGCGACATTCAGTAGTTGGTTTAACCCATTGTGCATAAAATACAAGGTGCAGAATGGATGCATTGTGGGCAGACCTCAAATTCAACCAATAAGAAATGGGCCCACAAAGGGCACGATTGGTAGTAGGGGAAGGTTGCCGGTATTGGACCAGTTTTTGATTTTTACCCCTTTATAGACAGATAAATACATTTTCTTCAAAAGTTTATGTAACAATGTTTTCTTACATGTGTTTCGTCTTTAAAGTGTGAGTTATGATATTACACAAGCCAGTTTGCTAGGAGAAAAATATTTATTACTAAACCCTTGTACATGGTCCATTTGAGGAAACGGGTTGCCACGAATGGACCATTCGGTTTCTCAATTGGACCACCAATATTTACGCAATAAATACCATCAATTAAAGCGAATATAACCGTAATTCAGAATTATTAAACAAATACAAAAAAAAAACACAAACATAGAGCAATAGAGGTACAACCAAACAGACTTATTCATAATCATAACCCTCCAAATTCAGACAATAAAAGACAAAATAAAATATTCTGAGGAGGCTCACTTTACCACAATAGCGTATAGCCTACTTATTTCGAGTTATTTGGACATTGGAATTATATTTAATTTTTCACGTCTTTTACACAAAATACTATACCAGGATTCATCAGAGTTTTCAACAGTAGTCTTACTTCCGGAAGTGGAAGGCATATCTGTTCATAAGCTCCCCAAACCCAGATTTCTCTTTTGTGTTTTGCCTTGTTTTGTTTTTTTTTCTCGAGCTCATCTTATATGGGTTTGCAGTTAAAACGCTGGCATTTTATTCATTTTATCCAAGTGTAGTTTTAAAGTGGCGTTGGGCACGCGGTAAGTTTTAGGGCAGTGCACGCATTTGAACTGAGTTCACCCTTTCGAAGATAATTTACTGCCAAATTTAGTTCCCCACTTACCCATTTGTAATATTTCATTTTTAGCATCCTAAAAGAATGAAAAATTTATATAATTTCTATAAGTTTTCCTCGATTGGACCGGTTCAATTGTAGAAACACCACGTGGTCCAATCGAGAAAACATGCACGTTTTCTACTCTACATTACCCAATGTACCGAAAAAGTATAATAACCATGTAAATTAATATTTAAAAAGTTACCTAAATCATAAATCTAGATAAAAATGTCAATAGTTTAAAGAATTAATCACTTGCGGGTTTTATATCTCATTCGGCAGGTTACGGATAAATTACAGTAACAACACCTGTATTCAAAATCGAGCGGGAAACGTCAAATGACTCAATGCACAAACGAAAACTTTGGTAATTTGTCAGCAGTTACGGCAACAGAGCCTTCTAACTATGTTTGATCGAATTAAAATCTATATTTGACTCTGTAACTGTTGTGGTCCAATCGAGGAGCCAGTTCAATCCTGGCAACCTTCCCCTACTGAAGTGTATTGTTGAAGACACTGTCGATGTCAAATTCGAGGTTAGGTTTTGTGTCAGTTGGTGTCAGACTGACGAAAAACCTAACCTGGTAACCTCGAATTTGACATCGACTGACAGTGCCAGCAACAATATTCGATCGCGGCCATGGTTACACCATGATCGCGGTCATGATGGATTTCCTGACTAGGCCCATTGGGGATTGGTTGACATCTCCTCTCTACTTTCTGAACGACTGTGCACCTCCGGGAACGTTTCACCTTGTATTCTTTACACCATGGTTTAACCTACATCGAGTAATTAAGAACTGAAAGGCATGAAGGGCTCAACCATGGTATTCTTGTTTCAATTCTACATTAGATTGGCTTAGGCGCTCATGTTATTGACCTATTATCTAACTACATTTCAGGTAGGAAGCAAACAGTAATTTTAAAGAATTGCTCAACTGCTTTCTCCGTTAAACAAGGGTTACCACAATGTTTCATTTTGGGACCTCTTTTATTCAGTTTATATGTAGCTAATTTTACTAGTAGTGTCAAACATGCTAATTGTCATTTGTATGCTGATGATACTCAGCTTTACATCACGTTTCATCCTAGTAATGTTAATATTGCATGTGTCTAACTAAATTCTGATCTCTATAGCGAAAAAACTCCCAAAAGGAGAACTGACTATAATAATTGGTGATTTTAATTCTAAAATCGGAAAGGTTGAAGAGGAAGAGTAATAGGCCCATACGGACTGGGTGTAAGGAATAAAAGAGGAGATACATTAAGCAATTTTGCAGGTGACCAACACATTCTTTTCGTTACCTCCGAGACGATTGTATACGTGGAGATACCTTATGGACACAAGAGAAAATATAATCAGGAATCAAATTGATTATATCCTGGTAAATAGAAGATATAAAAATAGCTGTAAGTCAGTAAAACATATCCTGGGGCTGATATACAGTCAGATCACAAGCCTTTAGTAGTAGTCTTCAGAGTAAAGATGAAAAAATTACGCAAGAAAGAAACAAAGAACCCCATATAAGAGAACAAGCAGCAGTGCGTTTGCAGAACATAACTCAGAACAACCGGAACATTCAGAATGTCAACGAAAGCATCAACGAATTAATGCCAGCGGTAATGAACATCAAAAACGATATTTTAAAGCCAGACGATGGCAAACATAAGCTGTGGATGACGAAGGAAATCTTCCAGTTGATGGAAAGAAGAAGAATAATAAATAATAACCCTACAGAGTACAAAAGTGTTGACATATTATTAAAACTAAGATTAAAGAAGCTAAAGAGAATGATGCTAATGGAAAAAGTCTAGAGATAGAAGCCCTGCAGAAAAAATATGATACTTTCAACGTACAGTCGTGTGCAAATAAATCTGGGACAGTGTTTTTTTCACATGCAGATTCAGTTAAGAATTTGAAGAATATTTCCATGGATTTCCTCTTATCAGAGAGAGTTACGGATTTCAGTACCTGTTAAAGTTTAATGTAACTCTTTCTGATAGCAGGAAATCCATGGAGATATTCTTCAATTCTTAACTGAATCTGCATGTGAAAAAAACACTGTCCCAGATTTATTTGCACACGACTGTACATCGAAAAGTCAAACAAATGACTGGAAAACAAAACAGAAGAAAAAGAAACAAATTAGTTGACAGCGACGGAAAAGTTATTATTAGTAAGAAAGAAATTTTAGAAAAGGCATACATAAAGAAATTATTTGAAAACAATCGACCACAACCCCCCCAGATAAATAATGAAAATGGACAAAGCATAAAGAAGAAAGAAGTAGAAGCAACAATAAGGGATATGAAGGAAGGTAAAACAGCAGGCCCGGATGACATTGAAGTTGGGTTTCTCAAGCTATTTGATAAACAAGAAATAAACTGACCAACTTCGTTATTTAAGTCTACAATTCTGGGAATATTCCCGAAAATTGGCTTAAATCAGAATTTATAACTCTGCCCAAGAAACCTGGGGTCAAAACGCGTAGTGAATATCGCACAATAAACCTCATGAGCCACCTTCTGAAAAGATTTCTTAATATAATACATAAAAGAATCTACAAACTCTGTGAAGATCAAATGTGGCCTATACAATTTGGATCTAGAAATACTGTTGGTACCCAGGAAGCTCTATTCTGCATTCAAGTACTCTTCCAAAGATGCAGGGATATGAATTGTGATATATACGCTTGCTTTATTGACTACAATAAGGCATTCGATAGAGTACAGCGCTAGAAAATGATTGAAATCCTGAAAAACATCGGAGTAAGAAAAAAAAGATCTTAGAATAATCGTCAACTTATATTGGAACCAATCAGCGTTTGTAAGACTGGAGGGAGCAAGCTCAGATGAGATTGAAATTCTGCGAGAGGTAAGACAGGGTTGTGTTTTGTCACCGCTGATTTTTAATATACATTATACTCAGAACACATCTTTAGAGAAGCATTTGTACGAAATGGATGAGGGGATTCTACTGAATGGTGAAAGACTAAATAATATTACATATGCAAACGATACTGTCATTTTCGCGGACAGCATAGAAGGACTATATCATGTCATGGACAGAGTAACACAGAGCAGCCAGCGGTACGGACTGGACATCAATATTAGTAAAAGAAAAGTAATGGTCATTATTAAAAGCAACAACGAAATCCAACAACGACTATTAATTAATGGAAATCCCTTTGAGGCGGTCAATAAATATTCCTATCTTGGTATGACCCTCAATGACCAGTGGGACAACTTTCAAGAAATAAGGAATCACATTGAGAAAGCCAGAGCAACATTTAATAGTATGCACTCAATATTCAAAAGTCATAATTTGACCATGGCCACAAAGGTCCCATTATTACGTTCTTATGTGTTATCCGTGCTATTGTATGAAGTAGAATCATGGATTCTGATAAAGGCCACAAGTAAAAAACTAGAAGCCTTCGAGATGTGGCTATATCGTAGGATATTGAGAGTCTCCTGGACAGAACACATTACAAACATGAGATTCTTGGAACAATGCAAAAGAAGACCGAAATATTGAATACAATAAACTCTCGAAACCTAGAATCTATGGGCCATATCATGCGAAACGCCAATAGATACCAGCTTCTACAGAATATACTGCAGGGAAAGGTATATAGAAAAAGAGGTCCAGGTAGAATGAGGATATCATGGCTGAAAAACTTGAGAACATGGTATGACAAGACCACAACTGAATTATTTAGAGGCGTAGTCAACAAAGCCGTACTGGCCAGGATGGTTGCCAATATCCGGATCGGATAGGAACCTTAAGAAGAAGAACTAAATTCTGATCCAGAAAGTTTATATCGTATGTCAAAGGACCATTCAGTACAGCTAAATCCAGTTAAAAAAATTATATTTTTTGGCGAAAACCGGCAACAGGTAGATCATCAATTAAAATTGCAACTAGGAATAAGTAACACGACATTAATGTTTTCCAGTTTGTTAAATATAGGTTTACTAATCGATAATGAATTACGATATTGCTTTCACATTTCTAATTGTATATATTGTAATTTAAGGCAAAGTTTATGTTGATAAACTGAGAATACAAAGAGCTCAAAATTCTTGCCTAAGACTGATACGTAGTATCCGTAAAAATCAAAATATTTTGCATAAACTGCTAGAAACAAAATGGTTAAATATGTCATCACATAGATATATGCATTATTCAAACAAGAACCATTAGTTATCTAAACAAGACGAATCGCTATTGGCCTGATGTTCATAACATAATTTATGATTTAAGAGGATTCTTATTCATTCGCAACATGCACCTGAAACATACAAACTGTCATTCTGGAATTCTATTGTAAAATTATATAATAATCTCAAGTCCGATTTTAAAAATAATGTCAGTCAACAAATTCAAGTACAACCTAAAACGAATGCTCCTTAACTCATTGTGAAATTATACTTATTTAACTTAAACTGCATCTTTCTTATGTGTTCTTCGTTTTTTTAAAATATAATTGTAATTTCTGTCATTAAATAAGGTAGTGTGAATTATAATATAACCAAAATTGAGTAATCTACGTCGATAAACAACTTGAGTAGAATGATATAAATGAATTCACTTTATGAGCGCAAAGAGACACGATTCTCGCTTATCAATAGCAAAATTTAGCATTGGCGTTTGCTTTGGTTCTGCATTCCGTCAGACACACTGTACATAAGGATGCAGTGCTTACAACAATTTCCATATATGAGTACCTTCGTCGTTTAAGAATTTATTGATTTATTGGTAGGTAGTTGAGCTTTGTTTTTTCTTGTATAATTTTACTATCTATCTCACTTTACTTAGAATTGTGGTCAGAGCAAATGTTTGCCGTAATTGTCTTGACGTGATCTACGAAAGGCTCCGAGGGCATCTTAGAAAATGTATTTGTAACACAGAAAATCAACAGACTGTATATTATCTCAAATATTTGGAATCGGAAATTAAAATACATTGACGAACCTCCACATATTCAAGGTTATAAATGTGTTCTTGACGTCCATATTAACAAGATGTCCTTTAGGTAGAGCAGGTGGCTCAGTGGTTTAGTTACATAATTACGTTTCAGAATTTGTTGATATCTGCATAAATATTATTAAAACGAGCCTGGCTTTATGGTCTATATTTGATAATAGTGACGAGAATACCTTGGCTATTAAACTTGGCTGTTACTTCAAGCTGAGCTAATGAGTTTAAATGCCTTGTTAGATTTGTCACCGCAGGAGCACGCCGCAGGCCGCGGCCTCTGTCACCATAGCAAATTTTAACGCTAGATTAGCTCGCGCCTTGTCAGAAATTTTAATGCTAATATTTAACATACCGCAGAAGTTTTTTTTAATTTAGCACATTGCCATAAAAGTCAACGCACTGACCAGTTGCTTGCCACTATTTTTAAAAATATTAATTAGTTTCCTGTGTGTTGAAACTGTACATTTTGTTTTTTAACCGGCAAGAGACAGATTGCCGTATTGCAGGAAAGCATAGTACGGTTAAGTGAGTCTGATATAGTTAATATATTGCACATGATACAACTAGAATAGATTTAAATTAAACTTGTTATATATCGTCTTCGTTCATTTTCGAAAATTTTAACAACGAAAATTAAAGTTTTTAAAAAATTTCAGAGCAAAGTTGATTGTTTCTAGAAAGTTGAATGAAACTCGATAAGAGCTTTTGATTTTCGGTTTTAAGAGAAACCGAATAATTTGATGGATGCCCTTAATTTATCGGCTAAGTCATTCTTCTATACCAGGTATTCTATGACTTTTTTAAAGATGTTTCATCAAATACGACAAATATATACAAGGTGTGATGGTACTCTTAACCGAATTAAAAACAGTAGCAATTGGAACCCGGCTACTCAATTAAGTTTTGTTGTTTCCATCACTTGGTCTTACAATTTCCCAAGCCTTTAGTTTCATTCCTCGTTACTTCCTTTCACAGTGATTAGCCGAAAATTTGATTTAAAATTGTTAAGCATTTATCAAAATTTTTCAAAAATTACAAATTCTACAAAAACGGTACAAAATAGAGCGTTAGTTGAAGAGACAAATTTTCTCTAGAATTTTAAGTTGAATTCATAAATGTAATAATATACCGGGTGTTCTATTTAAAATAGAAGTTAATAAAAAATAGAAAAAAAGCAAAAGAGACCTATTTTAGAAGTATTCAACTGCAAAAACACCTATCTCACAGCAGTATACAATAAAATTTTAATAAAAATGTAAAGTTTGGAAAAATCGTTAAAGTCGTTTTTGAAAAAATTTAAAAATCACAAGAGTAAACACTTACTTCCAGTTATGCGATTTTCTTCAAAAGCTTGCTGTCGCATCTACATAGTACACAAAACTTATATATGAAGTTTCAACGCCATACCTCTTCGTTTTTGAGATAATCTGTTCACAGACATACACACACACACAGACACAGACACAGACACAGACACAGACACAAACACACACACACACACACACAGACCAATGAAAAAAAATGTTTTTTGGGTTCAGGGGACTCTAAAACGTGAAGATCTGTTGGAAACTCAATTTCGAATTTTTGGGGTGAATCCAATACTTCCTTTATCGTGAAAGGAAGTAAAAAGAACGCACATGACTACTATATTAATTTTTGTTTGTTTTGGATCTCTGTAGTGCCTAGTACATTCGATAGTGATCGGCATCTTAACAACACGTTACAAATACGTTACCAAAGGCGGCGTAGAATTTAGCTTATTCAAGGCAATAAATCACAGTTATTCAGTTATTCATTTTTGACTTATTGTGATGTCTAATAAAACGACTACTTGCATATAAAAATTTATCCTTAATACTCGTACATAACTAACTATTAACAAGTGTTATTTGTTTATAAATAAATTCTAAATTACACTGTGACGAAAAATTTCAATGAAATGCACATTTTATACGCAGAAGAACAGCACCAATAATTTTTAATTTTATCTTATTCGGTTCACAATTTAAATTAAAATTTATATAATCCACTCATCACTAAACCAGTCACTAACGTCTTCTGTGTCATCTCCTAGATATATCACGATTTCCTTCGTTTGCAAGTCAATTATCCTCTCGTTTTCTAAATAACTAATTTCGTGCTCAGTTACTTTGATGCAGCATTTTTGCCAGCTGTCTTGTGTCATTGTCGCTAGTTCTTCATCGAACAATATTCTAACATCATTAAACTTAAATGTGGTATTTCTTCTTGCCACATTATTTTTTACTTGAACATTTAGAGTAGAATAGGGGCCGCTCACCCCCACTCCTTTTAATTCGATTAAGCCACGCCCCCTTAATTCGCGGAATTATTCGTGGATTTCGCGGAATTTTCGCGGATTGACCCAATTAATTTCGCAGTTTGATCTAATTAATCACATATGAAGTTTGATATGTAATTTACATATGTGCTACTGATTAAATTACGCATTACCTTCCTATTAAATTACGCGCGGCCATTTTTAATTTGCTTCCGGAATTACGCGGCGGCGCGCATGAATGGATTAACCAGAGTTCCATTAACCCTACTTACTATAAGAAATTTTTTAGATATTTTTTCTAAGTTCAATTTTTTGAATTTAAATCTCCCGGGTGTCCGCCATCTTGGTTTTTTGCGCGCGCACTTCTCACAGGTGTCGTTTTTAATTTTGAATTTTCGCGGAAATATTTGAATTTCAAACTGCTAAATCTTCCGTCTCCCTCATCGAAGCTGCTCTCTCTCTCTCTCTCTCTCTCATGCACGGAGGCCATTTTAATTTCGCGCGAATATTTGAATTTCAAATTTGTTCAGATTTTCTAAGTCCATGTTTTGGTAGATTTATCTCTCTCTCTCTTCTGCTGTGGTTGTCTCTTTCTCTCTCTCTCTCTTGCAGTCACAGGATGGATGTTTAATTTAAAAAAATCTCTGGCGGACTTGGATTTGAACCCTCTACGTTTGCATACACATTGGGCTCACATCGATCGATGCCGCTAGACCACGGAGCGCTACGGGATTTAAAGGGTTTGAACAAAACGTCATTTCACAGCTCTGCCGTCACGCTGCCTGAATTTAGAACAATCTATTTTTTGAGAAATATGATTTATAAGAACTGGAATGTATAGCTTATTGTGTTTAAAGGTAGATACATTTTTAAAAAAATTAGATTTGTAACAGCTTATTAATTATTTTATAATTTGTGCCTGCTATATGGCTGGATTTACGAGATCCTCATTGTCCCTACCTACTATAGGAAGTTTCCGTCTAAGTTCCCTTTTTAAAACAGGTCGGTGCCTGTGTTTTGTTTGGTTTTAAAGGTTTGAACATTGTACCACTTAGCTGTTCTGACATTACACTTCCATATTCATATTATAAATAAATTTTAAATGTTATTTTCGACTGAGTTTTAGCCGCTTATAAATTACAACAGCTAGTTTAAAAATTAAATGGGCGATAAGAGCTAAAGGCAGATCGTAATATAAAACGAGTTACAAATTTTATTTTAGTATATTCCTGAAATACTGATAATACGTATTGCTTGAATAAGAAAGAGATAAACATAAAATGCGTAATTATTCGCAATGGAATTTGCTATGATATCACCGACTCTGCAGAACTTTCTATTTCGTCATCCTCAAATGGCCTAACAGGTCGTTGCCTGTCGGTCACAATTATATATATCAGCAAAAAGATAACATGAACAAGAAGATATACGTAAAGAAAGAGATAAACATAGTAGCAAGTATTGGAGAAGGCTTGACTAATTTTAATTATGACATTTGTCAACTAAACATGCCTACTAATATAATTTTTTGTATGGCTATCTTTTTCTTACTCATATAGGTAAGAAAGGGTGGTGCGTTGCTTTCAGTTACCGTGTTCCGAAGATATCCGAGTCTTATTGTATAAGAATGGTTGTCCCCCATAAATTTGAATAAAAACAGACAATTTCGTTGAAAAAAAATAGCTTTTCAATATCGTTTGCAAATAAGACAAGGGATACTTGTAAAAATATAAGTCAAACCATTTTTTCTTGTAAAAAATTTACGAAAAGGCGTATGTGTTGACGACAAATTAAAATAAATTTGAATAAAAGCACGCAAAATTACGAAAATACGTAGAAAATTTATAAAACTCGGCATCTTGTCACATTAAATTCTGCAAAAACGACAAAAAACAATATTTTTATACAACTTTCATTGAAAAATAGTAAAATTTTACGAAAATACGTCTGTGTTGACGACAAATGAAAATAAATTTGAATAAAACAAACAAATTGCTTTTGGGGTAGTCTACCGTGCAGGTAGAAAAGACTTTTATGAATTTTTAAATAATTTTGAAGATTCGATCTCTAATATTGCTCCTAACGTGAATGATTTTTTCTGTATCGGAGATTTCAACATTGATCTTTTAAATGTAAATAATAACACGACTTTAAGATTTATAAATGCGTTGGAAACATTTGGTCTGAAGCAAATTATTACCGAGCCTACAAGGGTAACCAGATTTTCATCCACTCTTATTGATTTAATAATCACTTCTAACAAAGATTTGGTAACCCAAAGTGGTGTGGTAAGTATGCATGCCGTTTCTGATCATTCATTGATTTATTGTCATTTGAACTTCAAACCAATTGCTAATCAACAGCTCTTAAAAACGTATAGAGATTTTAAAAATTTTGATTATGATCGCTTTCTTCCAAATTTAGTTGCGCTACCATGGTATCAGATCTACCGGTTATCAGATATTGACCATAAAGTGAAGTTTCTTAATGATAATATAATTTTTTTATTTGATTTATGTGCTCCTGTTAGAACAGCCAGATTTACTAAACCTAAGGCACCGTGGCTAACAGAAAATATAAAATTTATGATGAATCTGCGTGATAAAGCATTATCCAAGTTCAAAAAAACTAAAGTTCAAGCTCATTGGAATTATTATAAAGATTTAAGAAACTTCACAACTAATGCTGTTAGACGGGAAAAACGTGCTTACTTTGAATCTATTGCAGGGGTAACTAACAGTAAAAATTTTTGGAAGGCGTTGAAAACTCTCGATATCTACAGTAAATCTAAAAATTCTGATATTCCTGAACATATTGGTAGTGTTGACAATATTAATGACTATTTTTTAGATGCAGTTACCAAAAATAAAGCAATGCCAGATGATACACTTCTCAATTATTACAATTCTAACTTGGTAGCAAATCTAACGAATACGTTCAGCTTTACTCTTGCTTCCGAAAATGACGTAGTGAATGTTTTAACCACAATAAAATCTAACTCTGTTGGAGTAGACAATATAGGTATAGCCATGATAAAACTATGTTGTCCTTTTCTGATTCCCTATTTGCTTCACATTATTAATTCCTGTTTATTAAATGGGTACTTTCCTAGTACGTGGAAAATAGCGGAAGTTTTACCTCTCCCCAAGGTTAATTCACCTTCTAGTTGTAAGGACCTACGTCCTATCAGTATTCTACCAGCTCTTTCAAAACTATTGGAGAAAATTATGACAAAACAAATCCGCCAGTACCTACACACACAAAACATTTTACCTCCTACTCAATCTGGTTTCACACCAGGGTACAGTTGCCTCACTGCTCTTACATGTATTACTGATGATATTCTCACAGCCACTGACAATAGTATGCTAACAATTTTAACACTTTTAGATTATTCCAAAGCCTTTGACATGATTGATCATGATTTGCTTTTAGCTAAACTACACTATTTCGGTTTTAATAAGGACGCCGTTGATTTATTGGGTAGCTTTCTCAGGGGTAGATATCAGCAAGTTAAACTTCATGATAAAATATCTAATCTAAGAGCAGTGACAGCGGGTGTTCCGCAAGGCTCCATACTGGGACCCCTTTTGTATATCATTTATACATCGGATTTTATAACCTCTGTTAAATCATGTCGCTGTCATTTTTATGCTGATGATACGCAGCTCTATCTTTCCTTTGACATCTCTAACATACATACTGCTATCCAAGCAATCAACAGTGACTTATATAATCTGATAGATATCTCGAGAAAACACTGTCTTATCATTAACTCGCAAAAGTCAAATGTTATGCTTTTTGGTAAATCTTCCATACGAGAGCGAGCCTTGCCTTTGGTAAATATCTGCATAGAAAATACTCAGCTATCTATTAAAAGCTCCTGTAAAAATTTGGGCCTAATTATGGACCTTAACTTTAGATTCAAAGAGCACATAAATAAATGCATTCAAAAAGCCTATATGAATCTAAAAAACCTATATCTCTGTAGGCATTCCTTGTCTCAAACCGCAAAAATCTGTTTATCTGATGCTTTGGTTCTGTCACATTTTACTTACGCTGATACAATATATGGTCCTTGTTTAGACAGTATTGATGTCAAACGAGTGCAAAGAGTGCAAAACTCATGTTTACGATTTATTTTTGGCTTAAGAAAGTTCGATCATGTATCCGACAAACTCTCTCTAATTAAATGGTTGAACATGAAAAATCGTAGGTCACTACATTTTGCCTGCTTATCCTATAGGCTGATAACTTCAAAACATCCTGGTTATCTCTACAATAAACTACGATACAGAACTGACGTTCACAATATCAATATAAGGAGTAAAGGGCTTTTAACTTTGCCTGCTCACAAATCAAGTGTATACGAACGCTCTTTTTCATATAACATTGTCAAAATTTATAACTCCCTTTCTTTATTTTCTCAGACACTTAGTGTTCTTAATTTCAAACGTCTTTATCATGATTATCTACTTGAAAATCAGTAAAGCAGTCATCAAATTCTAATTCCTGGAGGTGTGTTTATTGATCTACTATGTACTATGTACTATTTACTATTTTCGTTCATTTTCTTCTTTTTATTTTTCTTTATTTTACTAGTTCCTTTCTCGTGTTTCTCGTGTTACTGCATTTTTTTATGTAATTGTTTTATAATAAACATCGAGCACATCAACGTTATTAATAGATACATATATATTTTTTTGCTAATTATATCAATTACGGTTAAGTGGAAGAACAGAGCCATTACTACGAAATGGCATCTGAACTTCGCCATTTGCATATACTGTTAATTTTATTTGCTTTTTTTTGTAATTTTCTGAATGCAATAAAGACCACTTATTATTATTATTATTATTATTAAAAACACGCAAAAATTACGAAAAGACGTATGTGTTGACCCCCAAAGTAACAAAAATTTGAATAAAAACGCACAATTTCGTTGAAAATCTTTACAAAGCGACTTTATAGTACCGAAAAAATGATGTAAAGAAGTTTTAAGAGTTATTTCTAAGCATAATTTTGCAAACGTTTAACAAATAAACCGTAATTTTTTAAAGTACATCACACAATTATGAAATCGTAGTTCAATTTATATGAATTTTCGATACTTTGTATGTGAAAAATAGCTTCAATTACTAATATTTGAATAAAAACATGCAATTTCCAAAGCATTTCGTTTAAAATTTTAGAAAATCGACAGCATCTCCCATGAAAATTTATAAAAATCGGCATCTTGTCACATTAAATTCTGCAAAAACGACAAAAAACAATATTTTTATACAACTTTCATTGAAAAATAGTAAAATTTTACGAAAATACGTCTGTGTTGACGACAAATGAAAATAAATTTGAATAGAAACACGCAAAAATTACGAAAAGACGTATGTGTTGACCCCCAAAGTAACAAAAATTTGAATAAAATCACGCAATCATACAGCATCTCACATAAATTTTCACAAAAATCGACATCATGTCACATAAATTATACAAAAACTGTCATCATATCACTTGAAATTATACAAAAAACGACATTTTCATTCAACACACGATGAAAATTGAACAAAAATCACGCAGTCATACAGCATCTCACATACATTTTCACAAAAATCGACATCATGTCATATAAATTATACAAAAACTGTCATAATGTCACTTGAAATTATACAAAAAAACGACATTTTTACTAAACACACGAAATTGAACAAAAATCACACAATTACACGCCATCTCACATAAATTTTTACAAAAATCGACATCATGTTACATAAACTAAGCATAATTTTGCAAATGATTTACACTTTTTATAAAATGCATCACTCAAAATTAAAAGAAATAGCAATTTCGTTGAAAAAATCTTTTACCACAAGCATTTCGATAAACAAAATTCAAAAATTCTTGTACTTTTGATGGAAATATATGTATGTTGATCACAAATTAACATAAACTTGAATAAAACACACAATTTCGTTGAAAAATTTGCAAATGTTTTACACTTTTCTATAAAATGTATCGCCCAAAATTAAAAGAAATCACAATTTTTTAAATTATATCACGCCATTATGAAATCGTAGATTGATTTTTTGAAATTTTACACTTTGTAACTGTAAAATAACTGCAAATACTAATATTTTAGCTTTAGACTTTGTAATTATTGCAGATTCGAGAAAAAACAAAAGCAGAGTAGAAATAAAAAACACAAACACTTTGTAATAAACAAATATATTGTTCTTATTTTGTATAATACTTAATAATATAAATATAAATGTACAGCTGAATGTCTTATTTTCTAAAAATTCGCTAGCAATTTACAAAACTGTAGTTTGAGGTGCACGACATTTCAAATTAAAAAGGCAAATGCTGCCGCATCAGGTAACAGAGTACAATGGTTTAAAACGTGTTAGTGCGGCAGCAGTCGGGCCTCTGGTTTTATAGAATTTTAAAATAAAAAGGGAGGGAGACATTGCGTACGTCACACAGCAGACAGGATAGCACTTTGAAAATTCAGCGATGACGCATCACGACAAATAATAAAACGGCAGCTGAGGGTCAAGTCTTTCGAGAAAATATATATCAAAACCTATTTAAAAATTTGTACATGGCTTAATTTATATGAAATATTGTATGAAATTGCAAATGGAAGACTTTTAAACTATATGTTTTCTTAATTATGCAGAGAGTGCTCGTTTATATAGTGAGGCAGGTTGGCCGAATGGTTAAGGCGTCAGATTCAAGCTCTGATCTCGAGAGAGAATACGGGTTCGATTCCCGTAACTGTCATATTTTTTTATATATTTATTATGAAAGTCTTGATTTTAAGGTAGTTTATTCACGACGGCTCTACCAGAACAAACGACTGAGCTCCTTTTCGACTAAAATGGACAAAGAGCGGAAGATGTTGATTGTATCGCCGGAATTTGTCCAGCGTCTTAAGTCTGGCGATGATGCGGAGAAAAATATATTATCACAGCTTGATGACGAAATGCAAAAAGTTTTAATGTCCAAATTAACTGATCACGATAAATGGATCCAGTACAATCAGGTTTTACAACGATTCCTTCATTTCACAAACCAGGCGCGGCAGCCAATCAAAATACCTATTGAAACAACCAGTGACAGCCTATCAAATGCCGTTATTTTATCTACACTTCCCAAAACTTTTAAGAAAAAAGCTGAAGTTTTCCTACGCATTTTGAGTACCTCAAGCGATGTGAGCTGGGATCACAAGGGTACCGTTACTATAAAGGGTGAAATTTTGCCGGCGTCTAACATAGTCGATTTAATTCACGACACTCTGCGGCCTCGAAAAACTATTAATCCACCCGGACGCCTACAGTTTGCTGATTACATCAAAGACCTTAACGTTGCTAATGTGCTGCTAGCTAAACCTAAACAGCAAAAAAAGCCAACCCCGACTGGTACTACAGGAAAAACCGAAATGGAAACTGATAACTGCTAGTCCGATTTAGAATATAAATTAAAAACACCAGCTACTCATCCAAGTCCACATCAAAAAGGTTCAGTCAGAAGAACGCCGATAAGGAAACGCCTCCAAAAAAGGGCCGTTAGAAAAACGCCTCTAAGGCAGATGTCATCAACACCAAAAACGAAGGGAATTCTAGATTGGGTGCATCTTAAACTTTAAAATTACACAATGAAATTCTGATTTTATTACTTGCAGCCTTTTTAATTTGAAATGTCGTGCACCTCAAACTACAGTTTTGTAAATTGCTAGAGAATTTTTAGAAAATAAGACATTCAGCTGTACATTTATATTTATATTATTAAGTATTATACGAAATAAGAACAATATATTTGTTTATTACAAAGTGTTTGTGTTTTTTATTTCTACTCTTCTTTTGTTTTTTTCTCGAATCTGCAATAATTACAAAGTCTAAAGCTAAAATATTAGTATTTGCAGTTATTTTACAGTTACAAAGTGTAAAATTTCAAAAATCAATCTACGATTTCATAATGGAGTGATATAATTTAAAAAATTGTGATTTCTTTTAATTTTGGGCGATACATTTTATAGAAAAGTGTAAAACATTTGCAAATTTTTCAACGAAATTGTGTGTTTTATTCAAGTTTATGTTAATTTGTGATCAACATACATATATTTCCATCAAAAGTACAAGAATTTTGGAATTTTGTTTATCGAAATGCTTGTGGTAAAAGATTTTTTCAACGAAATTGCTATTTCTTTTAATTTTGAGTGATGCATTTTATAAAAAGTGTAAATCATTTGCAAAATTATGCATAGTTTATGTAACATGATGTCGATTTTTGTAAAAATTTATGTGAGATGGCGTGTAATTGTGTGATTTTTGTTCAATTTCGTGTGTTTAGTAAAAATGTCGTTTTTTGTATAATTTCAAGTGACATTATGACAGTTTTTGTATAATTTATATGACATGATGTCGATTTTTGTGAAAATGTATGTGAGATGCTGTATGACTGCATGATTTTTGTTCAATTTTCATCGTGTGTTGAATGAAAATGTCGTTTTTTGTATAATTTCAAGTGATATGATGACAGTTTTTGTATAATTTATGTGACATGATGTCGATTTTTGTGAAAATTTATGTGAGATGCTGTATGATTGCGTGATTTTATTCAAATTTTTGTTACTTTGGGGGTCAACACATACGTCTTTTCGTGATTTTTGCGTGTTTCTATTCAAATTTATTTTCATTTGTCGTCAACACAGACGTATTTTCGTAAAATTTTACTATTTTTCAATGAAAGTTGTATAAAAATATTGTTTTTTGTCGTTTTTGCAGAATTTAATGTGACAAGATGCCGATTTTTATAAATTTTCATGGGAGATGCTGTCGATTTTCTAAAATTTTAAACGAAATGCTTTGGAAATTGCATGTTTTTATTCAAATATTAGTAATTGAAGCTATTTTTCACATACAAAGTATCGAAAATTCATATAAATTGAACTACGATTTCATAATTGTGTGATGTACTTTAAAAAATTACGGTTTATTTGTTAAACGTTTGCAAAATTATGCTTAGAAATAACTCTTAAAATTTTTTACATCATTTTTTCGGTACTATAAAGTCGCTTTGTAAAGATTTTCAACGAAATTGTGCGTTTTTATTCAAATTTTTGTTACTTTGGGGGTCAACACATACGTCTTTTCGTAATTTTTGCGTGTTTTTATTCAAATTTATTTTCATTTGTCGTCAACACAGACGTATTTTCGTAAAATTTTACTATTTTTTCAATGAAAGTTTTATAAAAATATTGTTTTTTGTTGTTTTTGCAGGATTTAATGTGACAAGATGCCGATTTTTATAAATTTTCTACGTATTTCGAAATTTTGCGTGCTTTTATTCAAATTTATTTTAATTTGTCGTCAACACATACGTCTTTTCGTAAATTTTTTACAAGAAAAAATGGTTTGACTTATATTTTTACAAGTATCCCTTGTCTTATTTGCAAACGATATTGAAAAGCTATTTTTTTCAACGAAATTGTCTGTTTTTATTCAAATTTATGGGGGACAACCATTCTTATACAATAAGACTCGGATATCTTCGGAACACGGTAGCTGAAAGCAACGCACCACCCTTTCTTACCTATATGAGTAAGAAAAAGATAGCCATACAAAAAATTATATTAGTAGGCATGTTTAGTTGACAAATGTCATAATTAAAATTAGTCAAGCCTTCTCCAATACTTGCTACTATGTTTATCTCTTTCTTTACGTATATCTTCTTGTTCATGTTATCTTATTGCTGATATATATAATTGTGACCGACAGGCAACGACCTGTTAGGCCATTTGAGGATGACGAAATAGAAAGTTCTGCAGAGTCGGTGATATCATAGCAAATTCCATTGCGAATAATTACGCATTTTATGTTTATCTCTTTCTTATTCAAGCAATACGTATTATCAGTATTTCAGGAATATACTAAAATAAAATTTGTAACTCGTTTTATATTACGATCTGCCTTTAGCTCTTATCGCCCATTTAATTTTTAAACTAGCTGTTGTAATTTATAAGCGGCTAAAACTCAGTCGAAAATAACATTTAAAATTTATTTATAATATGAATATGGAAGTGTAATGTCAGAACAGCTAAGTGGTACAATGTTCAAACCTTTAAAACCAAACAAAACACAGGCACCGACCTGTTTTAAAAAGGGAACTTAGACGGAAACTTCCTATAGTAGGTAGGAACAATGAGGATCTCGTTAATCCAGCCATATAGCAGGCACAAATTATAAAATAATTAATAAGCTGTTACAAATATAATTTTTTTTTAAATGTATCTACCTTTAAACACAATAAGCTATACATTCCAGTTCTTATAAATCATATTTCTCAAAAAATAGATTGTTTTAAATTCGGGCAGCGTGACGGCAGAGCTGTGAAATGACGTTTTGTTCAAACCCTTTAAATCCCGTAGCGCTCCGTGGTCTAGCGGCATCGATCGATGTGAGCCCAATGTGTATGCAAACGTAGAGGGTTCAAATCCAAGTCCGCCAAAGATTTTTTAAAATTAAACATCCATCCTGTGACTGCAAGAGAGAGAGAGAGAGAGACAACCAGAGCAGAAGAGAGAGAGAGAGAGATAAATCTACCAAAACATGGACTTAGAAAAAAAAAATCTGAACAAATTTGAAATTCAAATATTCGCGCGAAATTAAAATGGCCTCCCTGCATGAGAGAGAGAGAGAGCAGCTTCGATGAGGGAGACGGAAGATTTAGCAGTTTGAAATTCAAATATTTCCGCGAAAATTCAAAATTAAAAACGACACCTGTGAGAAGTGCGCGCGCAGAAAACCAAGATGGCGGACACCCGGGAGATTTAAATTCAAAAAATTGAACTTAGAAAAAATATCTAAAAAATTTCTTATAGTAAGTAGGGTTAATGGAACTCTGGTTAATCCATTCATGCGCGCCGCCGCGTAATTCCGGAAGCAAATTAAAAATGGCCGCGCGTAATTTAATCGGAAGCTAATGCGTAATTTAATCAGTAGCACATATGTAAATTACATATCAAACTTCATATGTGATTAATTAGATCAAACCGCGAAATTAATTGAGTCAATCCGCGAAAATTCCGCGAAATCCGCGAATAATTCCGCGAATTAAGGGGGCGTGGCTTAATCGAATTAAAAGGAGTGGGGGTGAGCGGCCCCTATTCTACTATTTACTGATACAAAGAGAATAGGTATTGGTAATTAGAGTCTATGACGGAATACTAAGTATTAAAGAGTATTTAATTGAATATTGTTGTTACTCATTAGGTATATGAGTAAGTATGAATTTTTTTTTATTAGTGAATTTTTTGAAATTTTCTGATACGTGTGTCATAGTGCTTTGAAGTAATGACAATTTTAGAAAAAACTACTATACTTAAAAAGAAAATAATGCCATAGTAAGTTAACGAACAATATTTTGGAACTAATTTTAATTTAATAACGAAGATCTAAAATTCCTTGCGACGCCATTGGTACCAGCTGTTTACCGCGTTTGAGATATTTCAAAATAAACGTGTGCGCAGCCGACCTTCAGACAAACTCTTGTCGTGCGATCTGTATATGTGGTAAAAATACAAAAAGCAGCAACATAAACTTGTGGTATTCTATTTATTGTCCATTAACTGGATATTCTCCAATTTCTATACATTTTTGTGTGTTATTTATATACAGCGTGTATCAAAAACATAATGTCAAATTTAAGGATGTTAGAGGAGACGTTAAAACATAAAACAATTGGAGCATGATTATACTAGAACTTTTTAATAGGCAATAAACAAACAATGTGACTATAAAAGAATATGTACTGAAAAGCTAGATTTACTTAAAAACATTTTTAGTTGTTTTAGTTTTTGTGTTTGTATAAAAAATCTGATGTGATAGATGCACACAACTTCCTTTTACAGTGATCGTATAATTAGGCAAACATTTGTTTTTAGCTTTCCTACTATATTATATAAAAAATAAACCCCATTTCAGAACTATGCAACTGGAAAATCACCTATTTTACATTAATATACTGTAATATTATGTAATTAAATAAATAAATAGTGACCACACCACAGTTTTAATTTGATTTGCCTCCTCTTGGGCTTATGAAAAATTATGATTATTCAATTACGCTTCACTGTAATTATACTAATTATAAAGCTAAGAGTATGTTGCCTTCTATATTTTGTCCATTGGCAACTTATTTAAACTTTTGTGCCGGCTTGCTAGTGAGAGTCGAGTATCTACAAGGTTAGGTTGTTACACAGTATACATTTTACCATTGCATATGCTCGTTTCTAAATAACAGATAACTTCAAATCTTTGACTGTAAACAAGACTGTTCGAATCACAGAAATCCAGCGTATTTTGTATACAAATAAACCAACACTCAATCAGTTCACCTCAGGTAAATAATAACAATTCAATTCTAATGATCAAGTTGTTTGGCTAATCTAGAATTTGTTTTTTTCAAGTGAAAATGGACGCCAACCTGCTTTTGTTTCTTGCTTTCTCGTCAAATTCACTTCCGGTTTCCGCAAACAGGTGAAGCAAAGCTTGCAATTTCTTCCTGGAACGGTTTCAGCGGTTTCTGCCTGTCTCTGGACCACGAACAAAGCCTTTCCTAGTAGAGATGGGCACGTGAGTGAATTTTCGCTCACGTCACGCATGTTTCACGCTTGCTTTAAACAGTCACGTTCACGCACGTTCACGCTCACGTTCACTCACGTTCACGGCGTGACACGCAGCTTTTGTTTCAAAATTTAAATTCAGATAGAACAGAATGTTCAAATTTAAAACCAATGAAAAAACCTTAAAGAGAACTAAAAATATGTTTTGCACCTGACATAATTTACGTGATATGTTGCAATTAGAATAGTTGACATAAAAATAAAAAAATGAAAATTGACTACAATAACTTCGACAAGGGATAAATACTGATTTCTCGCAAATATATTTCTTGCAGCTGTCTTCAAAGACATTACTTTTAATACTAAAAGATGTCATTGGAATTGACGTTTCCCTTATGCCTTATTGGTATGAGTACAGAAGGTATATGTTGCTAGGCAACACTTTTAATTCGTAGGTTTGAAAGTACTTTTACGTACAATGATCAACATTTGCAGCGTTAAAGCGAGTATACAAAAAACATTACTTTTATTAGAATAAGTTCATCTACACAAGTACACAATAAATTGGTTTAAAAATATCATCTACACAATACATTTTTGGTTTAATAATAAAACGTAATTAACAGTTTCAGCATTAGCCGAGTATAAAAAACAAACCATTACTTTTATTAGAATAAAAAGTTCATCTACACATCTACACATTAAAATGTTGATATAAAAATAATATGTAATCAACATTTTCAGCGTCGAATTCTGCGCTCTTCTACAATTCGCCCAGCTGTAGAAAATACTCTTTCGCTTGTAGCGGAACTTGCCGGTATGTTTAAAATTTCTCAAGTTTTTTTAACAGTGGCGTGTTTACACTGTTTTTCCAAAATCCTAAAATGTCATCTACATTTCCGAATTTTAATTTAACATACTAATTTAGTTTTGTTTCGACATCATCCTAATTACATGTGTCATCGTCAGAGCTATCTCTAAGTGTATAAAGATAAGAATCTGATGCTGATGTACCAGTTTTGAGTCGTTTGCTATGTATTTCATCATTATCATCTATAGTTTTATTTGCATTATAATCTTCTCCTTTATGTGAAGGTATGAAGTTTAAGGATTTATAATTAGGGTCCAAAAATAAAGCTACATAATGTAAATTGTTTGGCACAATTCGTGATTTAATGAATTTAAAAGTTGCTGCACCCTGCAGTTTTTTATTCGTTACTAAATATTTAACGTGAAATTAACGTGAAACGTGAATCACGACTTGGAAATTTTCACGTCAGGATTTTCAAATATTAGTCACGTTCACGACGTGACACGCCGTGACACGACGTGACACGACTGTTTTCACGTCATGCGCCCATCCCTATTTCCCAGGGCCTGCACCTTGCTGTCCGCTTCTTGTAGTTTCCATCCTTGTCGAACCGGGTTCGAAAGTTGACCTCGCACCGGCCCACGGTTGAAAGGGACGCTAAGCTTATATCTGTCTCCTGGCGATATTTTAACTGCTGCTGTCTTCTTGTAAACCACAAGCAACGTTTTCTCTAGACGCTGCACTCTGGTTTCTGCTTCCCACAGCTCCAAAACTTGACAAAACTTAGTTTTGAAGACAATCACAAATAGGCTAAGCTCTAGGTTTAATTTTTTCTGGAACTGCACTAGAACACTACCAAATTCACCATGATTGGCCTCGGCACAATGGTGAATAAAGAAAACTCAATAACTGCCACAAATAATATACTTTTATCAAAGAAATTAATTACAAACAGGGAGCCAAAATTACATACAAGCTTTCGGTATGACTTCTCCAATAAACAGCAACAATTGACACTGTAAGTCACCGAAGCAAGATGTTATACAATTGTTTTAGTAAGTTTTTTCAATCTTTGATCCTTAACTTCTAAATGTCTTCTTAAATGTCATTCAGGAACACTCTAACCGCGTTTCGGTTGCATTTTCTTCTTAGTTAAGGGGATGTGATACCCGTCTGAAATCTCTAACATTGAGAACTTTGGATATAGGCAACACACACAACATTTTCTATTTGCAATAATTTTTACGTTAATAAACACGTAGCACAAAAACCAACGCAGCAGCACCTTAGGAGCATTATTACTTAGCATCATTACTCACCGCTATTGTGTAACCTCTTAATAGCCTCGTCCCTAGGTATTTTGTAGATTTAGCTAATAAGTAGCTAATCACTATTAACACTTGCTTTAAAACATACTTTTTATATTTAATTGTTATGAATAAAATTGTATTTAACACAAAGAAAAAATTAGTTTAAAAATAGACTTTTATTCATTAAAGAGTAACATAAAAGATATAATTACATACAAATAAAAATTTCCATTTATTTGTTGGTTTTTTTATTTTGTGCATTAATAATAGAAATTGAATCACGCACTTTCATACCTCTAGGAATGCGAGGATCGGCTAATTCCGGCAAAATACAGTTCATAAAGAAGTCTGTTAACTTTGGTATCATTTTGTTTTCCCAAAAATCTTCATTCCTTACAATTCGGATTATCTGGAGATCAACGTCGGTGTACAAAGCTAAATCACAGTATGCCCTTTCTAAAATATTAAGTTGTCCCTGTATTTGAAAGTAATACATATGATTTTCCTTTAGGCATAATTTCCCATTTTCTAGTTTAACACACATTTTACCATTGTCTTGAACTGATTCATGAATTTTTTTATCTCGAATCGAATATAAGCATTTTACTTCTATCAGTCCATCTTTATCAATAAGTCCATCGGGGGATGCACCTAAATAAGGAAAATCGTTCGAAATAAACAATCCACTCGATACAACTTCTGAATTCGTTTTTTGTTCATATAAATGAAGAGCATTTTTTTCATTAATACGGCCATAGACTATTGCGCGAGTTGTTAAAATTTCGTGAACTATATAACAGCGTTTTCACCAATGCATGACAAGATGTAGTAGCTCTTCGTAAACAAATTCGGCCAAAGCTAGATGCTGCAAGTCGATTTCGACGAGCCTCGTGCCATTTTACGTTATCATGTTGTCCTATTGTAAGTTTTTCGATTGCAGTGGCGTCTTCACTTTTCAGATGGTCTAAAATTTTTAATTTTTCAGATTCCAATTCGTCTTCCGTGATATCTGGCTTAGCTGAATCAGGGCCGTAGTCTTTTGCCTCATTATCAGTCATTACTTTTCTTCTATTCTTTTTCTTTTGTGTAGAGCGTGCGTATATACATTTTTTCTCTCTTAAACTGCAGAAATTATCAAGCTGATCATTTTTTAATAGGCATTGTCTATGCCAAGATGGCCCTGAATTAAAAGATAAAGCAGCTCCATAACACCGTCGTTGGAAAGATCCTCGTTGAATATAATTAATTCGTTTTCCACCTGAACATTTTGCAACCATAGACATGAACCTCTCTGCGTAATTTGTTGTGACATTTCGGGTTAATCGGTTTGCTTTTCTTACAACAAAATCTATAATTTTGTATATTTCTTCTAATACCGGACTGGTACCTAAAAGCGGAATGAAGTTTTCCTCCTCGTTGGGTTTTCTTCGGCATTGCTCATTGCAGTTCGAATGGTCCCCAAAAACGTGATGTGGTATATTTTTTAATTCTTGGCAGAGTTCCTTCGTAGAAGATTGTTGAGATTTAGATATAGCCGATCGTACTGCTATACTAAGCCTTGGTAAGTTAGATTTTATAATACGTCGCACTGATATTGCATATTTTGTATTTGCTGCAAGTTTGTATAAATGAGAGGTAAACGCTCGGGTTACATGATTCGCACACTCAAGTTTCAAAACGTATCTACCATAGCTAACGTTTTCTAAAATCCGCGTATACACGCTGGAATCGCCATCACCAATTACATATTTATATCGAAGATTGTACTGATTCTCGCTTTCATTAAAACCCTGAACAATTATATCTTGCTCCATACTGCTCGAGGAGCCGCTATAATTTTTAAAGCATTGATGAGGTCGAGGTATCGTTTTCTTGTTTTCTGCAGCAGTGCAGATACAGCAAAATTTATTTCTTACACCTATAAATAATAATTTTTTTGTTTGCAGTCCTATAATACATGCAACTCCTGAAAGCGACGAATAACTGTGTCCATACGAACGCTTCGCCCACCCACCATCGACCACTACACTTATAAAAGGTACTCCATTTTCGACATCACCCCTTTCTATTGCAAGCTGCCGTTCTTCTTCTGCTGCTTTGCACATTTGCAATTGAAGTTGTGACTCCCACACTTTTCCAACCTCCGTTTCTAATTTTCTGTAATACTTTCCAGACATCATTGGCAGGTTCATTACTGAAAATAATTCTTGAGATTGTGAATATCCAATTCCAACGGATGTTGCTCCCCAAACCAATAAATTATTTACGGTACTTGTTGGAGGTTGCAATGCTATACACACGGTTTTTTCGCAAGTATTACAATGGTAGAATAACGTCGACGAAATTCCTTTTCTGGTTTCTTTGATGAAATGCATTTTTCCCATAGTGCATTTGTTGTCATGATAAGAAATTTTTTTCATTTCCAACAAAAAAAAGTTTATGTCAATGATACGATTTCCGGTGAGACTGTTTACTCTGGTATTAGATGTTGTATCTGCTTCTATCTCTAAATCCGGCAAATCTTCGTCTGGAAGGCTATAATCGGAAAAATTGCCATTAATTTAAAAAATTACCTAAACAAAGCTTAAACGCCGAAAAAGAAGCAACACCACAGCACACTAGAATCATAAACGAAAAAATGACCGCCTAGACTTTCTTAAACTTAAGCCGGATATAAATATGTAGGGAGTGAGTTTGGATCACTTCCGGTTATACCGGAAGAGTGTCACTAATTTTCTATTTTCAGTGAACAATCTATTATATTTTATTCTATAGTCTAAATGCCCGTAAAAATAGCTTTACAATGACTAACTTGCATAATATGTATTTACTATCAAAAGTATGTGTAATAGCCTAATAGGTCATCAAACTCGACATTTTCAAAAATTTTTAAAAGCCTCACAATCGACTTTGGTAAATAAATAAACAAAAGAAAATGTAGAGCGTTTAGCCCTGTAAAAAAACTGGTTTTACCGATGAATTTTTAATATATCTCTAAATTTCACATTTCGTAGAATAGGACCAGCCGTTTTGGAGATCTCTTGACCACATACAATACATACACACACACATGTATACACACGGACCACAAAAACCACTTTTTGAGGTGGTTTGTGGTACTATAGGAAAGTAAAAAAGTATTCACATAATATGTACATTGTACAAACTTACTTTTGAAAATAAGGAACGTGTGCATCTTCTGGTATGTTGTTAGAGTTTTTAATGGAAAAAATCACTTCTTCCCGAGTTCTTCGTTGTCGTTGTGCTTTTGAAGCCCTCCCCCGCTTTCTCACTATGTACGTACTTCGCATTTTGTCCAAAATAAGAAGTAAAAGCAGCAGTTAAAAGAATCACACCAACAATAATCAACAAACAACTTATATAAAAAAATGTCCTCAAGCACGAAACAAATTAAAACGCACTGAAAAATGTCCACGGTATGACAGATAGTTCTTAGGCATTACCAAAGCCAACAGTGAACTGAAACACTTATTTGTTGAAATTCTTGTTATTATTGACTAATTATTAGTTATTCCTCCATTTCTGTTGAAACTGTTTACTTATTTTACTAAAGACATTACTCATTAACTCTCTATCAAAGAAGATTATACTAATGACCCAGTCCAAATCTCCAAGCAACAAATTTGAGTAACAATCATCAAATGTCCGGAAGTAATTAAATCTGGCGTCCTACAAAATTATAAGTTTGAAGTGAAAGTTCCGATAGTTTTTTTTTGTATTTGGGTATCCATGGCGACCCCAAAATGTAGGTTGCTCATTTCTCAGATCTGATGAGCCAGCTACCCTGGCAAAAATGTTGTCCACTAAAATTTTAGGATTTTATTTTGACCAAGAAACTGCTTATCAACTTTCTACCTGAGAAGATTATGTCGACCCATTCCTAATGGCAATGCATGAGGTAAACCCGTCTTAGTCTGTCTCTTTTCTCAAGGTACCTCTTTTTCTATTAATATTTTGGGTGCTACTTCATAATCGATTTCTCTTATTTTTGACTTTATTAACTAAAGCAGAGCATTTTTAAAAATACGAGCGCATGCAGTACCATTTAATCTAGGGTATAACTAAAAATAAAAGAAACCAGGGATGTGTTAGAATGATAGTATGAGCAATTTTGTTTAATTAAAATATAAAATTCGATTAAAGATGGCTTTGTAATACATATTAAGTTTCACAATTTTGTCATACCCTAGAGTAATTTGTACTTAATATACAAGTTAAAACAAAAACTAATTCGAATCAAAACTAACCGTGTTAATGTATGAAAAGCTATTTCCTAATCCAATTAAATTGCAGCATTAATATTTTATTTTAATAATTTGCAAGTAAAAATGGTGTTTTTTAAGTGGCGTTACACTAGTTAGGATATTTAGATAATGAATAAAAAATTGTTTTCTCTCTTCAAAATTGAGGGTATACCCTGTCCTTAAGATTGCTCAATAGGTTTATCGACAGCACATGATCTCTTTGACGCATCGCATAGCGCCATAATCAGCAAGAACGGCTATTGATGTGTTTCTTAGAGTATGATTGAGATTGAGAAGACACCAGTAAGTCACGTCATATGCGCCAACGGCAATCATTAACTGTCAATCATTGGCAGCGTTCATTTGATTTGGAAAAGGGGTCACAACCTGATGAAATTGGTAATTTCATCAGAGACTTAATTACACTGTTATCTTTTGTGAATTACGTATGTGAAATTAAACAAAAATAAATTAAAAACAACACGCGCGCACGAACAAAACAAACAGATATACACTCGCAATTCAGAAAGTTTACAAAAACTTCAGAATACACACACCACGCTTAATCGAACAAAGCTCAAAAACAAAGCTGAGGCGCCGGTAAATAGCCAATGTCACCTTGTCAAACAGAACCTACGTGATAGACTCGTGCGACACAAAATCGGCTGCTGCGCATCTATGACGCTGGTGTCTTCTCATCTCAATCTTACTCTACCGACCTGTGATCTCTAAGATTTGTGCTAAAATTGCACAGTCAATTCCTGTTTGCATAATTGCTGTTTCTGCGTGTAGCATTTTTGATTACCAGCATTTAACGTAATAATCTGCTAAATATTTTTTGAAGGTGAGTAGAATTATAACCTAACTTATACTTAATTACCTTGGTGGTGGTCCCACATTCTACTTACCTAAATCCTTTTAGTTATTAATAATAACATCGAATTCGATAATGATGGTGGCGTTTCGCTTATCCATTCAGCTCGGCTTACTCGCTTAAAGAGAGAAGTATATTGATCCTCTCAGCAAACGATCTAGTACAGTCAGGAAAAGATCCTCCTGATAACGGAAGTTGGAAATTGCTCAAGTTAAAGAGTACATTTTTGCAACAGGCGTGTATTTACATTATATACAGCTAATTACTTTAATAATTTAATAAGTACATTATTTATAGGTCTTGGTCCTCCTATTCCAGGAAATTTTCTCAGCCAGTCAGTGGAACATATAAAAAATTTAGACGAAGGAACTTTTGTTAAATTTTGTTGAAACTCATGTTGCAGCTCGTGTTGAACCTAATACAGGTGCAATAATAATGTCTCAAATTTCAAGTTTAAGTATCTACGTTTTTTGGTTTATGTATATGCTTATATTTATAAGTATTTGTTCTTTAGTTTTGAAAGAAAATAAGCTGACTATTGAAGGTTGATTAAGAACTGTAATAGAGCAAAATAACCAAATAGTTACTCAGTACCTTATACTGATCTACTAGTAAATGATACTGAGGTGGATGTTCCTTTACAATCAGAAAATTATTTACGACATTTAAAAGTACCTGTACAGTAGCTGAATAAAATGTCTTGCTTTGGTATGTACTTTGATTTTCTACACCGAAAGAATTAAAACTCAATTTTAAAATACCTTCTTTCACTTTTCCTTGCTGCCAATTTGAATTTGTATGGAAAGCGTGGTTAAAAAGTGGCCTTTCAGGAGCTGAAGCTGAAAGACGTCATTGTTAGTAAGTCTTTTTTTAACATTATGCTGTGTGAGTAAATTCTAACCACAACATACAGGCTAATTCAGAAGAAAAAATGTGATACGTTCCCACAACTAACATTGAACCTTCTTGAATTAGTCTGTAACATTAATAAAAAACATTGTAATTGTAAAGCCTAACGACTGGAAAGTTATTTTAAATCATAGATAAGTCGCTTACAATTTTAACCTAATTAGGTATTGTTCAAAACAGAAAGAATTACTTTTGTCATAAATATTTTAAAATAAAACCTATCAAGTATTATTCAGGAAAAATAAAACTTTGGTCAACAGATACGTCTTAAATGTCAAAAAGTTGTTGATATGTAGCAAATGTGTTTCAATAAAATGACAATTTCGATCGAAGTGTTTAGGCGGTGATAGTACGTAGTCTAAAATAATTTACACAATCTCTGAATCTCTCACAATGTGGTAAAACACGCTTTTATAATTTGAAGAACTAAAAAGAGCGGATCTTAACCTTTCCATCTTTTAATCGAGTGAAACTTTATTAATTTTCAACATAACTAATAATTTTATGTTATTATTACCTTTCTTATAATTTTGTTTTGTAAATACAGGGAGTTAAAAAAAGGTTGAATATTTTACCCACTTATAGATCTCAACAACACAAACAAAAATGTCCTAATAAACATGGGTCCGGAAACACTTCGTTTTCGAGATAAAGGGTGTTCCATTTTTTTTTAATTCGGTTCTTATGTTATCTAAAAACGCTTGGAGCGATTTTAATTCAATTTTTAGAGTTTGTTTATAACTTTATGAGGTATCTTTTGGCTCTATTACAATTGATGTAGTAATTCCAGGGGCGTGCCCAGGGGGAATAACGATTAGGTTTTTGCACACAAAAATAACGCCCACGAGAGTTGTTGCAATTTTTATGTTTTTTTAATAAAGCAACTAAAAATGCAACTTTTTTATCTCCAGATAATTTTTCAGATCTCGCTTCGTTTTCAAGAAAAAAATTAAAGCCCATATGTTCGCACGTTTCTGAACCTGTTAAGACAACAACTAAAATGCTTCAGTATCTAAAAACCCCTTAACCGATTTTAGTGAAACTTTGAAGGTTTACTAGTGCTATCAATGATCATGTTTTGGCACACTTAGATTGGAATTATTTATTCCAGGGGCGGCTGGGTTTTTAACTTTAACACTGTATCTCAGAATTAAAGCATTTCCGGACCCATGTTTATTATGACTTTTTTGTTTGTATTGATGAGATCTATAAGTGGGTAAAATATTCCACCTTTTTTTATTATGGAGTTTTTATATTTTTCTTGAAGTATAGAAGTAGTATTATAGGTATATTATTACTAAAATTTCCTGTATGTTATGTCTAAAATAAGTTTTAGTTGTAATTTCAATAAGTTTTTGAATACATTACATAATTTTTGTTAAAAGTAGTACGTTAATGGTATGTCAATTTAACGTATTACTTTACATAATAAATTGGTTGTTATCTAAAGGCATTGGAATGTGATATTAATACGCCATATTTATATACGTCATTTGTAGATATTTCAGCTGGTCGGTGCTGACTAACAATTTATGACATTTTGGCCTGACGGTACTATGCCAAATGTCTGCATCGTACTCCTTTCAAGCTTTCTTAAATAGCCTATCGGAAGCTCACCTAAAAGTCCCTCAAATATGGGAGCATGTTCTCTTGTAACCCGAAATTACTTCCTCCTGTACTTCCTGCCTGTACTAAATTGCATATTTCTTACTTGCTCCTTTACTTCTCGCAATTTTTCTTCGGTTCTGTCCTCGTTTAGCTTTATATTGTGCTGATTTCTGACCACAATATCTTGCGTTTCTTCTACTTTTTTCAATTATACCTATCTTGATGTTAACTCCTTCGTTTTGATCAGCTATTCTGTTTTCTATTATTCTTCGTTATTTTTTTTTATTAGCTTTTACCTCGTCTGCTACAGTTTTCTCGAAATCTAATCTCTCTTCCAGTTCGTCTTGCATTTCTGCTCTGATTTCCTTCTTGATCTCAACTTTGTAGGTATTAATTCTGTCAAAACAAAAATGTTTTCTAGCAGCAGCTTCTTCCTTTTTTTTGCTTGTATATTTGCAAATTCTTCTCTCTGCTTATTTATTGATTCTTGCAGTTTATTTTACATTCTTTTCACATTTTCTACAGCAAGTACTCTGCTTTCTTCTGCGCTACACTGTGTTAATGTGTTGCTTCTTTCATATTTTCCGGCATTGCCTTCATTGATTTCTGCGTGTTTACATTGATTTGTGCAACTACGTTAATTAATTGCTCCAAATCTACTTCCTTCTTTGTCCCTTCGCCTTGGCTACCTTCTCGGTCTCTTTATTCTTTTTGCTGTGGCGCTTCTTGTACCGTTTCTTCTACCTGCACCTCTTCCATGTCTTTTTATGGCTTCTTTTCTTTAGTAGTTTTTGGCAACCATTTTTATATTGTAACTTGTATTTTATGCAGGTTACTCTGCATTAATTTAAAATTTTAAGTGAAGTTATATTTTTATTAGCTAATAAGAACTCTATTTTTTCATTCTTGTCCTACTCTGCGGTCGACACTTGTAGCTTCTTTACTTAGCACCAACAATCCTTTACCATTATTAGCATGTTTTCTATGATATGGTATCGCTTATATTCTTGGTTCTCACTTTCCAGTACCACATTTTTTAACTGTTGAATGTTTGCTTAAGATATAATTTTTCGAAAATCTTTCTCGTTGGTAAATCCTTTCTATTCCAATTAAAATTTGCTTGGGGTTTTCTACATTTTCCAAATCCGTTCTGCTTAGAAAATCAGCCACGACGTTCATTTTCCCTGGTCGATGTTTTATTTCGAAGTCAAACTGTTGCAAATACAATGCCCATCGATACAATCTATCATTATGAAATGTTTTCTTCTTTTGAAAAGAAATGGATGAATTGTCTGTTGTTATTTCAAATCTATTCTTAGTTAAATACAATTTTAGTTTCTTAACTGCAAGTATTATTGCCAACATTTCTTTCTCGGCGATTGTGTACCTTGTTTCGTATCATTCTAAAAATTTTTATATCAAACATATCGGCGCCTCTACTTCTTCTTTTATTTGGATAAGTTCGGCTGCAATAGCTAGGTCGGAAGCATCTGTTCATACTATACATTACTATATTTTAATAGCAATCACATATAAATTGTTTTTTTAAAGTTATTTAAAGCTTCTTCTCTTTCTTCATTCCATTCCCAATTAACATCGTTACCCAAAAACTGTACTAAAGGTAACGTTAGTTCTGAATGGTAAACCGTTTATAATAATTGAACACACCTAATAAACCCCTTAATGTTTTCAATTTTTTCGGTCCAATTTGTCTTTCATAAACTTTATTTCAGTTCAATTTTAACCCGTTTTCACTCAGGATTTGTATCACTTTCCTTAATGTTGCAAATGTTGTTTTACGTCGTTTGAATATACTAAAATTTCGTCGAAATAATATACTCATACATCTTTATACTGGTTTAATATCTTCAGTATAACACGGACCAGAGCTGCACAAGATGTCCATACACCATAAGGTACACAATAAAAATGGAAAATTTCGGCATCAATACTACACTTCTGTGAAAACACTTCCTAATTGTAAAAATTTCTATTTATTATTACTTTCACTTTGATTTTTGTGGGAAGCCAAAACAAACACCTTGAAATGTTAATGGAGATAATTATATCAATTCAATAAGAGATAAGCCTGATTTTTATATAGTATAAATGGATGACCAGCTACTTGCAAATGGATTCCTTAAATTTATTAACGCTAAATATGGACCGGATCAAGAGGACCTTTTTCGAAACTTTTGCAAAATAAACAATTTAATTGTAAAGGTAAGCGAACGCATTTATTTCCTTAAAACTTGTAAGAAAAACTTACTAATTCCAAAATTTCTAAAAACTAAAAATTATCATATTGTTTTCCAAAATTACTATCATAAAATACAATATTCAGAAATGCAAAATACAACTGCAATGAAAACTTTAGCATTATTAATTAAAGACAATTATAGTTACTTAAATAATTTGAAACAAAAACTTATGAAAATGCAAAACTGTTTGAATAAATTTTCCTAATAAAACTCTTATCATAAATTTTCTAGCAACCAAAATAAAGCAGAACTTAAACCTGAGAAACATAATACATACAAGACTTAATAAAAAAATCAACTTACTAATAAATAATAGTAATAAAAAACTTTCCAAAGCTGACAACCCATTGAACTCCAAGGTTTTGATTTCTCAAAAAAACTTTAATATAAATGATTTTAAAAACCCTAACGAATTTATCTACAATATGACTAACGTAAACATTCCTGAAAACGTTAAAAATATCTTAAAATTAGGGCCAAAATTTAACCATTACAATCCAAGAAACAAACTTCCAATTGAAAATATAATCTCTAATGTAGAAAATGGCATCTCTACTTTACCATCTAATGAACAAAATTCTATACGTGCTAATATTGTTAATATTTTAACTAATTTCAAAAATAATAAAAACAAATGTCAAAATTTAACTTTTCAGCAATTACAATACAACAATGTTTTAGCCAAAAATATTAATGAAACAAAAACTTTTTTAAAAAACAATAATAACCTAATAATAACGTCTGCAGATAAAACTCAAAAAACAGTAATTATGACTAAAACCGATTACCATTGTAGGATGATGGATTTGTTAAGAGATGAAAACACTTACAAACATGAGATTAAAGACCCCACTTTAACTATTCAAAATAAAAATAACAAATTATTTAAAAACTTACTTGAAAAGAATTACATTGATAATCTCACTTACAAAAACTTAATTTCTCATAATGGTCTTCCACCAAAAATGTATGGGCTGCCTAAACTTCATAAAGATAATATTCCTTTAAGACCAATTGTAGCTTCATATATGAGCCCAACTTACAATCTTTCTAAATACTTGTCTAAAATTCTATCTAACGTTACATCCCTTAACAAGTTCAGCATTCAAGACTCATGGAAATTCAAAGAACAAATCGACAATACAAAACTTAAAGAAAACCATAAACTGTTTTCACTTGACGTTGTTTCTTTATACACCAACATTCCAATTGACCTTGCCTTAAATACCATTAAAAATAATTGGAATAGAATTAAAAAGCACACCAATATCCCCTTAGATGATTTTATCCAATTGGTTGAATTTGTTTTAAATACTACATATTTCTCATACAATAAAAATATATACACTCAAACTTTTGGATGTGCAATGGGTTCACCCATATCTTCTACTATCGCTAATCTGGTATTAGAAGATATTGAAACAAAAATTCTTAAACATAATTCCAATTATTCTCTTTATTTAAGATATGTAGATGATATCATAATGGCCTCTGACTCTATAAACAAACAATTATTTCTTCAACTTTTTAATAACGTACACCCTAGACTTAAATTCACTCTCGAAAATGAAAATAATAAAGCTTCAATAAACTTTCTAGATTTAACTTTACTCCGACAAACTAATGGGAACATCCTAACTAACTGGTTCCGCAAAGACATTAAAACTAACAGATATTTAAACTTCAACTCTAACACTACCATTAAATATAAAAAAAGTGTCATAAATTGTTTAGTTGACAGAGCCATAAAATTATCCTCCAAACAATTCCACAAAAAAATTTAGAAATCATCACACATATGTTAACGATTAATGATTACCCTACTAATTTTATTAATAAACAAATTAAAAACCGTATTAATTGTATTAATAACAAAAAGAAAATTAACCTTTCAATAAATCTACAACCTAATTGTTTTGGCAACGATTTCAATATCACTGATACATCACCTCAAAATAAATACATATCTATAAATTATATTCCTGAATTATCTGAAAAATTAAAACAGAATTGAAAAAATATAATATAAATACTGCTTTTAAAAATTACAACACTTTTGGCAATATGTTTTTTACCAATTTAAAAGACAAAACTGAAACTAATATGCAATCCAATCTTGTTTATCAAATTAACTGCAACAATTGTCCATCCACTTATATTGGACAGACGAAACAATTACTAAAAAACAGAATTAACAGCATAAATATTCAATAAGAATCAATAATGTATCCCCCTCTAACAAAAAAACTTCTTTAACTGATCATGCCACTGAAAATCACCACAAATTTAATTTCAATACACCAAAAATATTACATAAAGAGAGTAACTTAAAGAAACGGTTAGTTTTGGAAATGATTGAAATACAACGAAGCCCTACTGCTATAAATTATAAAACTGATATTGAAAACTTAAGCTCTATTTATCATAACCTATTTAATTAATTTAAAAACTCTTTACAAATGTATTGTTTCTCTCATAATTTGTGTTCTGCTTTTATCCTTAATATATAATAATGCTAATTTGTGTTTGACTTTGCAAAATTTCATAATTTTTAAATAAATACGACCCTGTACATGTCAAATAACATTTCCAAATTTTACACTCTGCGCATTACAGATAACATATAAGAAACAGCCTTGCATTCTCACATGTACGTTTGCTTGCTTGCAAAATGTTAATTTGTTCGTGTCTTAAATTTTAATCTGTGGGGTTGATTATCATCCCCTGTTTCTCGTCTTTTTAATGTGTCATAACTAAAATTGTCGTAATTATAATGCCTTCTTGACCTCCATATACAAGTAAGTTAACAAGTGAAAGATTAATATTGTGTTCGCTCATCTAATTTTTGACTTTTATAATTTCAGCATGGCAAACTTCAATTTCTTTATATTATATATCAAATACTGAAGAAGCTAATACATTTAGCGAAACGTATATTATTTAAATTTTCATTAAATCTATTATTACGACAATATGATTTTTATTTATACTATATAAAAATCAGGCTTATCTCTTATTGAATTGATATAATTATCTCCATTAACATTTCAAATTTTAAAAAAGGTACGGTTGCTATTTTTATAGTACTGCCAAATTTCCATTTTCAAAGGTTTAAAAATGTATTGAGTATGCAATAGCATTTACTTGGGCCTCGTTTTGAAGAAAATATTAATAGATTAATACTATTTCAAATGCCCGCGTTGGTGTACTAAGTATGGAGGAAACCGAAACAAAAAGATTGATAAAAATTAAAATCAGAACAGTTGAAACAGAGGTAATTTATTTATTAAATTATTTGAATTATACGTCGTAAAATTGCAGTATAATCTGCATATACACATCAACGGTAATTATCTGGAAAAGGAAACAGTTACAAAGGATGTTTGAATTCTTTTATTGCGATACACAATAAAACGTACATATAATTTTGCAAATAAATTCAAGCTCAGTTTTAAAATAAACTGAGCAACAATCGATTTATAGAGTCATCCCACTCGAATTTTGCAATATATTTGCAGTTTACCAGGCGTGGGAGAGACCACAGGAGGTTAATGTCGTTTTTAAGAATATCCAATCAAGTAAACTCACCGCATCAACTAGATTCTATATCAATTTTTTTTGATAATACATAAGTACATTTTAACATTTGAGTGGAAAGTGAAAACTAAATATACGAGTACTTTTATAAGGGCTTTTGACAAGCTTCAAATTGTCTGCCAATTCTTTTTTTACGGAGGTGATTTGGTGCAGAATGCATAAACCGTGCACGATGTGACATTGTAAATATTAATACTGAGTAATTTTTTTATTAAACTACAATAATAGTTTTTTTTTGCTTTTTTTATCGGGCATTTTAGAGCTGTACATAAGATTTTTTAAATAGCATAATCTATACACCTGATTGATAATTTTCGAATTAAATCACTTAAATAAGAAATTTTTTCTTCAGTAATAACTAATATGTATTCAGTATGCTTCAAATCATTGGCATCCTCAAAAGAAAAGATCTATTTTAATAATTTGAGTAACACTTTCAATGCTTTTTTGAGACAAATTTTTTGTAATCATCTGTAATGAAGCACAATTTTCACACCTACATGTCTTTCATCAATAAAATATAACTTTTGTCATTAACTTGCACATGAACAGAATTTTGATTTTGTTGTATACGGGTATACCCTTTCAAAGCGAAAGAAATATTTCTGGAAAAAATTCCGTCGCACTCCAAATCAGAGATTATCAGATTATTCAGGTATTTTCGAAGCAAGTGCCTCTTAAAATTGTAACTGCCAGACGTACATATGAAAATAATATAGCCAAATCAAAACACAAAAAATTCATAAATATATAAGCTCATCTTTAAATACCAAAATCAGTGACCCATTGCTGATGCGGAAAGATGATAAATCGCTCTGTAAACAAATGAAGATGTTGCACAAATTTTATTACCAAATGTTTCTTCCGTTTATACCATGGAACCCCACTGGCACATTTCCCCAAACTTTTTCCAATAAAGTAGGAGTTCGCCTAGAAAATATTAACATTTTCATCTCAATACTGGGGAAACATATTCATAAGTTGAAAAGTTCAACATTACCAGGTTTAGAACGCGTTACATCATTTGAAAATCACAAATTACCCGGCTCTTGAAAAATTGCATCGGTGACTCCCGTTTTCAAGAAAGGAGAAAATTGTATGCGGAACCATACAGATCAATCAGTCCAATCTCCATTGCACAAATGTTAAGAGTGCTAGTTACGTTAACGAAAAAGTTATTCCAGATCAACAATTCTGGCCGATCAGTGTACGAATGATTGGTTTAAGTCTCTCGAAAACAAGCTACTAATGTTACATATTTGGAATTTTCCAAAGCCGTTAATAAGTTGGCCTGCAATAGATTAATGCAAAAAATAGATCACAACCGCATAAAAGGACACCTTTTCTTTGGGTCAAAGATTTTTTGTCAGAGAGATACTTCCATGTTAGAATGGGAAATGGTGTATTCAACAACCTACTTGTATTAAGCGGCGGCCCACGCAAGGCTCCGTTCTTGGACCTCTTCTATTTCGTATATATTTGTCAGAATTTCCATGCATATTAAAATCACACTGCAAGATATCGGTACTATTTCTATGGGGTGCTCAGAATGGTTGCTTCCTGTTAATACTGAGTAATGGAAAAAATCGTCGATCATACGAAGAAAGACTGCAGTTATGTAACTTAACCACGTTTGAAAATCGTAAATTACGAAGTGACCTTATTATAATAACATATCGTGCTTTATTTAAATAACATGTTTTCTGTGGATCTTTCCGAATTATAATTAATACAGATACAAGATTGCGCGATCATCATCTGAAGTTAAATGATTTTTAATGTGGTATGAGACAACAGTTTTTCAGTAACATAGTGTTTTAACATGGAACAATCTTTAAGTGAAATTATTGGTACACCTTTATTAAATATCTGTAAAAACAGACTCGATCAGTGGTTTGAAACTAGAACTGTCGTTACTTAATTTGATATAATTATATGTAGGTATACAGTCTGTTCTATAAAAAAGGCCCCGCCTTCTAGCTACTTTATTATTTGTTTTAGACCCAATAAACCTTATATCAAATCAAATGGCACATAAAAACCTACATTTTAACACTATCAAAAAAATTTTATCTTCAATTGTTTCAGAGTGGTGACGTCACATGCAATTTTTTTAAATGACACTGTATATATTTTTTTACAATTTCTGGTAGAGGTTTTTTTCTCTTTTCAACAAGATAAATATTTCATGCACTTGCATAAAAAATTTTTCGTGAAAAATTACAAAACTTTTTCACAGTGGGAGGCCATGATACAAAACTGTAAACAAAAGTGTAACTCAGAAAAACAAAACAGATAGTAGCCAAACGCTTTAACTATCAGATTTCAGAATAATCTAAAGTGTTTATTGTTTTGTTTTTCTGAGTTACACTTTTGTTATTAGTTTTGTATCGTGGCCTCCCACCGATAAAAAAGTTTTTTAATTTTTCTCGAAAATTTTCTTATGTAAGGGCATAAAATATTTATATTGCTGAAAAGAGAAAAAAAACCTCTACCAGAAAATGTAAAAAAATATATACAGTGTAATTTAAAAAAATTGCATGTGACGTCACCACTCTGAAACAGTTGAAGATAAAAATTTTTGATAGTGTTAAAATGTAGGTTTTTATGTGCCATTTGATTTGATGTAAGGTTTATTGGGTCTAAAATAAATAATAAAGTAGCTAGAAGGCGGGGCCTTTTTATAGAACAGACGGTATATGTATTTAATTCAAAGCTGTACAGTACACTGTAATATTTGGGAGACCTAGCCCTCTGCCATTTTTTAAATTTAATAATAATGATAAAAATAATGATACTACTGTAATTTAACAGAATAGAATATCGTTTCCGCGTGGACTGCTTATTTTGATTATACCACTCCCTATAACACCAACCAATGAAAAACGGTAAAAATTCATAGTCCTAACTTTTGATAATGTACAGTCGTGTTCAAAAATTTGTTGTACAGCAACAGTTGTAAATTTATTGGTGGTTGTGTTATTATTCAACAAAGGCGCACAGTGTATCATTAACTAGGTAGACCTAGATGCATACTTTCAAAATATGTGATTATACAACACTTTCTTGAACTTTGTGTATAACACATTAATGAACACGACTGTACATAGCAAAGGTGATAATCATATACCTTCTTAACTAATAACTGATAGTCAAATACCTTCACAAACATTGCCTTATCTGCTGAAAGTACAATTATCATAGCAACCACACTAACTGTAAGTACTTTTAATATTTATAAATAACTGTTCAAACGTTGTTTATTGACTCGTGATATAATCTAGCCCAGTGATTCCCAAAGTGGGAGATACCGCCCCTTGAGGGGCGCTGGAACGATCCAGAGGGGCGATAGTAGCCTCGGGTGCATTTGGGGGGCGGTGAATAAAAATAAGGGGCGGTGAAAGCTTAAAAAAGAAAGGGAAGATAAGAAGATTTAGAAAAACCGTTCGTACATATTTCATCTGTTGTGTAACCTAGTGTTACATTATTTTCCAAATAAACACACAAAATGCAAGTTACAGATTTACTTATCCCATAAAGACTATTTACCATTATTAAATGTTTTTATTCTTCTTCATGCCATTTGTTACTTTATTTATTTAGCCTGTTTATTAAAATTCGTTTATTCTCAGTTTCTTTAATTTTACTTTAATCACATCCTTTAATACACCATCCAGCAAGTAAATATCATTATAATAAAGGGTTTTTATTATTCAAATTTGCTTTTACTCAAAATACAGGTTACAAATACAGAAAAAATTGGTTATTTTAAAAATCATTTACTCTAGCAATAATAATAATTTATACCAAATTTCTATATGATATATTTTATTATAACATTTCATATTCGACTTTTTCAGATAATTATTTGAGTTTGGCTTTCACTTTAGTTATTCCGATTGTCAGTTAATACAAATTAAAATCTAAGCTCCGATGTTACCAAACAACTATCCCAACTAAATCAACTGATATGCTCGAACCTTTTTAATGAACTGTTCACAATTTAACAGTAACTCTATCTAATGTATCATTGATTAAGCAATTCTCAAATATTTATGTTGTATGTACTTTTAATGTATAAATCCTCCCTTGTACTTTTTAATTGCTAATTAATTTATTCTCTCAAATTAATGTCCTACCTAGAAATACTCTTATAGATAATTATCAGTTTCAAGAAGCTACCACTACAATATCTTTCTGTCTGTTCGCTTAAAGAATGTAGATTTCTAGGGGCGCTGACTAATTTTTTTCCTGAAAAGGGGGCGGTAAGCCAAATAAGTTTGGGAACCACTGATCTAGCCGAATGCAACTCGTGTTTTATGTTTCCACTTAATATATTGTTATATTGCCGAATAATATAGAAGAAGAAGAACCCACTATTTGCATTATATATGAATAGTACATGTGGAGATATATTTGAAATCTAAGTATTGTAAGACCTTCCATTCACTTAATTCATAAAAATTACTGAAGTTTTATTTTCCGTTCTGATTAAGAATAGCAACTTTACATTTCAGGTGTTTTGTCATTTTGCCTAACCTAAATGCATTTAGAAACCATAACCGCGAATGCAAACCTCGTTTAAACAATGCAAAGTAATTTTAGTATCCGAAACTTTTTTGTGATGTTTCAGTAATCATGCTATTCTTATGGGGTCGCCACACTACAAAATGAAAAATATTAGAACACGAACATTTCGGAATACAAATCTACTTGGGTTTTCAACAATTAACTAATTGAATTAAACATTAAAGATAAGTTAGCTTATTTTATTGGAAATGTAGCAGGGTGCGAATAACCTCCCAGTAAACAGATTGACACTGACAGCCCTTAGTGGGGAGGTTATTTGCACCCTGCTACATTTCCAGTAAAATAAACCAAGCTCTCCTATAGCTAATTTTGAATTTAATTAGTTAATTGTAGAAAGCGAAAGTAGATTTGTTTTCCGAAACGCTCATGTTCTAATATTTCTCATTTTGTAGTGTGGCAAAATACTCAAAGAAATGGCATGACTAAAAGTAATTTTGCATAGCTAAATTGTGGAAAATTGCATGGCCTACCTTCAGACAAAAACTGAACAGAGTATATGTGATTTATGTATATTCGATTGAGGGGATAATAATAGCTAGTTATTTCAAGGTGAACCATAATAAAGTGTTAAGCCATTCACTTACTTTTGATTCACATTATTCAAATGTTCATAGAAAAAATGTTGAATAGGCAGATATTTATACATATATGCATAAACTTACAAGTACGCCTATCCCACTTACTCTAAAACCCTCCACATAACAGAAATAGCAACATTCCTTGTCAAAGGTTTCCACTTTCTCCTACTTGGTGGCATATTATAAATGAGCTGTATTGAATTACTTATTTATTTATATCTAATCCCAAAATTAAACATTAGTTTTGTTTTATTCTATATGCAGTCATAGTTATTAGAGACACATAAAATTACCGATTCAAATCTAAAGTAGGGAGCAATGTCGTTTTACATTATAATAAATATCAACTCTTGTTGGTTAAATAGTCGAATACTGAGTCACTATCTAAACTATTAACTTGCTCAACTTCTATTTTCTTAATTATACTACATATATCTTTTCCGATATTTCTTAGCACTGAAACTTGCTTTAATGTAATTCTCCGTTTGGAAGAGCAGCAGCGATTGTATTACCCAAATTGCAGCTATTAGCTGACATGTAATAATATATCATACAAATATGTTCATTTTGTTGACTTTCTAAGCATCTAATGTGCAGCACTAACGACTTTTATAATGAGTATGCATGGCTAGTTAAGTGGATATCGAAAACCCTAAGAATTATGAAGGCGGTTAACTAAGGGCGAAGTTGCAAATTCAATTACTGAATACCTATTAATATTATTATTTTCAATATTAATTGGACCTAACCTTTAGGTGAAAAGTGCAACATAAAAAACCTTATTTCATACCTCAAAGAGACTAAATACCTAAATAAAATTTAAGACAACAAAATGTACTCACAAATTCTGTACCGCATCAATGTTGTATTGCATATAATTTTATACCCAACTTGTTAAATAGCCATTGTTACTACAAAAAGCGCTAATAACCCCTCGAGGTTGATGCGCATTGTATTAAATAAAAAAAATAAAAAATTGGACCTAACCCTCCTAGTGCTCGTGCCTGATTTAAAAAAAACTAAAAATGATGATTTACGTAGATTTTAAAAGAGAATTAAAATATTAAATTTTGAAATCAAATGAAATATGCAAAAGGAATTTTCAAACATAGCAGTAAACTATTTTTAACAGAGTCATGGCAATGCTTGACGTTCATTTAAAATAAGAAAGTTGATACCAGTATTTTAAAAAATATGAAAACAAATAAAATCTAAACCTAAATTAGTCTTTTGCAAAATGGATTTCACCCAAGTAACATAATAATCGACGTACATGACGTTCAATTTACTTTTTAACATTATTCAGCGTTGCTCTAATTTAACCAAGTTAATATTTCTTACGATTTTCAAAATACTAACGGTTAGTCTCAAAATTGAATAAACCTGTAGTAAGTATATAAATGGATTCAAATATGAAAATAATGACAAGTGTCTAATTTATATATTTCGGGAAAATGGCATCAAAAATGGTTAATAAATATCAGTATTAAAAATAATACTGAATAGTAAATTCCATGAAACTCTTACAGAGGTTTGAATTAGAAACCGTTATTCGAGTTTTTCCCAGCTTTCAAGTTAAAGCTGCACAGGTCTCACAACAACGCAGTGACGAAGTCTGGTATTTTCTAAAGCCTCCAAACATGTTCAACTATGCACTTTCTACAATACCTTGGAGAGGCTCATCCTAGCATTCATCAGGCGTTATAAAAGATGACTCGTTTGAACGCTCCCAGCTAAACAAGCCAATGAATTCTATCGAGATTGCGTTTCGTTTGCTCATCGTACGAAAATACAGGCTTACCAACTCGATGGAATTTGGTTTCCAGTGGATCACGATCACGAAATCAACAAAAGGAATCTAATCACGAGCTGGTATTTAGCTGGCGTGCTTGTAGAGTTTTGCACATGTAGCATCTTAATGACAGACTGTTGTTCATTAATACGCTACTCTGTACGTACTCGGTTTTTCAATACGTGTATAACGGTTTTTTTGATTTAATCAAAAAATCGTTACCTCCGATGATGTCACTACTTTTGATTGCTATTCTTAGCGAAACCTAAAAATAGCAGCCCAATTTACCTCTCACATAACTTTAATTACATAAATTCAAACGGGTTCAAGGATATACATATACATATACAATGTGATCAATCAGAATTATTTTTAGATCGTAGAACTGCTAATTAAAATCCATATATTTACAATCGCTAAAATGATTATCCATTATAATCTGTTTGTGGTTTTTAGAAGTTTCACGGCATTTCAACTGTTGCCAAAAAATGAAAGTAGCGGAAGGATTTTACTAACGATTTATTAAATTATAATCCCTGTCTTTACTAAATTTCTTCATCTGTGCCGTTACACCAAAAGAAAATTTCAATATTTCATCCAACTATATTTCACTTTACACATACAAGTAGCTTCAAATTGCTTCTGTGAATAGTGGGTCAGACTTTGGCCAGTCTGCGCCTTTCACATAATCGCTTTGAGGAAGACCAGACATTTAAGACTTCAGAAAGCACGGAACGCATAACCACACGCATATCCGGGCAAAACTTCACGTTTTATTAAAACATATATTTATTTATATCAGTTATGGCAAATTAGTGAATGTTGTTGCTCAACGTAACCCAGACAGGTTTATAGAGGAACTCTTCTTCCCTAACACGTAAGGATATTTCGTAATTAATTTCTCTATTAAGACATTTGGATATGTTAACATGAGCGAGGTGTTGTTCTCATAAAATAAACAGCCTGGAAACGAAAATTAATCCATTGTTCATAACCGAACGTAACGCTTGGTCACTCAGAGAATCGAACTTTGCAGAGAAAGTGTATGTACAATTGCGAATGTACGCTGTGTATCACGGTTGTGTGAGGCCCAGTTGAGTGTGGTAGCGATAATGTAATAGCGTTTTGCCGGTTCGCATGCGGGAAAGCCATTTAGGGTACTTATCCTCGACTTTGAATCCAAGCAAGTTAAATTATGCTGTAAATCGTCCGCCATGGGATGCCGGAGATGTTTATGTTCTTTAACCACCACCCCTCAAACGACTAAAATATAGAGTAACGTGCATTACGTAAAATGCAGGAAATTATACAACGCGAGTAAGAGAACAGCATGTTAGAGAAACATCAGGTTACCGAAGTGCCTACAAAAAGAAACATATTATACCTAGACCTGGATATTTGTATTTTTCATTCGCCATCTGGAAGGGTTTTCAAATCAAAAGCTTTCTAAGCTTTATATATAAAATTGTACTAAATTGCATTTTGAAAAGTGCCACTGCAAACTAATTTTTTAATAAAAATAGCTTATGTGTAGTCAGACCCCTTTAGATTCATCAACGTCGTAAAACGAAGTCGTATCTGAATTCGTTACGTGTGTTTGTTTGATGTGTTTGCCCTTTCAGAATTTTTAAATTTTGACTTAAGATTCGAATAAAACATGAAAAAGTAGAATAAAGATATCTGAATAGTCAACCTTCTATCTCGTAAGGTACGTGGACAAAATGGCGGGCAAACTTCTATATGTTCATCTGTGCAAGATGAAGAAGTGGAATAGCAATGGCTGAAAAGCCACCCTATTATCTCGGAACCAGCACAAACTGACACATAAATTTAAAAAAAACATTTTAAGCAAAATTTTAAATACCGTCTAGGAGTTCGTCCATTGTTCACTGGTTTAAATGTATTCCCTACTTCTAAAACTGGCTAATCCACATGCATTTCGTTTACATCTTTAAAAGGAACAATGATGTAACCCGATAATTATCTTCTACTTATTAGTCATGAGTTTCATCATTCAACACTGTCGAAAAATTAATCGATATGGAAAAGATATGTGATTTCTAATTGCACTTCCGATGACGTCACTTCAGATCAATCGTTTAAACAAATGTGACTCCCCGTTATTAGTTTTTACTTGATTAATTTTTATACTTTCTGTTCTGGTTGATCCCTTAAAAGGAAGAAATAACCCCCTTTTCATATCAACTTCGTTGCCCTTTTTACTTCCTTTTACGGTAAAGGAAGTATTGGATTCACCCCAAAAATTCAAAATTGAGTTTTCAACAGATCTTCACGTTTTAGAGTCCCCTGGACCCAAAAAATGTATTTTTTTTCCATTGGTCTGTCTGTCTGTCTGTCTGTGTGTCTGTCTGTGAACAGAATATCTCAAAAACGAAAAGAGGTATGGCGTTGAAACATCATATGTAAGTTTTGTGTACCATGTAGATGAGACAGCAAGCTTTTGAAGAAAATCGAATAACCGGGAGTAGGTGTTTACTCTTGTGATTTTTCAGTTTTTTTCGATTTTTTCAAAAACGGCTCTAACGATTTTTTTAAACTTTACATTTTTATTACATTTTTAATGTGTATTGATGTGAGATAGGTGATTTTCCAGTTGAATGCTTCTAAAATGGGTTTCTTTTGTTTTTTTCTATTTTTTGTTTTAACTCCTATTTTAAATAGAACACCCGGTATATTATTACATTTTTGAATTCAGCTTAAAATTCTAGAGAAAATTTGTCTCTTGAACTAACACTATATTTTGTACCGTTTTTGTAAAATTTGTAATTTTTGAAAATTTTTGACAAATGCTTAAAAATTTAAAATTATAAGATCACTGTAAAAGGCAGTTGTGTGCGTGTATCACACCAAATTTTTATTCCTTCAAACCTGAACCTTCTAAAAACTTCATTGTAATTTATCACTTCTCTATTAGTGACATCATAGAATACTTTGTACATTCTTTTAAAATAAACAAAATCTTTCAATTCTAACCGCATAAGGTTTATAGAGAGGAGCTACTTACATTTTCAAAGACGCCAAATAAATAATGCGTACCACATTTTAAAATATCTACAATTTATAACCAGTTTGAGAACGATTGTCATTAGGATGGATTAGAAAAACTTATCTTTAATTAATAAAAATCCTTTATTTTTTTGCACTATGTGCACTATGGTGTTACATGTTAGTGACTGTAAGTCAAATAAGATATAGTGAGAAACGATTGTTAGTACTTAGGGTGGATTATAGGTAGATGGTTGTCTTCCTCTGTGATTGCCAATCCTATGGATTGGTTGGCTTCAACACACCACATTTCCATTTTCCTGTCTGTAGCTAATCTCTTCATTTGTGCATATTATCTTTCACATTGTACGTTCTCCATGATTGAAAAGGTAGGTTTTTACCTTGTACCATCCCTTCTACTATTGTTTCTAGTAAACCTTTGTGCTTGAGGGTATATAGCTTATTAGTTCTTCGCCGTATAATTTTACTTCCTTTTACTACTATAAAGGAAGTATTGGATTCACCCCAAAAATTCGAAATTGAGTTTTCAACAGATCTTCACGTTTTAGAGTCCCCTGATCCCAAAAAACATATTTTTTTTCATTGGTCTGTCTGTCTGTGTGTCTGTGAACAGAATATCTCAAAAACGAAAAGAGGTATGGCATTGAAACTTCATATATAAGTTTTGTGTACTATGTAGATGAGACAGCAAGCTTTTGAAGAAAATCGCATAACCGGAAGTAGGTGTTTACTCTTGTGATTTTTCAGTTTTTTTTCGATTTTTTCAAAAACGGCTCTAACGATTTTTTTTAAACTTTACATTTTTCTTACATTTTTAATGTGTATTGATGTGAGATAGGTGATTTTCCAGTTGAATACTTCTAAAGTGGGTTTCTTTTGTTTTTTTTTCTATTTTTTTTATTAACTCCTATTTTAAATAAAACACCCTGTATATTATTACATTTTTGAATTCACCTTAAAATTCTAGAGAAAATTTGTCTCTTCAACTAACACTCGATTTTGTACCGTTTGTGTAGAATTTGTAATTTTTGAAAATTTTTAACAAATGGTTAAAAATTAAAAATGAAATTTTTGACTAATTATAAGATCACTGTAAAAGGAAGTTGTGTGAGTGTATCACACCAGATTTTTCATAAGCTTTCTTCCCTCTTGTGTGCCCTCGCTAGTACTTCGTCATTCGTGATTCGATCCCCTCTCTAATTTTTAACATTCTTCTGAAGCAACACATCTCAAAAGCTTCAAGTCTTGTGTGTTACTGCGCATACTAATATTTTTGTTTTATTTATATTTATTTTCATAGTATACTGTCTTAGGGTGTGATTAATGGCGTTTGCAGTAAATTCCCTTTATGGTTCAGCCAGTAGTGCTATATCATCGGCACATCTCATCATTTTTATTATTTCGTCATTAATTTTGATGCCAGGGTCACTTTCTTCATTTAGTTCATTGATAGCTACTCGACTAGAAACATTGGACAGTATCAATGATAGAGAGCATCCATGTCGGACACATTTGTTGAAATTCGCTTCTCTTATTATATCTTCCACATTTATAATTTCAAATAGTTTCAATCACTTCACATTGTCACAGATTTTGCCATGTCAATGAAAGAAACGTACGCGGGTTGGTTTATTCCTTGCTTATTCTTTTCTCAATTATTAGTGTCAGCGCCAATATTGCTTCCTTTGTGCCAAAATTATTGCTAAATTTATCTAAACTGATCTTTCGTTAAGTGATCTTCTATTACTTTGTCAAGTATTAATATCTTCGATGCGTGGAAAACTAGGCTTATGGTACAGAAGTGTTCACATCTATCAATTGCGTTCTTCTTTTGGTATTGAAATCATGGTCGTCTTGCTAACATGTGAGGGTTTCGTACATTTGACATATATATAGTTTCCTATAGTTATTATCGCTAAAATTCTTAATCATTTCGTTGGTATTTGGTCTGCTCCTGGAGCTTTGTTTATTTTCAATCTCTGTATTGCTTTTTGGCTTTCGTCCCATGTAATTATTTCTCCTTCTGTATCTTTCCGTATTCGATTTTCTGGGTCTGTATACATATTTGCGTCATCTTCGACTTTTTCTTCTCCATAGAGTTGCTCAATATATCAGCGATTTTTTCTCATTTGAATAACGTGTCTCTCTTCTCATCTATTAGTCCGACGCTGGATTTCCGTGATTCTTTGAAAAATAGTTTTTTCTGTTATAGCCTTTGCTAAGTTACCATTTTTCAGCAGGTTATCTTCTTTTTAACATTTTTTCGATATATTTCTCTTTTGCTTTCACTTTCTGTTTGTTCTGTTCCTTAGCTCACGATATTTTCTGCATCATTTTTCTGTCTTGATGTTCTTTTACAGTTTCCTTTCCTTCGAGATTGTTAGTATTTTCTGTTTTACCCGCGGTTTCCGTGCTTCGTTGCTTTAAGGTTGTAATACTATGTCTACTGTCTTGGTTATTACTTTTGCTACGTTATTTTACACAACGTTTATATTATTACAACTGGGTAGCTTCAGGAATTTTAACCTGATTTCTAAACCTTTATTTTACCAGAACATAATTGATTTGGTATATTCTGATGTCTGCTGTCTTTTATGAAAATCGTGTTCGTTATTAGTGTTATTACTAAATTATGTTTAATGCAGAACTCTATCACTCGGGTTCCTCGTTTGTTTCTTCTGCCTAGTCCCCCTACTACTTGTTCTTCTTCGCCTCCTCCAACTACAGCGTTCCAATCTCCCATTTAGGAGATTTCCTAACCTTTAACATATTTCATCGTTTCTTCCGTTTTCTCATCCACTTTCTTTACCTTATTCTCTTCGTGTTGTGTCGTTGTATATTCAGTGTGTCCCAGGATTGATTTTACAAGAGGTAAGATGGACAAACAATTTTTAAATTTTATTTTAAGGTTTTTAGATTCGGTCCTGCTTGATTTGAAAAAAATTTAAGAATATTTTCAGTTTTTGAAAAACAAATAGGCCTTGACAGGGAAGCGAAAACTATTTTATTTTCAGGTAAACTACCCTTTGTGCTCATGATATGGCAAAATTTTATTAAGAAAAGTTGTTCAGAATGGTAAATTATGGCTTTATACAAAATTTCAGAAAGATCTGTCAACTTAAAAAAGACCGTTATTTTTTAGATTAAACCGTTAAAATTGTATTTATTAAAAACTAGCCGACCCGGCAAACGTTGTTCTGCCAAAAATAATTTGTCCCTGAAAACCCGTTTCACCACTATAGAGTTTTAATTTTATGTCATGTCCACCGCCTTGGACTTCAAAATAAATGCCACTTCGCAATCAACGTCCCAAAAAACTTCAATAACGACACCCATATCGATTTTTAGGCTTATTTACCACATTTCACCCCCTAAGAGGTTGATTTTCGGGAAATCACCCAATACGTGTTTGCTCATTTGTTTTTAGGAGTACTCCTACGAAGTTTCAAGTCGAAATGTCCATTTAATATTATTTTTCCATAGAAAATTGGAACCCTCATTTTACCCTTTTAGGGGTTTAATTTCGAAATATCCTTCCTTATTCCGTATCATAGCTGTGATCTACCCGGCATTGCCCGGGCATAATATTACGTGAACCTATGCGTGTATGTTTTGCAACATGATTTTTCCATTGTTCTATTCCGGTTTTTCCATCCTGAAAAAAAAAAATCGATTTTTCCCAATTTTCCGAATTTTTCGAGTTTTCCACTCCGATTTTCCCATTTTTCTCTTCGCCATTCAGAAACGAAAACATACGAAATCCCATACAAAAATACCATAGAAAATCATCTTTTCGATTTTCCGAATTTTCCGACTTTTCCGGTGAATTTTTCCGAAATTACGAACACAACAAATAAAATGAGCCAAATCGGTCGAGCCGTTCTCCAGTGATGATGTAACACACATACGGCAATTGATTTTTATTTATATAGATGACGGTTTGATCTAAGGAGGTAGAGCTTCTTGAAATTTTGTATAGGGCAATAATTTCTCATTCTGAACAACTTTTCTTGATAAAATTTTGCCGTATCATAAACAAAAAGGGTAGTTTAACTGAAAATAAAATAGTTTTCGCTTCCCTGTCAAGGCCTACTTGTTTTTTCAAAAACTGAAAATATTTTTAAAATTCGTTTCAAACCAAGCAGGACCGAATCCCAGAATCTTAAAATAAAATTCAAAAATGTTTTGTCCATCTTACCTCTTGTAACATCAATCCTGGGACACACTGTATACTTGTATTACTATATTGTATCCTTTAGCTTGATTTAAAATTTTAGCATTATTATTCTCTCGCTTTTAAAGATACACCCTTTTACCTTCTTACCTATCTCGATTTTCAGTACAATTTCTACTCTTGCCGGGTATTTGTTGCGATGTTAATTATTCTGAATGTGCCGCTCCGTGCATCACCTTGTAACCATCTTACCTCCACACAGATACGAGGGTTGCGCTGAAAATTGTTAGTTATTAAAAGACCGTTGCATTTTTTATCGAAAAATCTTTATTGTTTTCCAAAATATTCTCCATTCAGACTAATACATTTGTGCATTCTTTGAAACCACTTTTTAAAACATTCGGAAAGTTTATTTTCTGAAAGGTCCTCAAAAATTCTTTGAAATTCTGTAACTGCTGCATCTGCGCTTGAAAATGTTTTACCTCGCATCATTTTTTAACAGTTGGAAACAAAAAAAAAAGTCGCACGGCGCCAGATCTAGGCTATACGAGGATGAGTTGCCAATTGAACTCCCGAATCTTTCAAAAAATCCAATTATCTGACAGCAGTGTGGGAGGATGCGTTGTCATAGACTAAGATGTTAGGCAAACCGGTCCTTTAGCGACCTGTCTGTAATTTTTCAAACATCTGTGGTAAAGCCACTTCGCAGTACCATTCTGAATTAACAATTCTGCGATCTTCAAGTGGAATAACAGCAACAGGACCACTTCGGCGGATAAAACAGCAATCATTTTCTTATTGACGCTTCTGCCACGAATTACTTTTGTGGGCAAGTCTTCATCTTCGAATACCCAAACACTAGACTGCCGTTTAGTTTCAGGGTCGTAACTGTATACCCAAGATTCTTCACCTGTTACAATGTATGTCACTTGCTTGGAAGCTCCTCCGTCAAATTTTTGCAACATAAATTTACACCCGTCTACTCGATCCTGTTTTTGTCTTTCTGAGAGCAAATAATGCTGTATTCAAGGGCTTGCTAGCTTTCTTACCACAAGATGTTTATGCAAAATGGTATTCACCGCCGAGGATCCAATCTTCACTTCCTCCTGAATCTCCCTATAAGTAATATTTCAATTGGACTGAATCAAGACGATCAACATTTTCTAAACAGGCAGCTTTTGCAGGTCTTCCAGGTCTTGCTTCGTCTTCTAGCAGCTCTCGCCCTCGTCGAAATTCGCGGAACCAATGACTAACAGCGGATAATGAAGGGGCAGCATCGCCAAAAGCTGCTATCAAATTTTCATTGCTTTGCTGGTATCCTAACTGTCTTTTATAGTCATAGAAAATCATAGCTCTAAAGGCAGTTCGTGGAATGCTCACTTTAACTGAATTAAAAATGCGCAACTACTTAACTTACAAAATTAACTACGTTTCACAAGGAAATCGGAACGTTTGATAATTGTGGGTAACGAATGTCAACTAATGCGACATTCAATTGTTGCAATTGTTTCTAGCCAATTGAACTTCCATAGCCATCCTATTAGAAGACAGTTTTACTTCCGGAATATTTAACTATTGAAGGCGTAATTCCATTTATGTTGACTTCTAGGAAGAAATTACAAGCTTATCGCGGTGGTTTCCCGTTGCCTTCCGCGAAATGCGATTTGCCTTATTTAGCTGAAGGTATAATCACCAATACTCGATCGTCAGGACCTCGTTAGTATAGATAGGATGCACCGGGGAAAGGTGAGGTTGACTCTGGATAGTAGGAGCTGTACTGTACGTTTATCCGTCCCTTACACCCCAGATGGTTGTCTGTAATCGGTAAAATTTCTAAGAATATTCACGTTACAGAAATATCCATCTCCAAGTAAAGTCATAAATTTTATTTTACATATACATACATACATAATCCTGAGCCTTTCTACCGTAAGGTGTAAGGCTTGGTGTCGATTGGTTGTCAGTCTTCGTTGTTTGGAGTTTTTCTGCACCACTTTTTCCATTCTTTTCTATTTTGTGCCTTTTGTCTCGCTGTGTTCCATTCTAATCCCCTCTGCTGTGCTGCCTTTCTCACCTCTTCTGCCCACGTCCTCCTCGGTCTTCCCACTCTGTTCTTTCCACCTGGTCTTGCTTCAAAAGTCTGTTTCACCAGTCGGTCCTCCTCCATTCTATACACGTGTCCTAGCCATCCTAATTGTCTTTCTTGTATCACTTCGTTCACTGCCTTTACACCTAACTGCTCTCTGTACGTTGTGTTCCTAATGTTGTCTTCTCTTGTTTTTCCTTCTATTTTTCTCCAGAATCTCATTTCTGTGCTTGTCAGCCTACTTCGTTGTTTATCTGTGACCACCCACGATTCACTTCCGTACACTAGAGCCGGGTACACTACTTTTTTCACTACTTCCACTTTGGTTTCTTTCGGTATTTCCGCTTTACTCAGAAAGGTGTTTTAAATTTTATTTTACGATTAGGAAACAATTTTTAAGGAAGAATGCGATCTTCATGAAGAAATTTGTTTAAATATTAAAGATACAGAAAAATTCAACGTGACGACTATATTTTATTTAAGTTAACAATTTTAGACAGGAAATTATTCTTATCTTCTTAAATTTTAAAACATTTACAGATAACTAAAAAAAATATAAATTGTTTAAACTAAATTTTATAAGTAGTATCCAGTATAATTCTTCTAAGTTCTTTACTGTAGAATCTTGACGATATAAAATGTTACTTTCGCAATTACTATTGTAGTAACTAAGTAGATTAATCAAATACACATTTTGAGGTAATTTTTAGCATGTTAATTATAATAGAAGTATAATTTTGATTGTTAAATTTAAAATTTTAAATCAACAACATTTAATTCTGGGCAAGTTAAAAAGTTGCTAATAACTTCTCCTTGTTGAAACTCTCTCAGGCGAACTACTTACATAAGAAAGTAACATAATTCACAGCCCGAAGTGGTATTACAGAATTTTGTATAACATGCAAATTAAAATGATAGAGCAGACAGCAAATTATCTAAACACTTACCAGCAGAATCAACAAACTTCCAGCGGCACGTTGTGCACATATTTTACACAACTTTCTACATACGTAGTTTTAGGGAACGCAACTGCATGCTTAATTAAACCAAAATTATTCGCGGAAAATTGCGGCTTAATTATTAGTTTTTTCTTGTACAAAATAATATCTATTTCCTCTTTTTTTCAGGTTGGGAACTTAGAGAACTCCATTGTTACAAATTCTTTAATATTAGACATTCGTGGGAAAAAGCAGCGGAACTTTGCAGAAGGTCAGTGTCTTTGTTTTTAATATTAACTTTAAACGACCATCAAATTACATTGCATGCTTACATAAACTGTGCATTTTAACCAACACTTTACGCTAATTTATGTTACAAATGAACTTCAAGTTCAGTGGCAGTTAGATGAGAAAATGTCACCTGTAATGTGAGTATGTTTAGTAAACACTTCGTAAACGTACATTTGAATAGTCCCATTAATAAAGCCATTTTTATTAATGCGTTAAAACCAAATTGTTTATAATTACTGAGCTTTGAACTGGTTACTTTCAAGTCTTAAAAATTCAAACATATTTTTTATACGTTCTTTAATTTTTATGCCTTCGCAATTATTGATTTATTTAAAAAAATACTTAATAGAAAACTTATTAAAAAGCTATGTTCAAGATTATCGCAGCAACCTTGGCTTGAATATGTTACTTACATTTGCAGCTGCTGGAACCAGTTTCAGTAAAATTAACCCTAATGTACACCGATAAAATCACATGCATTAGAGAGTGATTTGCAAATGGGAATTTAGCATGTTAAAATGTACAACAAGGTTTACACCTTCGCCATGCATGTAAATAGCAAGTTCAACTAGTTGAAGCAGGCAAACTGAAACTTATACCTTCGTGTATTTGCATATCGTAGCAATGGTAGGTATGTTGGCAAGGCCGATGCCACATTTTTCAAAGTTACTACTTTGCATGTTGTTTATTCAGCAATTTGCCATTCCTAGAATAAGCAGCTACATACCGATTCGTACCGCCATTATTATTTCTTCGTCAAAAGGCAGCGTTCCAGCGATGTAATTCCGAATTAGAATTGAAAATTACAGCAGCGCAGCTCTGCCACCGTGATAGAATTCAATAGCATGGACTTCAAATTGCGGTTGAGAAATTATAAAGCGCTAGTTTATTATTTAACCACCAATGGCAAGGCTTTCGAAGTGCCAATCAGATAATAGCTTTTCACTTCTGGACGTGTTATAAAAAGATAACATCACATGCAAAGTACAAGTCATCAATTATAATTTAGCAATAGTAAGTTTAAACTACATGAGTCTTATAGTTACGTATAATAAATGAGATTTTTTTTATATTTCGAAAAACGTCCAACACTTGCTGATATATTTTTTTAGTCAGATCATACGCAGAAGGTCTATCAACCTTTAAAATAATTATTAATACCTTGTCTACTTCAATACAATTATATTATGATTAACATAAAAATTGTATGGCAAGTGCTATAACGAAAAGTTTTGGGAGTCGCTGAATTTGTAGTAAAAAGGCATGTTTTTAAAAGCAGACGAGTAATAAAATACTTAAGATGAGCTAACGCGATTTTTTAAAGTGTCGTTTGCTTGACGTTTGACGTCTTATAAAATCATTAGCTAATTTAAAGGTTTTTGTTACTCGCCTGCTTCTAAAAGCATGCCGTTTTACTACAAATTGAAAGGCCCACAAAACTTTTCCTTAAAATTTTAACGCAGTTTTATAAGATAACTACGAATCTGGAGGCAAACATTTTTGAATCCTTTTTGACTTCTTTTTCTGTTACAATGTACCTCCAGGAGTCACACGGCATACTTAAGAAACACCCTATACTAGAACTGGCAACCATTATTACATTAGAAACTAAACATTTTCATTTTTTTATTTTGTATGACACGCTTGACAAGTCACATTTGATTGTTTCATTTTCTGATTTCATTGCTTTAAAATTAAAAATTTCGTATTTTTAAAAAATCTTAATAAAAAGAAAAAATAATCATCTATAAAATGCTAACGCTTTGCCTACTATAACATTACAATTTTGTTATATAGGACACAAAATCAATCTATTTTAATAATTTGACAGCGAATTAATTACAGTGTGATGATAAAGTTTGGTACATAATTCATAATTGCGTTATTTAATGTTTAAAAAACGCTCGACCCGGTCAATTTTATTTTTTAAATAGCCAACTTATGACGTAAAAATGTTACTTATGACGTCACCTATTTCTGAACGGTGACGTCATCATAAGTTTTTGCAAATGACACCCTATTATTTTTATGTTTTTCCATGGACCTTCTTACCACTTAAATGATGATGGAAAAAAATTGGTAAATATTTACTTTAATAACTGGAAACGTAACTTTAATGGAAAAACATTTATTGAACACAAAAACACAAACAAAATTTAGCGCAAATGTTTAAATTGACCATTCTCCACCAACCATTTGGCATTGGCATATACGAGTGTAAGCTAAGCACTTCGTACAAAAAAAACAAGTGTTGATAACTTTAGAAAAGTGAAGTAAAACCTCATTATTCTAAAGAAAACTCGTCCTAAATAAAAACGGCGAGAAATTATTTCTTATGTTTAATTAAAGTTGTTTCAATTTTTTAAAGTAAATATGCTATTTTTCAAAAAATATGTTATGTAAGGTGCCAATTTTTTTCATCATCATTCACGTAGTAACAAGGTCCATGGAAAAAAAATAGGGTTGTCATTTGAAAAAACTTATGATGACGTCACCGTTCAGAAATAGGTCACGTCATAAGTGACATTTTTACGTCATTAGTTGGCTATTTAAAAAATAAAATTGACTTGGTCGAGCGTTTTCTTTTAACATTCAATAACGCAATTATGAATTATGTTCCAAACTTTATCATCACACTGTATTGTACCAAATAAAAAAATCAATTTAGCTCTCGAGTTATGGGCAGCCGAGTCACCCACATTGTGTCTATATCATTAGATGAAAACAGTTTAGCCAGAAACCTTGCATGTTTTAGTACCTACTATTGTAGATATCGATATAGTGCATTTATTATTTAAAATAGTAATAAATTATGCAAGTGCAACAAAATGCAAGTCAAGGTTAGCAGTATCGTATTAACAAGAAATATTACATTTCCATCTGTTCCTGTACCTGTGCCCACCTTGAATAGAAAGTGTTGGTTGTGCTCTTGAGGTGCTATCACGTTATTTCGTAAATTGTTAGTCTTTTAGTTTTAAATTAGTCACAAATAGATTTTAAAATTAACGCATGCATTTATTCTAACTTCCATATTTCTACAAACTATAACTATTTAATTTTAGAAGATACGTCTTTGTGGTGCTTTTATCCTAGTTTAATGTATTTTGTCATTTTTAACTGTCCATTTTAAAACTATCACACTAACATTATTGTAAAATTGCATGGATACAAAATAGGGTGCCAGTTGTAAATTTTGAAGCATTTTCTCAATAACGAAATATTACAAAGAATTTCTTAACGTTTTCATATTTAGTATTTTCACATTTAATATACATTTAATAAAGAAAGTACAAGCAACATATTATACAGAACAAGGGCAACACAATTTATTGACCATCAAATGTGTTCAATTCTTGCCTAATGCACCTTACAACATGAATAGGTAAATAAGGTACCATCCATCTCTACATACTGTAAGAGATGTTGTATTCTGTAGACAGGCGTTGTTGGTTTCAGAAGGTGTTAACATTTTGTAGTATTGAAACATTCAAACATAACAAGTGTATAGTAGGTAGTTGTTTTTCACTTGATACTAAATTCTTGCCGCATATATAATATATTCAAACCATCGTGACTACCTGGGCACATTTGAGAGTCAACCAGCTACATACAAAAATTAATCATACAAAAGGGTGCCAGTGAGTCTTTAATACAATAACGTCAGATAGGAACGGGAACTCAAACTCAAAGCTTAGCCAAAATCACAAAATTAAGTTAACAATAAAATATATAATAGTCAACGATATAATAGCCAATACAACGGCTTTAGCAACTTAAAACCTTAATAGAACCGTGTATTCCAAAAGTAAAACTATTATCTGCTTTAAAGATAACATATTACTCAGCATAAAACGGCTAGAAGAATGCTAAATACATATAAATGTTAAGGATTCAATAGTGAATAGCATTATCAGTGCAAATAAAACTTCCATGAGACCTAAAGGATACCAATCGAAGGTGTTGGCACAATGGTACAATAACACAGTCTTGATGAAAGCAAAAATAAAACCCTATAAGGATTTGAAGAATTCCCAGAAATGGTAGCACCGTTTACAAATAATTAAAACATAGCTACGTGCACAACTGTCTCTACACGAAACTTTTTGGGTTTTCTTAGGGATTGTCTCGCAACAAAAAGCTCGCAGTAGATCGCATCAGAAATAACGACGGAAGCGGAGAGACCGTCTTTGGAGAAAGAGCGACAAGGTCCCGAAGGGCTTTTAGCGTAGAATTGCATATTCACATAAACCGCAGCTAAAGGGAACACCATACAGGAACAGGACAGCTGGAAATACGCTGAGAGATTTAGAACACCTATTAAAGAGAATGTAAGTTAAAGAGGAGAAATCCTTGGTTGTAAATAAATCTTCCCCAATAATAATATTACTATAAGCAACGAACATGTCGAAGGAGTCCCCAAATGGAAATATCTACGCACGTTGGGTAAACAAAGCCAATAATCAGATGCAAAAGATTAATACCAGTATTAAAACGGATATATTATTTTTCACCGAACTGAAGAATCCGAATGATGAAATATCACGTTTGCTCTATGACATGGAACTTATGGCAGCGTGTGAACGTTAAAGAAAATTCATCTTAAAATGGTAGTGTCTGACAGATGTATCGTATCGTAAGTACACCAAAGAGATATCACTAGAATTACAAATAAAGAAGTAAGCAAGGTGGAAGAATGAACACAACAGCAGAAATATGACATATTACAACTGATTAAATATATAATGCAAAACGATTGGTAGAAAGACGAAAGATGTCATAGCTAAAGAACTTGAGAGGATGATTTGATTACACTTCTCTCCAACTTTTTAGAACGCCTACAGCAACACTAGAAATAGCTACAATGACTTATATACATTTCAGTATTAAGAACCAGAGACAAAAGGTTTATGTGAATGTTACTAAATACGTTCTAAAATATCATCAAAAACTGTCGAAATCCTTTAGGAATTAGATGAGATCATTAACAAAAACCACGGAACTAGTTATGTAACAATTAACTTAATTACCTTTATATTGCGTAATTGTGTATGGGTATGACATTTATAACATTTGTATTCCCATGAGAACAGTTTCGGTTTCCTTTAATTGAAGACTTATTGTACTCCTAACACTCAAGAGGATGTAAAAGTACATAAACGCCTGCGTCTGTACATTATACTAATGGACAAATATAAACCCGCTTAGAGAAGTTTGTTCCAGCTATTCATAATTACCGTTACAACAACATACCTACCAAAAACGAAAAGTAATTGATAATCCTAACCTGTTGTAACCTACTTTGGTTTAACATTTAGTGCATACAAGACAGACATTATTTTTACTTTTTAGAAAGTATCGAACTGAATTTTCCATGAGTTTGTTTAACACACGTCACATTATATGTTACACATACTGTACCGTCATATTTCTGCAGCCCCACATTTTCTGAAGAGATTTACTGACGTACCTACAAATATAATTTGCCTGTCTAACATGAACTACCTATACATCTGACAACGCATTGAATGGTTCGTTAAAAAACAAAAGATATTTTCAATTCAGCCGTCAAAGACGGGATAAAATCAGAAAACTGTCAATGAAAATTGATGCCACCTGTATGTCGAGGTCAAGGACCAACATACCTGTTTTAGAGGAAATGAGGCTAACATTGTCCCGGGGCTGCCTCAAAATATGCTTGTATTACAAAAACGGTTGCTCGGTTTTGAGAAATTTGTTTTGTGTAGAAATTAACATTATTTGTTTCATTAGAGAAATGTGAAAGAAACTTAATATTTAAAAGATCTTTCTGCTATTATAATTTATGGGAAATAAGAAACTTTCTCCGTGTGCTCAGGGAATCCGATAGTAGGAATGTTATTTTTAAATATACTGCATATTCGTTCACTAATAATTAGATATATAAGATGGTACATGTGGACAACCAAAAAACTCGTAGATACATACAAAAATCGTAATGCAATATACGAGGGAGAATCAGCAAGTAACCCACAGGCTTTATCGCGTTGATAGTCCGTACTGCGCAATAGCATAAAATGATCTAAAACTTCTCCCTCACCTGAATTTATAAATTCAATTATTTTTAAAAATATAGTAGGTCATTAACTTATAGAAAAAACAACATGATATTGTGTGACCTATTGCTCTATTACATTTTCCAACTTATTATTTAAATATGAACTTCATAACATGCAAAATAAATATGAAATTGTGTAAATACCCATATAAACCTAGCCGGACCTAAACATAAACAATAAAAGATTCTAGTTTTATACAAAATTATTTTCAACTATTGTTAATAATTACTGATAAATGCTTTCCATTAATCTTCAATGTATTTTTATACCCGCCGATAGGGTTCTTGGACTGTTAACAAAATCAGCTTAAATGCATTTTTTAAGGGGGTGTGAATGAGGCTATATTATGATGTTATTGCATATTTAATTTAAACCTACTAAACTAAACTACTAAACCCACAGTCCTCAAGTTCGCCGCTCCTCTGCGGTAACCCCTCCACATTTACTTATTCCTGACGTCAAACCACGTTTTACTTCACATGACAAGTGTTGAATACTAGCTGATTTATGTATATCATTCTTTTGTTTTGGGTCCAAATTAAAACTTTTTTGTTTTAACGTGCACTGTATCCAATTTGGCTTTGATTAAACATATGTCCTTTAAAACTGTTAAACATTGCAAGTACCCTATTGTAGGGCATCGCGTCTCATGTCGCCTTATAATGTTTAGGCTTTAATGGGCTGTTATACACATTAATTAATGGCAATATAGATGTGCAAACATTGAATCAATGGCTAACTTTCAATCCCAATTTAATTGTGATACCTAATTCAATTTTTGCCTAACATAATTATTGTAAACGTCCACAAAAACATAACTGGTTATTAATATTCAATCAGTATTCAAGCTTTGTTTAAACATAGCATTTCCTCTTCCTCCAATTGTAACTTCTATACGGTTGAAGGCTTGCAAGTTCTACCAGAGCCAAACTTAATCAAAACTACATTATAATTAGTAACATTCGCAAAATAATAATAATTTCACAGTACGTGCGAATCAGAAACGTAAAAGGCATGGCTCAACGCTAACTGTAAACATATTCGGAAAACCATCGTAATTGATGCTTTCGTTGTGGTTTTACCGTTGCATTTTTAAATCCATCCTTCTCGACTAATAGCTACTCCACATTCTAGGTATGGAAGCGACCTGATGGTGATAGAAACGTACACGGAGAACAACCTGACGTCGGCTATCGCGACGACGTCCGTCCCCATCGAACGTCGTGGAAACAATCATTATTGGCTGGGTTTAGCTTCTTTGGATGACCTTAGAACGAATACCCTCGAATCGGCGGCGGGAACGCTGGTTTCACAATACTCAGGTAAATTCTATATTGCCAATATGGCCATATTGAGAAAAGATTGCCTTCGTTTAAATTTTAAAAGTGGTATATTACATACTTTTTAGTTTAAAGTTCCTCTTCAAGTAAGTAAATCAAACGTCTACCGTTAAAGTGTAATTTTTCTCAGTTTTCAGGCCCCTTTTAATATCTAAATAAGTCTTACTTGGCAACTTTTTCATTAATTAATTTAAACAACAAATACTTTTATCTACGACAGTGTGTAAAATTGCCTTTTAGTTGGCAGTTTTAAGTTTGTAGAACGACTGCTTAATAACATGTTTTCATTAGTTTATGTCGTCAGTAGTTACGTGTTTAAAAGATTTCATTAGGCAGGTTGTCAGTAGCAACGTGTTTTAAAATTTTTAAAACACGCAAAATTACGACCGGTTGTTGGTAATCCTAAGTTACATTAACAAAAATTTATATTTACCGTGTTTTCTAGATTCTATCTTAGATAAAATATTGTACGATACACATGCGTAAAGCACCTTTAGTCACTCGCGGGGCTTAAAACGCTCGCTCACTCGCGTTTTAACTCTACTTACCCCACTCGCACTACGCATTTGTATCGTAAATTACTATTTTCAAACTAGTTTCTAAAATTACTATTATGAAATTGTATTTCTTTAGTTCAGAAACTCAACTTATAAAACGCAGTTTCTTCTATCGGCCATTGCGCCAAATTCTAGAAGGCGGGCAATTTGTAACATATATTTATTGTCACTTGTTTTACTGTTTAGTAAGATTTTTGCATGAATCATGTTGGTTTTAAATGCGAGGCTAATTATAATTATATAACTTGTTTACAAAACGTACAGTTATTAGCATAACTATTAAGTATTAACCACGTCTTCTCAAGTGCAATTTCACTTGAAAAACTTGTAAATAATACAAGAATCAATAGTAACTGTGCGTATCGGTTGTTGTTACACTTATTCACTGATTTCACCGACCCGTATTCCATCGAGAAGAGTATGCGGGAATGTTAATCAACACATCTTCGCGTCACTATTTACCGTTTGTAAAAATAGTACTTCCTGATTCAAAGCTCGCAATAATAACGTTATCGTTAATCTAATACAGATTATAACATGAGGTAATCGCCATAGCAGCTGATGATATCCTCTGCTGTATAAAAAATAGCGTTATCAGTATAAAATACGAATTACATTTGTATTATGATATATATGCTTTGTTTTTCATTATATTGTAATGTTTCATAGTTAGACAAAATTGAATGTAAATATATTCTAACCGGTTTTCTGTTTTCAGCAACATACATTTTACATACTTTTACCTGAAAATATTTCAAGAAAATTTAAGAATATTGAAAAATAACATTTGTTAGTACCTAAGTATCTAATCAGAAATTAACAACAAATATTTCTTTTACTTTTAGATAATTTTTGGCGAACTTAGTAATTGTTTTGTGCTCTTTAAGTGTTAATTGTAATCAATGTTAAATGTACATAACTATTATTACTATTTCTCAATATTTGTTATCGATTCTGTTTAGAAATATAACACTAATGTTTGAGTTATCAAAAGATAGTTTGGGTAAAATAGAGTTTTGCACACACATGAAGAATTTGCAATCAGTGACTCATATGTCCCTAACTGGATCTTAGCTGATTCCACAACAGGTCTCCAGTTCTAACCTACGTTACTCTCTTCCAGTTGTTAATATTCAGTTTGCGAATGTCATCCTCTACCCCACCCTTCCACCTTTTTCTGGGCCTTCCTCTTATTCTTGACTCTTGCATGTTACCTTGCATTGCCTTCTTTGTGTTTCTACCGTTGTCCATTCTTATGACGTGTCCTGCCCACCTTGTTCTACCTGCCTTGATCATCGATACAATAGTTCTATTTTCCAAAATTTCTTTTATTTCTTGGTTTGTTCTACTTCTCCAGCTGTTACCTCCCTACACCGGGCCCACTGCATCTCTGATTATTTTATTTTCAAAAGTTTCAGCATTCAGCTTTCTGGTTTTTGTCATTGTTCAGATGGCACTTCCGTACAACACTACTGTCTTATATATATGAATTTTGGATTGAAACTAATATTGCAGTGCATAAAAGCTTTTGTTTCCCTGAAGTATTCTTGCTCGGATAGCCTCATCCATATCATTGTTAATATTGATCATGGTACCCAGGTATTTAAAAGTTCAAACTGTTTCAAAATTATAGTTATATTCTGATCAATTCTGCCCCCTCCCTGTCTTCCTACTGTTAAGTATTTCTTCTTTAACGTATTGATTCTTAAGCCAATGTTTTGGGATTCTCTTTCCATTTCTGCGAGGCTTTCCTCTACCTCTACTAGTATTCATTCCTCTTCCTATTAGGTCATCTGCGAAAGCTAATATTTGTTTAGAGCTGTGCATTATAGTGCCTTTCCAATTAATAGATAAACTTCTTACTACCTTTTTCTAAAGCAAAGTTGAAAGGTCGTTTCCTTGTCTAAACCCTGGTTTTATTTCAAACTGCACTTTGCTCTTTGAGCCTTCTAGGGTTAGCTCCACCATTCAGATTAGCTTGTCTGGGATTCCAAACTCTATCAGGATATGTACTAATGCCTTCCTGTCTATGGAATAATAGGCTAAATCTACGAATAGTTGTTGTATGTTGACATTATATTCCCATGACTTTTTGAGTATTTGCCTTAGGTTAAATATCTGGTTGGTCGTTAATCTTTCAGTCCTAAAGCCGCACTAGGATTCACCCAAGAGTTCTTCTGAATACGCTTGTAGTTTTTTGCCGATAATTTTAGTTACTAAGTACCCATCTAATCAGTAATTAACTACTACTCTTTTATTTTTAGATATTTTTTTTGCGTACTTATCAATTATTTTGTGGCCTTACGTGTTAGTAATTGTAATCAATGTTAAATATACGCAACTATTATAAGCATATGTTTCTCAATATTTGTCATCGATTCAGTTTAGAAATATAACACTAATGTTTGAGTTATCAAAGGCTATAAGATAGAGTTTTGTAAACACGTGAGAACAATTTGCAATAAGATGTAAATTCTGTAATATTATATAAGTAATTGTGTCGAGACTATTTTAACCACAGTTTACCACACAATTTTTTTTGTTTAAATTTAACAAATTAAGTGCGGATTTTAAAAAATTGCAATAATTTTATCACGTGAAAAAATTATCAACAGTAATCACATAAGTGGCGACAATTTTTTGGTAATTTTAACTAGATTCACAAATCTTTGTTGCTATTAAGAAATCCCACTCGTGGACTTCGTCCAACGTGAGATTTCTTAATAGGAACACAAAGATGAGTACTAATCTAGTTAAAATTATAAAAAAAAATATTACCACGAATGTAATTCAGCGTGATTATTTTTCAACAGTCCAAGTTGTAGATAGGGTTTGATGGAGCTTCCAGAAGAGTGTCCTGTTATTTTGAACAACTGCTGCTCACCTACTCCACTTTTAGCTAGTTGTGTTACAGCAGCAGAACCATTTGAATGGTTTGTGAAAAAATAGTCGCTGTAATCAGCTACTAGCAAATAGTCAGTGTATTTTTGATGGTACTGGTCGATTTGAAATTTTTTCTCATTACAATTGGCTGATAAGACTGTTTAAAAAATAATCATTAGTAATATAACAAGGGCGAGACATACTTACTGATAATTTTGCACATGCCAAGTGTCGAGTGCTGCAATGAAAACTGTCCCGAGGGCAGTTTTCTAAGGGCAACCAGCATGATGACTCTTGGCACGGGAAAAATTATATGTAAGTATGTTGCCCGCGTTTATATTTTGAAAATTATTACACAAAACCCGTATACGAATTATGATTTAAAATAGATCTAATAATACCAAAAAAGTCAAATTGCTTGTTTCTTACATTTCTATTTCTAACTATGGCACCATCTACGGGGTCGATAAAATCAGCACTAGGGCGCTTATCGCTTGATAAGCAGCACAAGGGCGCTTATCAAGGAATCAGTTCGGGATTGGTCGATTTTCAAAAAAATTTGTGGTTCTCATTGGATGATATCAGTCATGTGACAGTTGTGTATAATAATCAACAGTAATATCCCAAGTGAAATTTTCATGTTTTCTGTCAAAATATTTTGCTAAGAAATATGTAAAGTAAATTTGCCGCCCAACAAGAATCCCGAGTGCGTAGCATGAGGGATTTTAGGGCGGAAAATTTACGAGATATAAAATCGTCCAAATTTATTCAGGCTAGTTTACATGCACGCGGGATGTTCGGAGTGATTATTTCCTGAATAAATGAATAAAATTCAGTTTGTAAAGCACCTTTAATAATCATGTTAAAATTATGCGCAAGCGATTAAATTTTGACACATATTTAACCGCGGTAAAATTTTAACGTTGGCATTTTTGTCATTATTAGACTGACAGAAACCACAGTGATTACGCATTATTATCGATATGAAGAAAATAATCAGTAGAAATATAACAAGTACTTAAAAAATTTCCGGAAATATTTGGAAATATGTTCTGCAGCTATTTTTTCAGTAAGTGCATGAGTGCATGCCAACTGAAAAATTCCCGACTCCGAAAGAGGAGAGATTTTTTTCTTGGAGGCATGCACGAATGCTTTTGTTGAAAAAAAATAACTGCATAACATATTTTCAAAAAATTCCATAGGGACATTTTTTAAGCACGCGTTATATTTTGATAGAGAATATCACGAATGAAAATACACAGTAAAGAAAACATTTTTATTAAAAAAATTACGAAACTAATATTTAAGTACTAATAGTTTACGGTTTTTTGTGATGACAGTGACATAAGTGGAAATTTTCCGGTAAATTTCCTATTATCAATTTCAGCCGTTATCATGGAAAATTTCCAACAAAATTTGCATAAGGGATATTCTCACAATAATTTTTAGATGTCGATTATTTACATATCGTAACTAACATGTGAGCAAATGAAAACGAAATCAAAGTTGGCTTTGAAAACGTTAAGTCATGTGGTTTATTATTTCTGATGTTTTTAATTTAAATATGACAGTTATAATCCTATAACATAAAATTGCTGCTCTCTTTCTTTCTTTCTTTCTTTCTATGTTTGTTAGCTATCTTCTCCAAAGATACTGGACCGATTAAGTTGTATGATGGCTTAAAAGTTTGCTAATTTTTAGACTTAGATCGTAGGCCGGTTTTTGTTTTCAAAAAAAGTACGAAAAAGTTTTAAGTTAATTAAATCCTCTAAGCAGCGGAGCGGAGCGCCTGTCGCCGTGGGCTCCGGTGTGACAGCTGCTGTCGCCGTGTGCTATTAGCTCGGGTGAATACCTATGTTCATATATCATAGCGGCGCATTATTCAAACAACCCAGGTTGGTCCTGGGGTAGAGTGCTCGCCTGCCAAGTGGGCGGCCCGGGTTTGATTCCCGGCCGATGCATCCTTTTTTTTTAAATTTATATTAATGAATCTTTCTTAAATTAGCGAAACGAAGGGTAGTTCGGGTGACTCACTAGTATTTCATATCCAACATAATGTGAACTAATAATCGACATATGTTTCAATTTTCAAAGCCAAGCTTGATTTCATTTCCGTTTGCTTACATGTTATCGTTATTATACCTATATTGGTATCTTGATAAAACTTTTTAATATGTTAATGTTCATTTGTAACGTTGGTTCGATAAATTCTCTTGTAAAATACCTCAAGGATTGAGAAATTACAGAATTATCAGTTAAAATTTTCAATTGCAGGTTAATATAGCAACCATGCTAAAATAAATTTGATATTTCAAACAAAATCGTCAAAGACTGAGAATGTAGAGAATGTAATTTCCTTTTTTTTAATTTTTAATTATTTATTAATAAACACGAAATTTAGTTTCAAATAATAAAAATTCATTATAAACAGAAAAACAGTGATATTTAACAAATATCCCATTTTATTACTGTTTATCACATTCAAAAATGTTCACTGTTGTTCATTATGGACACAATCATACTGTGGTTATATAATCAGTCCTACTGGAATTTTTCTTATACTAAGAAGTTCCAACCCCAGAGAAGGATCTCTTATATGCTAATATACTGTATTCACGATGTTTTTAGACCAGAGCAGGCTATGGTTTAGTTGAAATTTGTATTGCCTGTTATGTCCAATGTGGTATACTAGGTTATGTAAATAGTACTATATTGCCAAATATAAATTACAACAAAGATTATCTTAGCAATAAACGCAGGTATTTTTAAAATTGGGTGATTCATCAACTTATTCTAGCTTTGACTAAGCTGCAATCTAAATGTGCGGTGGTTATGGACAATGCACCATATCATTTGGTGCAACTGGATAAACCTACATTTTCTTGCAAGAAAAGTTAAATGCAAGAATGGTTGATTAGTCGTAATGATGAAACTGAGGGCAAAAATACGAGAAAGCTTTGAGATTTAATAAAACCCATTGGATTAAACAGCGATAAACTTTATGTAATTGATGGCATTTTAAAAGAACATAGGTATGGTACTTAGATTATCCCCCCCCCACCCCACCTAAAAGAAATGGTTTGGGGCATTGCAAAACTTATTTATAATAAACATAAATTTTCAACCTGTTATCCAAAGCAGAGTTGCTAATTTATGGTGTCGAAATCTTTCAAAATGTACTGCGGAGATGTGACAAAATCATTGTGAAAAACTAATTATGGTTGTTTGGAATAAAAACATAGGAAACCTTTCAGTTGAAAATATTCCTCTATTTATTATTTCATTGGAGGAATCAGAATCACAGAATGATAGTGATTCATTCTGATTCTATTGATGAAATATTGGAGGGGAATAAGGGGTGTACGTTTTGGCTTCAAAATTCTTGTTAAATATACACCAACATTTGGAAAACCTACACGATCCTCAAATATCACTAAGTTTGTTGGTCCCATCGTAATGCACATCAGACATACCTACAGAAGAAAACAACTTTTCGTTAAATTTGAAGAACTGGGTGGTTAAACAAAGAGTACAGTGAACTATATAAATTAATCCTGTAATAGTTTGGAAATTTTCGAAGAAACTAAAAGGTTTTTAGAACATACTGTGATAGAAATTGGATAAAGGAAATTGGAACCCTCATCGATTTTGAGGTTCAGAAATCTTAACATTTTCTGGATACGTTGCAGAACATCACTATTAAATTTTACCTAACTGATTTAACATTATTAATATTTATTTCACTTAAAATATTTTCTACATTTATATTAAACGATTAAATAAAACATTTGCTTTTTTGAAGATTTATCAAATATCTAAGCTACTTATAATTATCACTATTGATTAAAAAACTAACAAACGAAATATTTACTGCTGAATTTATATTTAAATAAGCTCAAAATAACAATTACAACATCAAGGATTTACGTACAACAGACAACGTTGGTTTTATGGTGAACCATAACTTTAAAATCAATTCAGTGTGACAAAAGACAGATTTGTAGGAAAAAACCTTGTTTACACCAACGAAACTGTCTCTCTAACATGGCTTGCTTTGGTCTAAAAGCATCATGAATGCATTATACACATTATAGTAACATGGTATCCACGGCTCTTCCAAAAGAAGGCATTCTGTGGAAGCTTTTTTCTGGGTATTTTTATTTTTAAAAACCTCACCGAGATCAGAAATTGAACTCGTGACCCTAGGCTCAATAGTCTGGATGCTTAGCCACCGAGCCACCAAACCCGGCAAAAAATGTGTTCCTATGTATTATTCTGAGTACCTACATATCAAGTAATTTCTCCATGTATTTTTATGTAAGCATATCGAAATTCAATTATATTAAATAGGTTGTTAAAAAACTATAACATAAAAAAATTTGAATTTTCTGTAATAATTTTTTTATCAACTTTAATATTCTTAATTCTTAAATCCATTGGTGGTTATCAAATCTATTAAGTCTAAATGTATTTTAATTGTTGATTATAATAAACTTTTAAAATACATCGGCTTCAATACAATTATATTGGAGAAAACCATACGGTATTATTAGTTTTTATAGGTTGGTACACCATAGTAATCTTCTATTGTAAATTTCAGGATTTTGGTCTCTCAACCAGCCAGATTCGAAAGCAGGCGAATGTGTCGACGTTGCAGTTATGGATGACACTCAATCTTGGGAACTTACAACATGTGAAAGCTTAATGCCATTTATGTGCAAAACTAAAGCATGTCCAGCTGGATCATTCCATTGCTCGAATGGAAATTGCATAAATCAAGCTTTTCGCTGTGATAAACAAGACGACTGTGGCGATGCTTCAGATGAAATAGACTGTGCTGCTAACTGCAATTTTTATATGGCCAGCAGTGGAGATGTAGTAGAAAGCCCTTATTATCCACACAAATATTCGCCACTCACAAACTGTAAATGGACATTGGAAGGCCCACAGGGACATAACATTCTTCTTCAGGTTTGTTATGGCCAACGTGTGTTTGCTGCAATTTTATTTTAACTGACTTTTTAGTTCCAAGAATTTGAAACAGAAAAGAGTTTCGACACTGTTCAAATATTAGTAGGTGGAAGAACTGAAGATACTTCCGTGAATTTGGCAACTCTTTCTGGAAAACAAGATCTAACCAACAGATCTTTTGTGTCAGCTTCAAACTTCATGATTATTAAATTTAGTACCGATGCTTCTGTCGAAAGGAAAGGTTTCCGGTAAGACACTTCTTTAATAACAATCTGATTTAACTGTAAAGAACATAATTTTTTTGCTGTATAAAACTCTTAATTTTTTATGGGTCTGATTGAAATAAAAATTTGCAACATAAACTTTTAAATTTGAAATCGGCTGGACATTTTTGTCCTGATCAAAATCATTGAAAAGTTTCATTTAAGAAAAAAAATGGTAACAAAAGCATCAAGCAGTGTAGTTCAAAGTAGTAACATAGTTTTACAGCTGATACATACCCATTAATTATATGTAAAGTATTAAATTTGTGCATTTGAAATAAGGACAACACTTTTATCACATATAACTTGTAACAGTTCTTGATATAGTACTTATATGTTAGACTCAAATGCCTAATTTGCTCAATTGCCAAAATGGAATGCTCAATCGGGGAACTGCGTAAAACCTTAATCCGCTCAATTACCAAATTAATTTGTTCAATTGCAGAACTGGCCAAATTCATTTCGGCAATTGAGTAAATTTGCCAGAGTAAGAAATAATAAAATAAAATCAAAAAAATTACATGTTCAGTACTTTTCAACTAATTACTTATGCTTGCCACACAGTGCATCATGGAAGACTGAACCACAGGCTTGTGGTGGTATTCTAAGAGCAACTCCACAAAGTCATGTGTTAACATCACCTAGTTATCCTGAACAATACCCCGGTGGCTTAGAATGTCTATACATTATCAACGCTCAACCAGGAAGAATAATCACTTTGGAAGTAAGTTAAATCAGTATTAAGTACTAAACGATCTAATGGCATATAATATACTTTCAGATTGATGATTTAGATTTAGACAAAGGTAGAGATTATATACTAATTAGAGATGGCGATTCACCCAAAAGTCAGCCAATTGCTAGGCTCACTGGAGATTTAGAAAGTAACCAAAGGGTAATAATTTCCACTAACCATCAACTATACCTTTACTTCAAAACTAGTCTTGGAGACTCAAAGCGAGGATTTAGAATTCGATACTCTCAAGGTATGTAAAGTACGAATAAATTTAGAAATACGATCTAATTGTTTTCACTCTATAGGCTGCAGAGCTACTATAGTAGCTCGTAATGGAACTGTTATGTCTCCCGCATTTGGTTTAAGTAATTACCCCAACAACCAGGAATGTTTATATAAAATTAAAAATCCAACTGGAGGGCCACTTTCATTAAATTTCAACAATTTTGATGTTGACAAGTCTGATTTTGTACAGGTAAGATAAGTTCTAAACTGTTGTTTGTGTCTGGTGAATATGTTGGAAATAAAAATGTCTCTAATATATACACCAGAGCTAAGCTGCCTACATTTTAATATAGATAAGTTACTATCACGGACAAATGTATTTGCCAGTTTGGTTTTTGCAAAACTTTCCAATAGATGTCGCTAGCGCAAGAGTAGCAACATAGATATATTAAACAAGATACAGCCATGCGCGGTAAACGTATGCTCGTACTTAGAAAACATATCAAAGAATTCGGTACATCTCTCCATTTCATTCTGCCACGCATGTAATGTATTTGTTTTTTCTTTTTACTAGTTAGCCGTAAATCGCACAATTTTCGAGTGCTTTGTTTTGAAGTGTCATTCAAATTTCAAATTACGCCAAACTTGTAATTTCCGTAGTTTATTGAAATAATAAAGAGTTCAATTAATATTTATAATCAAAATCAAAGTACCATTGCTTGCATAGAAAAGTGGAACAGTAAAAAATTCTATTTTGAAAAGTTTGTTGGTGGCACTGTAAGTCTATGTCAAATTTGAGGTTAGCAGGTTAGGTTTTGAGCCAGTTTGTGTCAAAACTGACGCAAAACCTAACCTGCTAACCTCGAATTTGACATAGACCTACATTTTTTCTCTGCAAGCACAGGTACCTCTCTAAAGGATACCGCTATACGTAATTCAAGCACTGAGAGTGATAGCAATAAAAGGTACGTCATTTTGAACTATGTCGCCCCATGACTGTATCTTGTTTAATATATCTATGAGTAGCAAAGCGTCCTTGAAATTCCTGCAGAAAAATGGCGCTAAATTAGAGTAGGTGTTGCGTTTCCAAATGCTTTGCTGTGTTCAGACTTTTACTTTTTATCAAGATAAGTGTAATTTTGGAGTACTCTTTATATACGTATACAGATTGCGGCAGGCAACTAGGACCATAGCAAAAGCAAGGGGACCTTACATGTGGCCGTAATTGTGTTTAACAAACGAACAATCAATGTACGATAGCGGTAGGTTGTTAAGGATCATTATAAATACAAGGTATATATTTGATTTTTAAATTTTTTAAATACAATTACTGCCACATGTAAGGTCCCCTTGCTTTTGCTATGGTTCTAGTTGCCTGCCGCAATCTGTATGTATACAAACAAAAGTCAAAAACCTGACTAATCAAGGCAGAGCTGTAACCACTGGTACTAGGAACTTGAAATTTAGGTGGAAGGTTGAATTTGTTACGTAAGATATTGCTAAGAAGGGATTTTTTGAAATTCGACCCCAAAACGGGTGAAAAGAGGTAAAATGTGCTTTTACGAATTCTTCAATATCTCTTAGGCACAATGAGATATGGACTGGGTGTTTACTAGTAAAGATTTTCAATGCAATTGCTAGAAATGCATTTCAGGATTTTCCTTAATCAACACTTAAAGGTGCGAATCTGCATTCGGGGTGAATTATAGAAACCATCGTATCTCCTGTGTTTGCTGAGTTAAAATACCTATTCCTTTTTGACATATAGATGTATTTTCAAAATCTTTGGAAATGCGTTTAAGGGTTTTTTTATATTTCGCCCTTAAAAGGGTAAAATGAAAAAAGGTGGGGGGTTAAAATTAGTAAATTTTTGTTTTGCTGTAGGTCCATTTTAGAATGAAATAGGGTAGGAAAGATTTTTCAAAATTCTACCCCTATTAATAATAATAACAATGGACTAAGTCACACAAGCAACTTAAAATAAATACATTATAACACAAAATATAGATTGATTTAAGAATTTAAAGATATCTTCAAATTTGAAAGGTATCAACGTTTCAACTAATTACAGTCAGACCTCGCCATTCGCGGGGGTTACGTTCCAGAAGAATGCCGCCAAGCGCAGAACCGTGATGCGCAAGTACACACATAAATGATAAAAGCGGGGTTAGGTTCCATTAATAGATTTATTTATACTATGCAATCTCAAAAAACCAAAACTTTTCTGCGTTTTTTGTCTGGCAAATCTGAAGCATACACTTTACGCTTTAATGACATGGTTTTCCGTGTTTTAAAAATTAAACTCAATTGAATTTTTGGCAGAAACGCTCGAGAAGACAGTAAAGTTTGAATTAAAATTCCATACGTCACATAAGTCTGCCACTTGAATCTAGAGCTCAAATGTCCATTTGTTTATTCAAGTTATAAATTTACAATTTATTTCAGGTCCGATTTGGTAATAAGAGATTCAAAGAAATAGGCTCGATAAGTGTGTTTACAACTTTGTGATAAACAATGTTATTTAGGTGTTCATGATATAAACCGCATACATCTGTTTTATTTACTCTTATGAAGGTCACTAACCTGACGCAAACTTTAAATCGCTGTTAAAATAAATAAAAGCTCATCAAAACGTTGGCGCTTATGACATATTATTCTTTAGTAAATACATTTTTATGCGCTTTTGTTTATTTTAACAGTGAATTAAAGTTAACTTCAGATTAGTGGCCTTCATAAGACCGGCCGTTAGTGTGTGAAAGTTGAAACAGTTAACGTTGGCAATTCCATCTGCGAACGGCAAAGCAAATATCGGCGAACGGCAAAGAAAAGGGAGCACAAAGGTGCCCTGCGTAAAATCAAATCAGCGAACCACAAAGCCGTAAACGGCGAGGTCTGACTGTATAATTAGAAATTATTTAATAAATTTAAAAAATACAGCCTCTCACATGTAAGGCGCATGTGCAAATTGAATGACCAGCACAATTTATCAGTCATTTGTATTAAACTAATCCTTCAAGACAGTGTGCAAAAGATGTCTCCAGGAAATTGCTAACCGATTCTCTATTTTTCGCTATGAATCTAATGATATTTTTCATAAAAAAACGCTAATATTGCACCTGATTTTTAGACGTCAAAGTGGAGTCTCTATTTTAACAATTTTCCATTTAAAAATATATTAAATTAAACAATGAGAAGCCATTTTGATAAGATAAATAAAATAAATCAGCTCTCACATACTTTTCAACTTTTCACCTTGTTATATTTAAACATGGAGCTTCAGATATGGCTTCATTGTTTTACTTGGGGAAGATTTCTTTAGTTGGACATTTTAACTTAACACCAGATACTTTTTCAAAATACCCAGATATTTTGTTATTCTTCTCAATTAGCCATGTTCTTAATTGGGAAAGGAGGAAAGATGGTACATACTTTATAACTGGAGCAGCTTTTTTAATTGAAAGGTTTTAATATATTGTTACATTTTACGTTTTGGGCTATTAAAAATTATACGCCGCTTCTGTTTTAAGCATTTATTTACAACGATTTATCTTAATCTATTTACACAACACAAGAACTATTAAGGCGGAACACACATTTATAAACTAACATGACTATTTCTAACAACAAATATACTTTATTTATTTACACGCGATCTCAACATTAATGATTTATATGGCTATATTGATTTGTTATACACGCGTTATTTATCTCGCTAGGTTTATATACACACGGGTTTATTTATATGGCAGCTTCTTCTAAGCTGGAGTCGGCACTCGGACTTCCACTTCGACTTCGACTGTCCTCTTATTTCCTGTTCGCGTGTTTATATACGCGCCGGGTGAGTCATTCCGGAAGCGTCGAGACCTTGCTCGATCCTTCCCGCAACGCTGACGTGTTCGCGCGCATGAGTCACCAAGGTCGTTTCTCGAAGGGTGTGACTCATCTGTCCACACGTGAACCGGCTCAAGGTCGTGATACTGCCCCCGCCTTAGGTCGTTCTCGAATGCTCGCGACGCTGAGTCATATGTTTGCAATGGCCTGATTCCAAGGTCGTTACAATATTATTATTTTTAACCATGTAGACTCAAGAAGATACAAAAGTGTTGAAATATATTTCTACAAATGCATTTTTAACCAATTCTTTTATTTCAAGATGGAATTTTCAGCAAATATTTAGCTGCAAATATCCCTAACTGAATATAAAATTGAATGTATGTTTGTATGTCTAAAAATCCTGGCCACTTCCAAAAGACGCGACGTAGATACCTACTTGATATTTTATACAATTATAGGCTTTAGGGGTCCAATAGCACAAGACCTTATTTTTTTGTAAAATGTGTTCAGCGCCTTTTAAATGTTTAATTAAATTGTTCCAAAGCAGCAGTGACAAAATACACCATCTAAATCGTTCTATGTTACATCAAAATCAAATTTGTAGTATTCAATATCATAATATATGACGTAATTTTCTTTCCGAGTGTCTCTCAATATTAATTTGAAATTGTTGTTTCAGTTAAAGGTTAAAATATTTTAAAAACGAAATTACGCCAATATGTTTAAAACACTGCAAAAAAGCGAATCATTACTACAACAAAAATTCATTTTTTTATATTCTAATATAATGTTGAGTGATTGGCCAGTTGAAATTATTATTTCCATTAAAATTACAATAATACTGACAAATAGATATTGAGTTATTCCTTTATATATTTTTTTTTGCTAAACTTAAAAGCATTTGTTTGCCCAACACCAACTCAAATTTTGCGCTATTTTCTGTATGATAATTTGAGATACCGGCTATGGATTTGTAACAGTACTACCAATCTCTATGTTAAACAGTTAAAATTTTTAAAAGCTGTGCTTGGCAACCACTTAAGCTCTTCAATAAAGCGGGTTGTCTATGCAAAAATTAGCAAGAAACAGACTGGCAAATACATTTGTCCGTCATAGTACAAGCAGAATCGATTCAATATAAATACCTTTATTCTTCCTCTATTGTAGTAAGTTTCTGCCTGTTTATTCTACATAGATTGTCATTCCATTTCTTCATTAAACATTTAAGTTTCCAAACATTTCAGATATATGATGGTTCAACCACAAGTGGTTTAAGACTCCATTCAGGAAATGGGTTCACTCAAACCTCAAAACCAAAAATTACATTGACTGCTTCAAGTGGTGAAATGCTTGTTCGTTTTGCTACAGACGCTCTTCACAGTAATAAAGGATGGAGTGCCACATTTTCTGCAGGTACAGTTTAAACGTGTACAAAGATTTTCAAAACCTTACATGAAATTTATCACAGATTGTCCAGTTCTGCAACCTGGTACTGGAGCTTTGGCATCCAGCAGAGATACTGCTTTTGGAACAATCATTACATTCAATTGTCCAACCGGGCAAGAATTTGCTACAGGTCGTTCTCGCTTAACCACCCAATGTTTACCTGGCGGAAATTGGTCAATAACATACATCCCAAATTGTCAAGAAGTATACTGCGGTCCAGTTCCTCAAATTGACAATGGTTTCTCCATTGGCTCAACTAATGTAACATACAGAGGGGAGGCTATGTATCAGTGCTACGCTGGGTTTGCTTTTCCTACAGGGCAACGTATAGAGAGGATATCTTGCTTAGCTGATGGTCGCTGGGAAAAGAAACCTGCTTGCCTCGGTATGTATAGACCTGGTGAAACTTACGATAAAAGTCAAATAATATATCTTATAGCTTCACAATGCGCTGCATTGCCCGAAGTACCCCATGCAAATGTAACCATTTTAAATGGTTTGGGCCGCAGCTATGGAACAATTATTCGGTATGAATGTGAACCAGGGTATATTCGCACAGGGCATCCAGTTATACTGTGTATGAGTAATGGAACCTGGTCTGGAGATGTCCCTACATGTTCACGTAAGAATTATATCAATTAATATTAGAGAATACTGTTTCATTTAGTACATCATTATGACATTCATGTTTTTTACTTTTGCATACATATTCAAATTGATGACTTTTTTCAAAGAATATTTTTGAATAGATGCGATGTAAGGTTTGAAATGAAAAAAAAACTATCTTAATATTTAAACAATTACATTTAAATGTCTACCTGCTGATGGTACATGATGAAAAGATAATGATAATAATACATTATGACTATGAAGTTGGATGTTTACACAATTTCTTTAGGTGCCAACTGCCCAGTATTCCCGGAAATAAAGAATGGTTTCATAACTGACGTATCTCGATCCTACTTGTTTGGTGATGAAGCCAGAGTTCAGTGCTTCAAAGGTTACAAATTAAATGGCAATAGTATCATTCGTTGTGATGAAGGACAAGAATTTAGCACACCTCCCAAGTGCGAAGGTATGTATTGTTAATACTACCGCACCCCTACAATATTTTTCATTAATGCTTTGTATTATTATGCATTTCAGATATAAACGAATGTATTAACAGCCAGTGTGATGTAGCATCAACAGAATGCATAAATACACCTGGTTCATTTTCATGTAAATGTAGTAAAGGATTTGCTCCAGCTTTAGAATGCCGTCCTGTTGGTGATCTAGGACTGATTAATGGAGGAATACCTGATGAATCCATAACAGTGTCTGGTGTAGAAAATGGATTTAGTAAAGGAGTATGTATATCAAAACAGTATTATTGAAAGTACTTTCTAAACAATTATTCTATTGCAGATGGTTCGTTTAAATAGTGGAGTTGGTTGGTGTGGTAATACAATAGAGCAAGGATCCAATTGGGTACTTATAGATTTAAGGGCCCCTATGATAATTCGAGGATTCCGAACAATGGGTGTTAGTCGACCAGATGGCAGCTTGGCTTTCACATCCGCTTTAAGGCTGCAATTTACTGATGATCTAACCGATGTGTTCAATGATTACAGCAACCCTGATGGAACTGCTGTTGAATTCAGAATATTAGAACCAGCTTTATCTGTGTTGAATTTACCTATGCCAATCGAAGCTCAATACATTAGATTCAAGATTCAGGATTATGTAGGCGCTCCTTGCATCAAATTGGAAGTAATGGGCTGCAGTAGACTAGAATGTGCGGACATAAATGAATGTTCAACAAATAATGGTGGCTGTGACCAAAAATGCACCAATAGTCCAGGTGACTATTCATGCAGCTGTAATGTTGGTTTTGAACTTTATAGAAGCAATGGGACAGCTGGTTTTAACATTGAGCCTGAGGAAAATGGTCTCCGAGATGGTGACATTTATCAAGTTAATAAATCTTGTGTCCCAATTATGTGTCCTAGTTTAACTGCACCTGAAAATGGTTTAATATTGTCGACAAAGGTATAACAATAATAATAGTGCAAAAATGTATCTACATAAACAATCTTATTTCAGGAAAAATATCACTTCAGAGATTTAGTTAGATTTCAGTGTAATTTTGGCTATGTTATGTCTGGTTCATCTTCTTTACTTTGCACATCAACTGGGGCATGGAATGGATCAATCCCTGAATGTAATTGTATGTATTATAATTCTACATGTTTATTTTATCAACATTTTTAACTAATTATAAATTTGTAGATGCTCAATGTGTGTCTTTACCAGACCTTAAATGGGAAGGTTTATCAGTTTTACGATCTGATGAATCAAGTGTCTTAGTACCATTCAGAGAAAATGTTACATTAGTTTGTAGTAATAGTGGACGTTACCTTCGTAAAACAGCAACATCTGGTTTTAGGCAATGTGTTTATGATCCAAAACCGGTAAATGGTAAAAATCGTCTAACTGGAACAAGTTTAATAACGCATATTTTCAGGGTCTGCCAGACTATTGGCTAAGTGGTGCACAACCATCTTGCCCTACAGTGAATTGCGGTGTCCCTCAACCAACACCTGGTGCGGAATATGGCGAATATGCTGAGACAAGATATCAATCATCTTTTTATTTCGGCTGCCAAAACACATTCAAACTAGCAGGACAATCTAGTAAACATGACAATGTTGTTCGCTGTCAAGCAAATGGAGCGTGGGACTTTGGTGACCTCCGATGTGAAGGCCCTGTGTGTGAAGATCCAGGACGGCCTAGTGATGGACATCAAATTGCTCGTAGTTATGAGCAAGGCTCTGAAGTTTATTTTGCGTGCAATAGACCTGGGTATATTTTAATTAATCCACGTCCCATTACGTGCATTCGCAAACCTGAATGTAAAATTGTACGGCCATTAGGTCTTGCTTCTGGTAAAATACCTGACTCTGCTATAAATGCTACTAGTGAAAGGTAAAATATATGCTCACTGCCGTGGCGTTTTCAATTAAATTTTAAATATTTTTAGACCTAATTATGAAGCTCGTAATGTTAGATTAAATTCAGTTACTGGCTGGTGTGGTAAGCAAGAAGCTTTCACGTATGTGAGTGTCGATTTAGGAAAAGTGTACCGTGTGAAGGCCATTCTTGTAAAGGGTGTAGTTACCAATGACGTAGTAGGTAGACCTACAGAGATTAGATTCTTCTATAAGCAAGCGGAAAATGAAAATTATGTTGTGTACTTCCCCAATTTCAATCTCACAATGAGAGATCCTGGAAACTACGGAGAATTAGCAATGATCTCTTTGCCAAAATACGTACAAGCTAGATTTGTGATTTTAGGTAAAGATGATTTAAATTCAAAAATGTTGTCAATTACAGAATTTTCCTTGCAGGAATTGTAAGTTATATGGACAATGCTTGTTTGAAATTTGAACTAATGGGATGTGATGAGCCAGCGGTAGAACCATTATTGGGTTATGACTACGGATATTCACCATGTGTTGGTAAGTTCTTCCAAGATTGAATTTCAAATTTAACAGAAACTCAGAGCTAGGTTAAATTTGAGTAGGTACTTCAGTACTATTCAAATATTTTCTTTATGGTGGTGCTAGCTTAAAAGCTCTTTTTTAGATAATGAAACACCAGTATTCCAAAATTGCCCATTACAACCAATAGTTGTACAAAAAGATGTGAATGGTGGATTACTGCCTGTGAATTTCACGGAACCAACAGCTGTTGATAATTCAGGAAGTATTGCCCGATTAGAGGTGAAACCTCAGAACTTCCATACACCATCACACGTTTTTGAAGATATTGTTGTAAAATATGTTGCTTTTGATTACGACGGAAATGTTGCCATATGTGAAATCAATATTACTGTACCAGGTAAATAATCTGCTAATAATGATATTTAAGAAAATATTGCCAACAATATAATTTTACAGATAACACTCCACCCCTTCTTAGTTGCCCACAGAGTTATGTCATAGAATTAGTCGACAAACAAGAGAGTTACACAGTGAATTTTAATGAAACTAAAAGAAGAATCAATACTTCAGATGCTTCTGGAGAAGTTCATCTAACATTCAAGCCTGATAAAGCAATTATTCCAATTCGTTCGTTTGAAAATGTAACAGTAATAGCAACAGATAAATTTGGAAATAGGGCATCTTGTCATTTTCAAGTAATAAAATTAATAATTCCTTTCTATTGCCAACACATTTTTATACTTTTATTATAGGTATTAGTTCAACCCACACCTTGTGTGGATTGGGAGTTAAGCCCTCCAGTTAATGGCGCTATAAACTGTTTACCAGGGGATAAAGGCCTTCAATGCATAGCAACATGTAATCCAGGCTACAGGTTTACAGATGGAGAACCTGTTAAAACATTCACTTGTAGTTCAAAAGTACCGTGGCAACCTACAGCAGTTGTCCCCGACTGTGTGTCTGAAAGTATGAAACTACCGCAGCTTTTGATAGACTTATATTTATAAACTTATTTGTTTTAGATACACAACAAGCTGATTATCATGTCACAGCCACAGTAAACTACCGTGCAAACGGGGCTGTAGCAAGAGCTTGCCTGAACCAATATGCAGATTTAGTTGCACAGTACTACACAAATCTAAATCACATTCTTTCCCAACGCTGCTCAGCAGTCAATGTCAACATGAATGTTTCTTTCATTAAAGCTGTACCGTCACTTATTGAAGAAAATGTTATTAAAATAGATTATATTGTGGCAATCGTGCCTGCTATTCGGCAACCTCAGTTATACGATTTGTGTGGATCAACACTCAATTTAATTTTTGATTTATCAGTACCATATGCAAGTGCTGTTATAGAACCACTACTAAATATTTCCGCCATTGGTAACCAGTGCCCTCCACTAAAAGCTCTCAAATCAACAATTGGAAGAGGATTCACTTGTAACATTGGAGAAGTTTTAAATATGGATACAAATGACGTACCACGTTGCTGTAAGTACACTTAAAATTCGCATTTTTTTAACTTAACTAAACATCTTTAAACATTGAATAGTACACTGTCCTGCTGGTACTTTCGCTGGAGAAAAACAAAAAGAATGTACATATTGTCCCCGAGGATTTTACCAAAATCGTGATCGACAAGGCGCATGTGTTCCTTGCCCGTCTGGTAGATATACACGAGACGAAGGCTCTAAAAGTGTACAGGACTGTATTCCTGTATGTGGCTATGGTACCTACTCACCTACTGGTTTAGTTCCATGCTTGGAATGTCCTCGCAACAGTTTTACTGGAGAACCACCAGCTAGCGGTTTCAAAGACTGCCAAGCTTGCCCTGCAAATACCTTCACTTACCAACCTTCTGCCCCTAGAAAAGATTTCTGCAGACCGAAATGTAACCCTGGGTATTACTCACCAACTGGGTTAGCTCCATGTTCGTTATGTCCTAAAAATTTCTATCAGTCACAAAATGGACAAACGACTTGTTCTGAATGCCCTACAAATATGCAGACTGAAGGACCCGGTGCTGCTGGAAGAGAAGAATGTGGCACTGTACAGTGTTCAGAAAATGCTTGTCAACATAGTGGTTTATGTGTTCCACTTGGTACTGAACTATATCATTTCTTTTGACATATTTTATATATCTACTTAATTTTAGGTCATGATATACAATGTTTCTGCCCAGCTGGTTTTTCTGGTCGACGATGTGAAATTGATATAGACGAATGTTCATCCCAACCATGTTATAATGGAGGAACTTGTGTTGATCTTCCACAGGGTTACAGATGTCAATGTGCTCCAGGTTATTCAGGTATCAACTGTCAAGAAGAAAGATCGGATTGCAGAAATGACACGTGCCCAGAACGAGCTATGTGCAAGGATGAACCGGGATATAATAACTTTACCTGTTTATGTCGCTCTGGATACACGGGAATCGACTGTGACGTTACTGTAAGTATTTCTTACACCATGTTGAAATATTTAAAAAGTTTGATAATTATAGATCGACCCATGTACTGCCAATGGCAACCCGTGTAATAATGGAGCCACATGTGTAGCTTTACAGCAAGGGCGATACATGTGTGAATGTCTTCCAGGCTGGGAAGGACAGCACTGTGAAATGAACACAGATGATTGCTCAGAAAATCCTTGTCTGTTAGGGGCCAATTGTACAGATCTAGTAGCTGATTTTATTTGCAACTGCCCAGCTGGCTTTACTGGCAAACGATGCCAACAAAAAATTGATCTTTGCGGCCGTACCCCATGTAAAAATGGCATTTGTGCAGATAAGCTTTTCTATCATCAATGTATTTGTCATCCTGGTTGGACGGGTAAGTTCAAAATGTTATTAATTTATGAGAAAATATCACTATTACACTTAATTTAGGTGAAAGCTGTGAAACTAATATTAATGACTGCGCCAATGAACCATGTGATAACGATGGTCAATGTATAGATTTAGTAGATGACTTTACATGCAAATGCGAGCCTGGCTTCACTGGAAAGAGATGTCAACATACAATTGACTACTGCTCTTCCAAACCTTGTCAAAATGGAGCTTCCTGTGTTGATCAAGTTGATGGGTTTGACTGTAAATGCAGACCTGGTTTTGTTGGACTTCAATGTGAAGCTGCAATTGATGAATGCCTCAGCGACCCTTGCAATCCCGTTGGAACAGACAAATGTGTTGATCTAGATAATAAATTCCTATGTATGTGTAGAGAAGGATTTTCTGGTGCATTTTGTGAAGTAAGTAAAATAAATTTTCCATCATTTTATAAAGTGTCTTACTTTGTTACTTTCAAAGTCTCGTCACCCTAACGTTTTCCAAAATATTTTTGCATTCATCTTTAAATTCACACACTTGATTCTATTATGTATATCATTAAAGGTAACTAAACTTTTTCATAGGAAAATATAGATGATTGCGAATCGCAACCTTGCTTAAATGGTGGATCCTGTAGAGACGAAGTAGGAACATACCGATGTATTTGTCCACCAGGTTGGACAGGCACAAACTGTGAAAATGATATTGGAACTTGTCAAAATCGGCCATGCCAGAATGACGCCAAATGCATCAATCTCTTCTTGGACTATTTCTGCGTGTAAGTACATTTTTAATTTTTGCTAGAGTTCAGTTTCTTAAACTTTATTATTTACAGCTGTCCATCAGGCACTGATGGAAAACAATGTGAAACTGCACCAGAGCGCTGTATTGGCAATCCTTGTATGCATGGAGGCAAATGTCAAGATTTTGGATCAGGTCTGAACTGTTCTTGTCCATCCAGTTTTACAGGTATCGGTTGCCAGTATGAATATGATGCTTGCTCACTTGGTGCATGCAAAAATGGAGCTACCTGTACCGATCATGGTGCGGGCTTCAAATGTGTGTGTGCCCCTGGTTATACAGGAAAATACTGCGAGGACGATATCGCAGATTGTAAAGATAATTCCTGTCCACCAAGTGCTACTTGCATTGATCTGATTGATAAATTTTACTGTCAGTGTCCATTTAATCTAACAGGAGAGGACTGTAGAAAAAGTAAGAATTTGTGTAATTTTTATAAAGATAATGCAGCAATTTCTAATATTTTTAGCTATATCCGTGGACTACGACTTATATTTCAGCGATGCCACTCGTAGTTCAGCTGCTCAAATTATTCCTTTCTACAGTGGAAGTAAATCTAGTTTAACTATAGCTATGTGGGTTCAGTTTACACAGAAAGATGAAAATGGAATATTCTTTACCTTATATGGTGTTTCGTAAGTTAAAGTTTGTCAGTAGATTTTACTCAAATAACTTAACTTTATTTTCTAGGTCGAAACATATACCATATAACAGACGAGTTATGGTGCAGGCGCATTCTAATGGTGTCCAAATATCACTTTTCCCTGAACTGCAGGATGTCTATCTCAGCTATAGAGAATATACCACCATCAATGACGCACAGTGGCACCACATCGCAATTGTGTGGGATGGAGAAAATGGCGGCGAACTAAAACTTATCACGGAAGGTCTTATAGCAAGCAAAGTTGATGGATATGGCAGTGGCAGAAAACTACCCGAATAGTAATACACAAAATTATTCCAAAAGGCTCTTTAATTCAAACAAAACTTTTAGCGCATGGGTAACGTTGGGTAAACCACGTTCTGAAAATTCAAAAACATACACTGAAGTAGGCTTCCAAGGTCATCTGACAAAGGTACAAGTGTGGAATCGTGCGTTAGATGTTACAAATGAAATTCAGAAACAAGTACGCGATTGTCGCACGGAACCTGTGCTGTATCGTGGTTTAATTCTCACTTGGGCTGGATATGAAGACACTGCTGGTGGTGTAGAAAGAATCGTACCTTCTCACTGTGGGCAACGCAATTGCCCACCTGGATATAGTGGGGCAAAATGTCAAGACTTGACAGTTGATAAGGTAGGTATCTAAATACTTGCATAACACTGTTGATATCTTAAATATATCTTCCTTGTACCTAGATTCCACCAAAAGTTGAATACTGCCCTGGAGATTTGTGGGTTATTGCCAAGAATGGATCTGCTATTGTTTCTTGGGATGAACCTCACTTTAGCGATAATGTTGGTGTAGTCCGAATTCAAGAAAAAAGTGGCCATCGTCCTGGACAAACACTGCTTTGGGGAGTTTATCAAATTGCATATGTTGCCTTTGATGCTGCTGGAAATACGGCCACCTGTGCTTTTAAAGTTTCTTTATTATGTAAGTAGCTATAAAAATAGCTGATTACTTATTTCTAACACCAAACATTCTATTACAGCTGAATTCTGCCCAGAGCTGATCGATCCTGTTGGTGGTATACAAACATGCAAAGACTGGGGTGCAGGAGGTCAATTCAAAGTATGCGAGATTGCCTGTAATCAAGGTCTTAGATTTTCACAGGATGTTCCCAAATTCTATACTTGTGGAGCTGAAGGATTCTGGCGACCAACTAATAATCCCCTTTTACCTATGGTTTATCCAGCTTGCTCAGGTAATTTAATAACACCAAATCCAATACGACTAATTATATTAAAAACTATTTGCAGCATTTAAGCCAGCCCAAAGAGTATTTAAAATATCCATGCTGTTTCCAACTTCTGTCTTATGTAATGAAGCAGGCCAAGGCGTGCTCAAGCAAAAAGTGCGAAATGCTGTTAATTCCCTTAACAGAGACTGGAACTTCTGCTCATTTTCTGTAGAAGGTACTCGCGAGTGCAAAGAATTAAATATCGACGTTAAGTGTGATCACAGAACTGCCAGACAAGTACGACAGGTTACTAATGGAGAAGATGGTGGCACCTATGTTGTAGATGCACAAGTACCAGTGGAGAGGTAATTTACAAAAGAATTTAATTCCTATAGGTATGAAAACTGGAAAGTACAAATTATTTTGGGCTTTCATTAACCAATTGAGAATCAGATAATTTATTAAAACAATGCCATTAGTTGATATCAGTATCAGTAGTGTTGTCCCATTAGAAAGACGTAAATGTTAGATCTATTAGTTCCTCTTCTAGAATTTAGAGTAAGTAGCTTGCTGTTTGTTAAATATAAATAACTTGCAAGGGACATTTCACTACACAAAAGCATGGTTATTTTGAATTACAAAAGGCTAACATGCTTTAAAATAAAAAAAGATTAAATTGTCCCTAATTTTATTTTGAATACAAAAAATTCACCTTAAAGTATTTTAGTGAACCTTAAAACTATATTTTTCTAATATTCATTTTTTTAAAATATATTTCAAGAGGCAGTCATTATTAATCAGTGCAGCAAAATGTTCGATTAGCTTAAGCACAACATAAATATTATCAATAGTAAATCACAGTCCTTACTTTGCAAAAATAACCAGTAAGTATACATAAATCATTTTCTGAAGCTTTTTGTATCTAATTTTCTTTAATTATATCATAAAGGATGTTTAACTGATTACTGAGGATTTGTACAATTTAACAATGTACAATGCATTACTTTTAATAGTTTCAATCATAGTAATATAATTATATCAGTATTAGACTGTAAACTGTATTTAAATCTGTATACATTAACAAAAAAAAAGGGAAGTGATGACAAATTAAACAAGGTGTACATAGAAGACAACTTGACACAGAATGAGTTAAGCATACAAAAGAAAATAAAGATATTAGTAAAAGAACAATGCGATCAAGGAAAAAACTTTAAGATTGGATATAAAAAATCTTCTTAGATACAAAGAGGCAATAAAAAACAAAGAGGATCCAAAAAACAACTAAAAGCTAGAGACGGGAAGGACATTGAGACTAAATGTGCAACGAATAGGTATGGAAATGAAAATCAAAAAGTAAAATAAAATAGTCAAAAATATAAAGGAAAAAATAAATAATAAAACTAAAATTAAAAAAATATGTATAAACAAAAGAATTAGAATGTGGACCATAAAAACAATGCTAGAACTGGGAAAAATGGAGACAATAGCAATGGAACTTGGAAGATATAATAGCGGCGTTGCAAGAATTAAGATGGAAAGAACATGGAAAATAGACAAAAGAAAATATATATTATTATACTCAGGAAGTGAGAAGCAAAGACTATATGGAGTAGGATTCATAATAATGGAAAGTCTAAAAGATTGCGTTATTGACTTTAAACCGATAAATGAGAGAATGGTCTATTTGAGAATAGAAGTGAAACCTTTTAACATATCACTGTTGAATGTGTATGCAGTAACCGAGGTAACAGATGATGAAAAGAATCTGGTGTGATACACACACACAACTTCCTTTTATAGTGATCTTATAATTAGCCAAAAATTTGATTTTTAGTTTTTGCATTTGTCAAAAATTACAAATTCTACAGGAACAGTACAAAATAGAGCGTTAGTTCAAGAGACAAATTTTCTCTAGCTGAATTAAAAACTGTAATAATATATCGGGTGTTCTATTTAAAATAGGAGTTAATAAAAAAAATAGAAAAAAAAACAAAAGAAACCCATTTTAGAGGTATTCAACTGGAAAACCACCTAGCTCACATTAATACAAATTAAAAGTGTAATCAAAATGTAAAGTTTGAAAGAAATCATTAGAGCCGTTTTTGAAAAAATTGAAAAAAACTGATAAAATCACAAGAGAAACACCATACTTCCGGTTATGAAATTTTCTTCAAAAGCACGCTGTAGCATCTAGATAGTACACAAAACTTATATATGAAGTTTCAACGCCATACCTCTTTTTGTTTTTGAGATAGTCTGTTCACAGACACACAGACAGACCAATGAACAAAAACATGTTTTTTGAATTCAGGGGACTCTAAAACGTGAAGATCTGTTGAAAACTCAATTTCGAATTTTTGGGGTGAATCCAATACTTCCGTAGAAGGAAGTAAAAACCAATAATTGTATGAGGAAATAGAGGAAGTAATCGACAAAATACCAAAGGAAGATGTAATAATGGCATTGGGAAATTTTAATGCACAGATAGAGGAGAAAGAGTATCAGGAAAGTAGCAGGAAAGCACACAATACATGCAAAAACCAATAATATTGAGCAAACAAGGACAAACATCATTATAAGCAGTACTAAACACAAACACCCAGATAGACATAAAATAACATGGAAATCACCAGATTAGAAAACGTACACGCAAATAGATCACATACTAGTTAACAAGAGCAAGCAATCAACAGTAAGAGATGTACGTATGTATATACAGAAGAGCATGTGCTGACACTGATCATTTTATGGTTACAGCAACATTAAAGCAAAAAGTGAAAAAACAAAACAAGAACAAAAATGTAAGATGTAAATGGGATGCAGACAAACTAAATAATGGAAGTAATAGAAAGAAATATGAAGAAAAAACGGAGGAACAACTAAAAGGAAATAATATAAACGAAGAAGACATAGAAGTGCAATGGACGAGAATAAAGGAATGTATAAATGATGTAGCGAAAGCTCAAATAGGAAGGGCAGGGAACAGAAATGATCCAGGATGGTGTGATGACAAATTTAAAGAAATAACCAAAAGAAAAATAGAGGCAAGATCAGGGAAAGAAGAGAAGCAGATAGAATTGAGTATGAAAAGGTAAGAAAGGAATCTAAGACAATTAATTGCAACGCAAAAAGAGAATGGATGGAAAGTAAATTAAAGCACATTGAAGATGATGGTAGAAATAGAAATGCCAAAGTTATAAGAGAATAAATGAACAAAACAAGATATATAAAGGAAAGACCACTGGAATTAAACGAAAATGGGAAACTGGCGGAAAATGACAATCAATACATGGTGACGTGGACGAAATACTTTAAGAAATTAATGATACAAACAGAAACGATTGAGACAGAAGATGAAGAGATGGAAACACCAGAACAACAAATGATAAGAGCAACACCGTCATCAATCATTAAAAAAAGTCAAAGTGGTAAAACTCCAGGGAAAGATGGGATAAATGCGGAACTTATAAAATATGGTGGAGAAGAACTAACAGAAGACCTTGGAAGGGCTGGGATTAAAGTGGAAGAATAAAGTGATGGATAGAAAAAAATGGAAAGAAATTTGTGAGAAGATAAGAGTAGTAGATGAGTACTGATCACAACCATATAAATGATCTAAAGGGTTTTCCAATAGGGACGGGTCGATGTTGACAGGCTGTGGCGGCCATGTTGTTTTGGCGGCGTCTGTCAAATCTCTTGTTTATTATTTAGTCACTGATGCCAAATGACCATGGCAAGTTACACGATTGAGCAGCACGTCCAAATGATAAAACTTTATTATCAAAATGAGTGTTTGTTAATGCAAACTTTTCGCGCGTTGCGCCCATTTTACGGCCGACGCGGTGGCCCTTCAAAGTTGACTCTCCAACGTTTGGTGGCCAAATTTGAGACGACCGGTTCGGTAAACAATCAGCCAACACCCGTACGTCAAAGGAACGCCAGATTGGCCGAGAATATCGCCGCTGTCCGTGAAAGTGTGCAAGAGGATTTGAGGGTATGTTTATCTTTCGCAGAGGTGACGTGAATTGGCTACAAAATCGTGCGATTTGACCCCGCTAGACTTTTTCTTGTGGGGTTTTCTGAAGTCGCAGGTCTATGCCAATAAGCCGCAATGGACCGATGCTCTCAAAGTTAACATAACCCAGGCCATCACTCAAATTCAGCCGGATCTATGCAGCACAGTCATTGAAAATTAGACCTCTCGGATCCGTGCCACCGTGAGAAGCCGCGGTGGACATTTGAACAATGTCATATTCCATATAGAATGGCATACATAGGCCTTTCAAATAAAAAAAGAATTTCGTTAATACCTCACACACAGCTTGTTTTATCCCATTTCAACATCGACCCGCTCTTATTGGAAAACCCTTTAGAAAGCTCAGTTTCGAGCGGCGTTACTCCTTTGTGGTGTATAGCCACTAAATATATATATATATATATATACATTAGCACAACTTTTTATTGATAAAGGAATAAGTAATTATATTTTCTAAATAGCAACCCTGCCTAGTGCTTCACAATTGTGTAGTATTTCACTTTACTTATACAACTAATTACCTTTGGGATTTTTAATATTTCTTAAGTACGTTCATATGAATATTATAACCAGTCCCAAACTTCAAAATCAATAAGATATAAGAAGAAAATTAATATCTACCATTTTAAATTTTTGCTTATTTAATAGTATTCAACATTTTCAGTAATCAGAAATATAAATCATGCTTTATTTGCGCTCGCATTCATCATTACATAAAAAAATCAAAACTACTAGTTCAAAAGAAAAATCGCAGCATTTCATTTTATATGTTAGCTATTGATGGTACGTATACCAGAACATATCAAACATAATGTTTAAGGTATAATTGTACTAAATATGCCTAATGTGAGCAGCATGTAGTAGTCTTAGTAGAGTAGTGAATGTGTAGTTAGCATGTTACTGTGTATTGTAGAACTGCACGCCAAGGACGTCAACATACCAGTGATACCTACAACGTAGAAATCTCCTTCCCAGCTATCAAGTAAGCACCTCTTATCCTCTGTTGCATGTTCTTTCCAATACCTAAGAATAACATTTCATTTCATTAATCCATGGAAGTAGTTAAGTGTGTGTTCTAATATAAAAATTGTTTCGCAGCGACCCTGTTGTCAATTCCAATAGTAATGAACGTTCTAGCGTGAAACGCTTATTAGAGAAGTTAATATTAGAAGACGACCAATTTGATGTTCATGAAATTTTACCCAACACAGTCCCAGACCCATCAACTTTACTTTTAGAGTCGGACTATGCATGTCCGCTTGGTCAAGTCGTTATTGCACCCGACTGCGGTAATACTCTTCGAATTGCAATTGAATTTAATAATTTAATTTTCTACCATTGTAGTACCATGTGCGGTGGGTACATATTATGATAAGGCAACCAAGATTTGCAATGCATGTCCCTTGGGTACATACCAAAGTGAAACGGGACAATCACAATGTTCTCCTTGCCCCATTATAGCAGGACGGCCAGGAGTTACTATGGGTTCCGGAGCTAGAAGTGCAGCTGACTGTAAAGGTACAAAAAAAAACCAAAATTTCCAAGTGCGTTTTCTAACTCTTTATTTTAGAACGTTGTCCTGTTGGAAAATATTTTGATCCCGAAGCTGGTCTTTGCCGCAGTTGCGGGCACGGTTTTTACCAATCTGAAGAAGGTTCATTTTCATGTCAAATATGTGGGCTTGGTAAGACAACACGCACTAATGAAGCTATCTCTATGAAGGAATGCAGAGATGAATGTGGAAGTGGTATGCAACTTGGTCTCGATGGCAAGTGCGAACCTTGCCCAAGAGGTACATACAGGTTGCAAGGTGTTCAACCAGTTTGCCAGAGCTGTCCTCTAAGCACAACAACTCCAAAGGTCGGATCATCTACTATTGAAGAGTGTTCGTTGCCAGTTTGCGCTCCAGGTAAGAATTATTAAAATAATATGTATTTTTGTAATGCATGAGAATTTGCAGGATCATATCTAAACGGTACACTGAATAGCTGTATACTTTGTAAAGAGGGGTCGTATCAACCAGATTCACAACAGACAACTTGTCTGCCTTGTCCGTCCAACACAATCACAAACGGAACAGGAGCGGTACGTCTCTAAATCGCCGCAATAGATTATTTGCTAATATTTTTATTATTGCATTTTAGTCTAACAAAGACGAATGCACAAATCCCTGTGAAATGCACGGACCTGAAATGCACTGCGATCCCAATGCTTACTGTCTGCTTGTGCGTGAATCCAACGATTTCAAATGTGAATGCAAACCTGGTTTTAACGGTACTGGAAAGTTCTGTATAGATGTATGTGATGATTATTGTGAAAATGAAGGTACATGTGTAAAAGACGTTCGTGGACAACCCACATGTAGATGTGTTGGTAGTTTCACGGGTAAACACTGCGCAGAAAAATCAGAATTTGCATACATAGCAGGGGGAATTGCTGCTACTGTGATACTTATAATCTTCATTGTTTTGTTAATTTGGATGATTTGTGCAAGGTAAGTAACTGTTTAATGGCTTGATTAAGTTTATTTATACTTTTTTGTGTAAGTAGAGCCAACCACAGAAAGGAACCTAAGAAGCTACTGACACCAGCAACAGACCAGAATGGTTCCCAAGTGAACTTCTACTATGGAGCACCAACGCCTTATGCAGAAAGCATAGCACCCAGTCACCACTCGACTTACGCTCATTATTATGACGATGAAGAAGATGGCTGGGAGATGCCCAACTTCTATAATGAAACATATATGAAAGAAAGTCTCCATAATGGGGTTAATGGAAAAATGAATAGTTTGGCTAGATCTAATGCTAGCATCTATGGCACCAAAGACGATCTGTATGATAGATTAAAAAGGCATGCCTATAACGGGAAGAAAGGTAATTCTGAAGACGATATTTAAAATTTCATTCTTCTTTTCAAACATGATTAATAAGTAGTTTACTGACACCATGAAATAAAACATAACTAAAGTTTTTTTTAATTACAAATTCAATGTAGACTACTTTCTTTTAGAAAAATATTAGAATGGTAGACATCATTTGGCATTATGTGCAATTATTCCACCCCACCTAATATTGCATCATTTTATACAATAATATCCCGCAAAGTAGTATAAATAATAGTCATAATAAAGAAGTGTTCAAAAACAATTATAGTAGACTTAAGAAATCTAATTTTACTTACTTATAATAATTGTTTACTTTGATCTTATATTTTTATATAATGGATTCTCAGAAACTAAATTCCTTTTGATATTTCTTTTTTAGATAAAAGCGATAGTGACAGTGAAGGCCAATAATTGAACTGACTGTTTTTAATCTGGTCAAAATAATAGTTAATGCTCAAGTAGTGCATCGAACGTATAGTGTAAGAACTGCATTCTTATAAAATCGGCTGGCTGGACTATGTGTGCCTTGATCTAATGCAGCTTATATATTGACTTTCAATTTCATACATTTTGAAGAAAAATATTCACTGCCTATTAGATCATCGAGTTCAACTTTCACATTTTTAGGTATTAAGTAGTATTCTACACTTGTGTAAGTGGTACATTTATTTACCTTTACTTTTCTAACTGCATTTTGTAAGTAGGCTTTGTGAAGTTATTTTTGTACATTTCTATTTAATGATGATAATAAGGTTAGTAATTTATTAGAAATTACATCATCGAACTAGTTTCAAATATATTTCAGTATTTATTAATTTATTGTGCTGCTTACGATACGACATTTTGTAAGCATCTATATGAAATTACTGTTGACGAAGAAATTCTTTTAATTTTACAATTAAACTTGTAGAAATCTAACTTTCATTTTTGTGACATACTATACTAATATATTAAATTAATTTATCGTATATTGTTCTAGCACTAGCATATAATTATCATTTGCCCTTAGTGTAAGTAGTATGTTAAAGAATGTTAATTGCGTTCATTAAATCGTATTATTTGTTATTCACTAGTAGGTACTGTTTGTTATAAACATTCTACTTACACTGACTGCATTTACCATACAAATTTATAAGTCATCTATAACTACGTTTAAGTAAATTTAAAATGTAAAGTTATACAAATATTTTTGTATCTATGTATGTTGTATTTTAAATAGTGTAATTAGATACATTTATGTGTGAGCATGTCCTTAAATGTAAAACAATTTACAAGATTGACTGAGTGAAGAAGATGATTGTTTTCAATATAAGTTGATTTTTTACCAAATTGTATTAATTTATTAATAATCGTCGGCATCATATTATGAGGTACTTAAGTAATTTTAAGGCTGTTCTAAAGCAAATACGAAAATCGCCGCTTGCTATTCAAAGAGATAAAGTCGTAGGGGTGGGCTCTCGGTACTCTATTCTTTTTCTGCTCCTACAGTGCCGGTGTATCTATTGCACTTCATTGCTTACAGTGGACCACAGTGAAAGACAGTGTGATTCTAGCGAACATACTTTAAGTACATTCGTGGTCTACTCGACAAACTTCTGGTATTTCCCTACAGCACGTGAAAAATAGCATGTGCAACACGTGAGAGAAGTGCTTTTCCGTGCTTGACGCGTTTTTAATTTTGTCTTCGCAAAACTCCACTTTTCTCAACTACACTATCATTAAAGTTTCGTTACACACATATCAATTAATTACAAATAAACATTATCCTCACGTCAGTTTTATTTACCTATATAATTTATGTGTACATCTTACCTATACCATTATTATTAAAATAAAGTGATAAAAAATAAACTAAGAATAAGACAAGCATTTAGGGAATGATGAACATTTAATATATATTGAAAACTATTTTAATGCTTTCCAGAGCTAATAATATGTGTAACAGATAAGTATAGATACAAAGTCAAAATCTGATGCAGATGATAACATTAATTTTATTTTTCAACAGCATACAATAATGAATTTCGATTCTACTGCATCGTAGAATAAAATAGTATATTGTTTTATTAGGATTAACAGCGGCACTTTGTTTGACAAGCAATTATGTTTGCATAAGTTAAGAAGTAAAAGTACTTATAATGTTAGGAACCGAAAGTGTTGCCTTGCAACATATAGTTTTTGTATTTTTTCGAGAAACGTTCACTTTAATGATTTTGGTATTAAAAGTAATGTCTCTAAACAGGAAAACTTAACGCAGACAAAAACGACAATGAGTAGGAATATGACTGAGGAAACTAGGAAAGCTAAAGAGAAAAAGAACCGACGTAATAATACTAGCAATAGTAAAGAAACAGAAGTCAAAATAAGCACCAGGAACGTACAAATTCTAAAAGAAAAAGAAAATGAACCGTATGAAGAGTTTGAGAAAACAAATATAAAAATACTAACACCGATAGAAACAAAATGGAAAAACACGGATTTGAGACAGTAAAAGGAGGCCACTTGCTGCTATACAGTGGAGCAGATGGTACAGTCTGGGCACAAGCAGGTGTAGCTTCTTTAATAAACACTGATTATATTAATTATATAAAAAAATGAAACTTTATCGTCGAAAGATTAATGACCGTTGATGTAAAATTAGCAAAAGAAATGTATACATTAGTAATAAAGTATAGACCTAACGAAAATGATAAAAAACAAGCTAAAGATGCATACTGGGAACGACAACAAGAAGAATTTGATAAAACCAAAAATAGAATCATTATTCTAGGAGATCTAAATGGGTGTGTGGGTAATAACCCAGAAGGTACTGAAGGTGCAACTGGAAAACCCACACTGAATAACAACGGCAAAAGAATAATCGAGTTCTGTATGGAAAATAACTGCATTTTGACAACTGCATGGTTCAGACACAAAGACATCCAAAAATTTACGAGAGAAGTTTTTAGTGGAAGTGAAAAATCAATTATCGACCCAGTATTAGTAAAAAATACAACAAAACCAAAAAAAAAGATGTGAAAGTCAAGAGGGGTGCGGAACTAGAAAGCCACCACTACCTAGTAAAAGTTAGATTAAGATTAGAAGAGAAGGCAACATTAAATAACATAAGACAAGATAAGAATACATTTAAAAACATTAGGAGCTATATAAGCTGCAAGATAGAGAAACACAAGAAAAATACGCCACACAAATACAGCAAGGAATACACTTAGCCAGAGAAATAGATAATGTAGAACTACTTTGGAGTGATTTTAAAAATATTTTATTAAACGCTGCTAAAAAAGTATGTGGAGTAAGTAACTTGCTACAACAGTAAGATATAACAGACATCATGGTGGAATAAACCAATTAAAAAAGAAGTAAAGGAATAGAAAAGGCTATGGAAGAAATATATTAATGACAGAAACAACGAGAATTATAAAAAATACAAAACACAAAGAACCAAAGTTAAGAAACAAATCAAAAAAGCAAAGGCAGAATCCCGGGAAGAGAATGGAAAGCAATAATAAAGGAAATGGAAAAAAGCTATTTCACATAGTTATAGGATTAAAAAAAGGAAAGAAAAAAACAACATACATTTAAAAAAGAGGGCAAACTGCTAACAAATGAAGAAATTAAAAAAAGTTAGATGGAACACGTTAAAGAGGTCATTGGAGCTGAACCAACAACAGACAAAGACACTATAGATGACAGTACATCAAATCACAATGAGTAGGCATGAACAGACGAAATAAGTAAGGACGAAGTAGAAGCGGCCATAAACAAGTTAAAAACAGGCAAAGCAGGAGGTATAGATAATATAAAGCCGGAAATGATAAAGTACACGGGTAAAGAAGGAACAAACCTACTCCAAAAAATTATCAACAAGGTTAAAAAAGGCGACCAAACGATATGTAACTATAGGGGAATATCGCTACTATAAGCCGTTCACGACCTTTTTGGGACAGAGTTGGCTATGTTTTTTTCTTTTCATGTTGGACTAACTGATTCGGTGATGTAGCGGATGCAACTTTTTTTTCTGTCAGTGTCTGTTCGACATTTTCTTGCCACCACATTGCCAGATTTATTATTTTAATATTCGTAAAAAAATAAATGATTTATCAAATGTGTAAAAATAATTTTAATTTCCGTCAAAGAAAAAGTCAAAATTCCCAAAATAATTTTGTTACAACAAAAAATTTCCATTAAACGATGGACAGACCAAATTTAAAAGAACGCGAGTCGATGTGGAGACTAGAGAATATCCGGCAACAATGTACCTATTCAGAAAATACAACCTTAAACTGAAAACAACCTAACCTAACACAAAAAGTGTCAATTTCCATGAGGGAGTTTAGTTGCAACAGAGGTTCTGCCAACAAAATTACTAGATGGTCATAGCATCACCTGACCCAAAAAGATCGTGAACGGCTTATATGTAGCATATAAAATATATGAGACAATCATAGTAAAAAAGCTAATTGATGCAATTGAACCTACATTAAAAGAGAACCAGGCAGGCTTTAGACCTGGAAAAGGCACCCAAGATTGACTCTTTTGTTTCAAGCGGATCACAGAAAACGTAATAAACCATAACGGAAAACTATATACTGAGATGGTTTTAAGCTCACAATTTAGCTCTGTATACAGTGAGAAATATGGAACAAAGTCAATTAAAGCACAGAGTTGAAATATTTTATTTAATTGCAATCTGAACAGTAGTTGAAGTTATTAAATGCATTGGAAATGAGATGCAAGAAGCATAATTAGAGGGATAAAGGCACACATAAGCAAAGCAGATTTCAGGGGGATTGAATTTGATGTTTGAGTAAAATAAAGATTTAAGATGGCCAATATAATATAAGTAATATGATAGGTTTGAGCATATTTGAAGCCAGATCAAATGAAATTAAATAACACAAAAGGTTGGTTATGTGCATACTGAATGAGCGTAGAGTTATTAATTAAAAATACAGACCAGTGAAAAGCAATCAAGCTGAAAGGTAGATGAAATCGAAGCAAGGTAAGGATAAAATTGCGTAGTATATGAGCTACGCTGAGTCAAATATTCCTAACAAATTTTCAAATAAAACTCAGATTTGAACCCATCCTGAGAGAGTGGTTTTGTGTTCTTGCCAGAGCTAGCCCAGAATATTATTGCTATTCAATAAAATATAGAAAGGGGCAATTAACCATTTTATTAACGTATAATAAATACATTTCATTTTTATTAGTCTAAAATACTGACAGGCAAAGTTTTACTCAATAAAAATACCCTGAGCATTATTAAATTAAAAAAATATGAAAATAACCTGAGAGAGTTACCTTTAATTTTGAATATAGAGGAATATATTATAAGAACAGGTTATTTTAAAGCTAACTATGACAAAACAAAAAACAAAGTTTTAGGTCGTAAACTCAAAAACTAGAGGTGTCATAATAATTTTGGTTAGATTATATTAATCTATTTAAAATAGTGCACTAAGAACCTCCATTTTGTTTTTGTCGTCAAATAGAATAGAAATGTTTTCAACTATAACTCAAAAACCAAAAACGATATTTGGATTGTGGTTCACCATTGTGTTGTTCTCAAAAAGTTGACCCCATCATGTGCAAACCATTTTCATTTAACTATGATATTAACGAAGATTTTCTTTTAATCCTATAGAAAATGGGATCATAAACATTTTTGGATTTTGGATTTTCAACTACATATTTGTTGCCATTTTCATTAATAATCACAACTTTCTGTTTGAATTCTGCATTTCTATTAACCTTCTTGAACATCATTTCGAAAATATAATGCAAATTCCATTTTAATACCTTGATTTGACAACTGCCAAGTTGACAGATGAATTAATTGCAAGTGTGTGAAATAATGTAAGATATTGATCATGCTTTTCACATTCACTGTTGTCCAAAAATTGTCATGGTCGTACTGTCTAAAAGTAGTAAAGATTTAATTCTGGTATTACTTCTAATCGTAAGGGTGTTCTTTTTTCCATTTTTCATGTAATTACATTTCTCAGCTAATCAGCAAAAACATACAAATAATCAGTTAAAAGAACAGTGATTCTTAAATTGTTTGTTAGATTTCGTGAATCAATCCATTAAGGCTGTTTTAAAGCTGTTCAGACGTACTCATTTTCGCGGTCTAAAAAATTACAAAATATCATCGTTTCTCTTCTCATGATAGCTCTGATATTTTCAGTAGTGTTGCTTGAAAGGTGTATCTAGACGGCGTTCACATCAAATTTGGAATTTTTTCCTGCAGAATATATGGCATTAATTTTTAAAATCGTAGAATTTATGCACTTTTCGTGGGCTAGTGACGGTGTTTCTACATACAATTTTAAGAATTTAACAAAAAGGCCGTCTTCCAGGATATGTTAATTTACAATATGTTTGTTTAAAATAAATGTTGATAACATGTTTGTAATGTTTTGATAGCTTGTTGTTAAATTTTCGAAGGAATTTATCCGCATGAATGCTCAGCTTTGGGGGTTGGCTGGTTTGCAGTTCAAGGTGACAGGTGTGTATTCCATTGCTCCAATATTAAAGCCAAACTGGACCGTATTGAGTGGATGGAAACACAAGCAAAGTGGAAAATCAGTTAAAGTGAAGAGGCAGTGAGCACAGATTGTAGATAGATAGAAAGATAACAGAGAAAAAGTGAGTAAATCAAATATAACACAGAATTTAGAGGTTAAAAGGAAAATTGCATGAATAAGATAAGGAGAGATAAACAAAACAACTAAAGGTCAAGCCATTTCAAAAAATTCAGAATAGGCAACACATCATACAAACACGAGAGTTAAGGGTTGCATAAGTACCGGAAATTAACAACTAATCCGGATTTTAATTTTTCAATTTTGAATTTCGAAACAAACAAAATGGAAGATGCACTTAAGGGAATCAGAGACAAATTAGAAAGGATGGACGAACGAAATAAACGCATCGAGACCAAAATCGACGCGCTACAAACAGAAATAAATAATATAAAAGGCGAAAATGTAAAATTGGTACAAGAAAATGAAAAACTGAAGATGCAAATAACGGAACAAGATAAAAGACTAGACGAATTGGATAAAGAACTGCGCAAAAATAAGGTAATCATACAAGGAGTGACCGAGAGCGAAAACGAAGCGGAGGAAACACTGATGGAGAAAGTAAAAAACATTCTGATCCAAATGGAGATAAGAGTGAATACAGAGACGGATATACGAGAAATAAAAAGAATAGGAAGGAAACTGCAAGACCCAGTAAAGTACAGGCCGGTTCTACTAGAATTTAGCTCCTGGAAAAGAAAAATAGAAACCCTCAAAGCATCCAAGAAATTAAAGGGGTCGAACATCTGGATCACAAGAGATCTTACAAAACAAGAAAGAGAACAAAGAAAAATCCTGACTGAATATATGAAGGAAGCCAGGGCGAAGAATTGCAAGGCGATAATCATTGGGAACAAGCTGAAAATAAACGAGGAGTACTACACAGCCGAAAAATTAATACAGTTAAAAAAGGATGAAACAAGAAAGATGGAGGAAGAGAAGGAAAATAAGAAACGGACATCAGAAAGATCGCCGGAGGTCCAAGTAAATGCTAAAGCAGATACCGACAAAAAAAAGAAGAACAAGGAACAAGAAAAAAGGAAGCAATCTGAAGCCAGGACAGTATGGACACAAAGTCTGCTAGCGGGGTTTCCAAGGGGAACGAACCAGAGCAAAAACAACTAGCAGAAATGGTAGACAATAGATCAAGTACTAAAGATGACCAAGGCGAGAAACAGGCATTTGATACTGGACCAGCAATCAATACTAAGAAGGAAGAGATCGAGACAACAGAAGAAAAGGATAAAGCAACAACACAGAATGTAAGAAAGGGCGACAAGAAAGAGCCTGAAACAATAAGAGTAATAAGGAAAGAAAAAGGAATACAGCAAACAAGAAATTCTGGACCTACAGAAGACGACAAAACCTCCGGGACAGGCAATAAAAACGCTGAGAAAACTACAAATATATAAAGAACCTACGAGGGAGGACGGCCTAAATGGAACCCAAACGGCAAAAAAAACGGGGAATAAAAAGGGCAAGAAAACAAGCACTAATGAGATAAAGATGATTTTCTGGAATGTAGCCGGTCTCAAATCAAAAGATAATGAAACATGGGAATTTCTTAAAGAACACAAGTTAATACTACTAAGCGAAACATGGTTGGAGGAAGCAGCAGTAGAAAAAATGAAAAACCAACTCTCAAACAGATATAGATGGATAAGCCAAGTGGCAAAAAGAACAGCTAAGAAAGGCAGAGCAAAAGGAGGAATGCTAATTGGAATAGAAAGAAATATACACCTCGAAGACATGCAAGAAATTGATGAAGGAGTATTAGAGATAAACGTAAGAATGGGAAAAGAAAGATGGAAAATCATAAGCGTGTATGTGAACAACAATATTGACAGAATTTTAGGAAGAATGGAAGAGAGAATAGAAATGAGCCAAGTAGAAGAAATGAAAATAGTAATAGGGGGGGATTTTAATGCAAGAATTGGAATGGAAGAAACTTTCGCAGCACCAAAAGATGAAGACAGATTAAAGAAGGCGAGAAATAGGAGATCCAAGGACAAAACAACAAACGCAGAAGGAAGAAAACTGATTAGCTGGACAGAAGACAAGGGATTAAGCATATTAAATGGAAACTTCTGGGGAGATGAAGAGGGAGAATTAACATATATCTCAAAAGTAGGAAAATCCGTGATAGACTATTTAATCACGAATAGGGATACAATGGAAAGCGTAAAAAAAATTACGGTGGAGGAAAGAACAGAATCGGATCACATGCCCTTATCTTTAGAAATACAAGCAGAAATTGAAGAACAGGAGCTAGAAGCAGAAACAAGGGAGATAGTGGATTGGACTGAGGATGGCAAAGAAGAATATAGAAGATTAAAAGAAGAAATAGAAAAAAGCGATATACAAAACATACAACAACTGACTGAAGCTATGAGGAATAGCCTAGTAACAAAAAAATATAAGAAGAAGGACTGGGTACAGAAAAATAACTGGTGGGACAAGGAGTGCAGAGAAAAGAAAAGAGTAGTAAGACGAGCATTAAGGAAACTGAAGAAAGAACACATAAACATAGAAACATATGTACAAGAAAAACAAGAACTCAAAGACCTATGTCAAAAAAAAAGACAAAAAAAATTGGAAGAAGAAATGGAAGAAATAAGAAAAATAGAACAGGAAACGGACATCTGGAAGTACATAGCGTCCAATAAGAAAGTAAAGTCGAATAACCGGAACGGTATAAAGACAATGGAATGGGCAGAATACTTCAAAGAACTACTGGAAGGGAGTAATGAAAGAACGGCGGAAGGAGAGGTAGAAGTAATAACAACCACGGAGAGAATAACAGAAGAAGAAATAAAGTATCACATACAGCAGCTGAAAAAACAGAAAGCAGCGGGACCGGATAAAATACAAAACGAAGCTTTGAAGTATATGGAGAAAGAAGGGACCGAAATCATGACGAAATGTATAAATGAGATCTGGCAGCAAGGCAGAATACCAAACAGCTGGAGAGAGGGCATTATATATCCAATCCATAAAGGCGGAAACAAAGAAGAAATAAGAAATTACAGAGGGATTAGTCTACTAAATTCTATGTACAAACTATATGCAAAGATAATACAGAAAAAACTACAAGAAGAAATAGAGGAAAATCAACAGATATGTGCTAAACTACGCAATTGAAAAGAGGTTGAAACAAGGTGAGAAACTGTATGTGTTTTTTGCGGACCTGAAAGCAGCATTCGATAAGATAAATAGAGCAAAGCTATGGAAACACATGGAAAAGAAAGGAATAAGCAGGATACTAATAAACAGAATACAGGACATATACAAGGAAACCATAAGCTATATAGGCACAGGCACAGAGGAGAGAAGATTTTGGACTGAAAGAGGACTCGGACAGGGCTGTTCACTAAGCCCAATATTATTCAATATATACATATCAAATATAGATGAACACTTGGCTAAGGAAATAATAGGAGGCATAGTAATAGGAAAAACAAAAATAAGAACACTGGCGTACGCTGATGATATAGCGATGATAGCTACAACACCTGGAGAAATGCGATGCATGATGGAGAATTTACAAGCATACCTAAAGAAGAAAGATTTGATACTAAACACAGAAAAATCAAAAATAATGGAATTCAGGAGAAGCAGGGGAAGGAGGAAAGAAGAAAGATGGAAGTAGGGAAATGAGAAGATAGAAAGAGTGAAAGTGTTTAAATACCTAGGTTACTACCTACACGAAAATAATAGTACTAGGACACACATAAATTACGAGAAGAAAAAAGCAACAATGGCACTGGCACAACTTTGGGGCATAGGAAGAAGAAAATTCCCTGATAACTTCCAAGCAAAAATGTTAATCTTCGATGCAATAATACGCAGCATGCTACTGTACGCAGCAGAAGTGTGGGGCTGGACTCTAACGACGCAATTGGACGGAGTGATGCTTAAATACATAAAATGGACATTAGGGCTAAAGAAGACAACCCCTACAAACATAGTGTTGGCAGAAACGAACAGAAACAGCTTAGAAGTAGACGCAGGAAGAAGGGCGGTAAGATATGAAGAACGAATAAGGACTGGACCAAAAGGAGAATATGCGATAGAGGTGCAAAGAGAATTATCAAACGAAGAAAGCAGAGGAGACTACACAAGATATGGGCTACAGAGAAAGAATTACTATGAAGAAGCAGGACTATCTCTGGAAGAAGTAAGAAAGAGGACTAAACTAACCAAAGAGGTAGGAGGAAGAAGGATAGAGGTTGAACAACAGAAAAGATACAACAGCTTAAATAAATATGAAATATATCGAAACATAGTGCAATATAACAGATTACCCGAATACCTGATTAGAAAAGGAAACAAAAACTCACAGAGTATAATAGCAAGATTCAGATGTGGAAATGAAGAGTTAAGTAAAATAAAATGGCTACAGAGAGAAGAAAAGAAATGTAGAATATGTCATAGAAGCGAGGAAACTATTATACACTTAATTTACAACTGTGAGGGCATGGGAAATAACCCGTTGGGCGTATATAGGATACTAGGAGAAGACGGTGCTGGACTGGAATGGATGAAGAAAGTTTTGGAAAAAAGGGAAAACCAATAGAAAGGGCTGGAAAATAAATGTGGAAAGTGTTTACATTATATATTGAGATATTTAGTTAAGAAGTAAATTGTCAAAGTAAGCAAGTCAGCAACTTAAACATTTGTATGCATAAACAAATTAAATAAATATATATATATATAAAAACATTGTTATGGTATCTTGGTGACTGTAATTGTTCAGATGAATTAATTAAGCTACGTTTAATGGCTAAAGTCGCCTAATTAACAGTTCCAGCAGAAAGAATTATTGACAATATGTCAATTAAGGAGAAAGTGCAGTATAGCAGATCTGAAGATCGCATCTATGGTGTAGATAATACTCAATATACAACCGTTTGCAATAAACCTCAAATAGCAAACAAAATGTGTTGTTATGTTATATGTAAGTACATGGATTGTCAACAAGATACATCATTCCAGCACGATATTTTTTTCATTCTTCTTTGAGAATTAATTACTTTTACTCGTTAACAATGAGAGTACTTAAGTCTTCTGACTGTGGTTTCGTTGTTCTAAGAATTGTTGCAAATAATTTTTAGATTTAGATTTTTTGTGGTGGAATTCTAAAAAACTACATGGAACATCCTTTTCTAAAACCTGTACATGATCTGCAAAATGGACTACCTTTTAAGTAAGCTTGTACGGTACTTAACGAAAAAGAATTTGTACTCATCAGATTTTGAAAAAATTTATATTTTACATGCTGTTCAGATTTTTTCACCCACTGCCACTGCCTCTTTACAGTTTTTAAAAGAAGCAGGACAAATTGAATTTCAAAATGTCAACAGTATCTACTGTGAAATGTTTAGAAAGCATATACGACTTTTACACATGTGTGTAATAAAACAATGTCTGCAAAAATTAGATAGCAGCACTGCACCGTTGGTTCATGTTTCTGACGAAAGACTATTGATTGGACGTAATACTTCAGAACTATATCGATCCTATGCAAAATTCTTCTGCATCTGTTGGTTTGCAAGGTTTATCCAATGAAAGACTCACGTCTTGAAAATGACTGCTAAAGGTACATCATTATACATCACATTTTTAATTCAAGAAGCTGGTTTTTACTATGTATTAACAGGTTCATTTAGTTCGGATGCAGTGGAGGCAATGATTGCACACATGCGATGGAAAGTTGCATCAAATAACGCAACAATGCTCGAATTGCTGGGCATGCTCTTCGTCTGCTATTACGCTGTGGTATTATGAAGACTGCCATCCTCAAAAATTGCACATTATAGTAACTTCACTAGTTCTGCAGCATTTCCAACTACATCAAGTATAACTGAAAACAAAGATGTCGAATTACCTGCACATTTAACAGTTAAAATTTAAGATCGTGCAGATTTAAATTATCCAAATTCCATTTTTGTAGGTTTTACAAACACTTATATTAAAACCGTTTAAAACCTAAAAAAATATCTTTAGTAAAGACAACAACCAGAACCAGATTTAGGTGCTGTATTTCACCACCTGATGGCGCCAAAAACCTGATGCGTTGGCAATTGTCACAAGAACATTTTACAACAATGAAAGTGACACTTATGGAATAGCCGTGATAGCTTTGCTACATAAATTTTAGTTAGCCATGGTATGACAGCTATAATTTATGTCATAGTAAAGAGATGGCCTTGACGGCACAGGTGAATGTTTCTGCAGGCGGTAGCTGTCATAGTTATCAAAACTAATTAGAAATGTACAAATTTTACTTTGTTCATTATATGTATAATGTTTTAATTATTTAAAAAACAATTTACCTCTAACGAAAGAAGTAACTAGAATAACTTTATAACCTCACTTCCAGTTCAAAACTCTAAATGCAACACCAGATATTTACTTTTAGCACATGCGCTAGAAGTAAACAGCTTATTTCACTTTTAACACGCTGATTTATAAAACGTCACTTTTACAGCCAATCTTATAAAGATCACTAATCTAAGGTTAACTTTAATTCGTTGTTAAAATAAACAAATGCTCATCAAAACGTTTGTGCTTATGACATTTTATTCATTAGTAAAGAAACCTTGATGTGCTTTTGTTTATTTTAACAAAGAATTAAAGTTAACCTCAGATTAGTGGTCTTTATAAGACTGCAGTTAGTGAAACAAGCTAATGCTAAAAGGCCTACTTTTAGTATTGGTCGTAGAAAAAATATTTTTGATTATATGAGGCGACTGAATAAAGTGTGGCAAACCTAACTTACTTATTTTAACAGAACGCCCTACATTTAGATTGCTTAAAAGTATTACGTCGCGAGGTTAATATATTTAATATAAAATTGTGCCTCTATTTTGGAAATATTAACGATTTGATCATTTTATCAGCTAAACAGCTGCTGGAAATATATTCTGAAAATTCTGATGGGTGTGACAGCGACGCCAAAGATCAGGATTTAGAATATAATGGATATTTTGATTTTGATGAATATAATAATGATGTACCCGGACCTTCATCTCTTCATATTATCCAAACCCAAAAATCGAAAGAATCACATATTCTAGATAAAAGGAAATACAAAATTGAAGTTGAACTTTTCATGGGCTGTAATACATGCTTGCCAACATCGGCCGCAGTAGAACGATTATTTTGCAACACTAGCAAACAGACCACGTCTCCATGCCCTGACAGATGACAATTTTGAAAAACTTGTTATTTTGAAAGCCAATAAAATAGCACTTTAAAAAGCTGTGTTTTGTTTTTATCATTGTTCCGCCATTGCATTCCTCTGTACTTGGTACTCTGTACTTGTGTAGGTATTCGAATACTTTCATTGTGTACTTGTACTCGGTACTCGATTACATTTTAAGTAAAGTATTTGTACTCGGTACTCGAGTACTTTTTGTCTGTACTCGGAACAGCTCTGGCTACAGGCTATACTGGTCAGGTGTAGACACACAACAGAGAGGAGCTGAAGAAGTATGACTAATAGTGAAACCAGAAAACACGAAAAATATATCAAAAGAAAAATACATAAACAAAAGATTACTAGCACTCAAAATAAAACTGGACGGAAATAGTAATATGCACCAAACGACAACGCAAAGAAGTAGGAAAAAGACGAGTTCTTTGAGACACTACAAACAGAAATAGATAGTGGAGAAGACAATATTATGGTGATAGGAGATATGAACAGGAAGAGTAGGAAATGAAAACAAAAACAAAGAAAACTATATGATAATATACGGAGATAAAGTTAAAACTGACAACGGGAACAGATTAATAGAACTGTGAATAGGAAATGACCTCATCGTAACAAAAAAAATATTCAAACATAAAAATACTCATAAATACATGAGGGAGGTAAAATCAAGAAATGAAAAATCAATTATGACTACTTTTTAGTGAACACAGAAAACTGGAAAAGAATAAAAGATGTAAAAGTTAAACGACAAGCAGAAATACAAAGTGATCACTACCAAGTAAAGATAGAAAAGTTTACTAACAAAAGCGTAAAATACGATAAAAGGAAAAATAAGATCACAGTAAAAATTAAAAGTTATAAATTGAAGAACACAGAAACCAGAACAATATATCAAGACAACCTAAAGAAACAGTTCGAACAGGAATCAAATGACGAGACAGGAATAGAAATCAAATGGCAACAATTTCAAGAAAACATACTCGAAGCAGCAAAAGCAAGCTGCGGAGTGACTAGAACTTCAAACACAGCTACAAAAAAAGTAAGTGGTGGACACCACATATACAAAACAACGTAAAGAACAAGAAAAGTAAATGGAAAATATATCTAGAAACAGGAAAGGAAGAAGATTATAATACATATAAATGTGCTAGAAACGAAGTCAAACAAACAATCAAAAACGCAAAACAGCAGTCGTGAGAAGAATTTGAACACAAGATGAAAGAAAACTATGCTGAAAACCAAAAGCTATTTTACAGAACATTAAAACAACTAAAAAAGAAAAAAACACCAAGACTAATGAATGACAAAAGTAGAAACGTATTAACAGACGAAAAAATATAATGAGAAGATATAGAGAATATTTTGAAGAACTAACAGAGTTAAAGGAAGGAGAATCAGAAGAAGAAAACAACAAAGAAGAACAAATAGAACATAATAAAGAAACGAATATACAACCAATAACACTGGAAGAAGTTACATTAGCTATAAATAACTTGAAATAGGAAAGGCCCCAGGACAAGATGACATCATAGCAGAAATGATAAAATATATGGAAAACAGAGGAAAAGAAATATTACGTGACCTATCCAATGACATCATGAGAAAAAAAAAATACCAAATGACTGGAAAGTAGGGTTAGTTCTGCCAGTATATAAAAAAGACGATATGAAAACATGTTTGAACTATAGAGGCATAACATTAACAAGCATACCAGGCAAAGTCTTCACAAGGATAATAGAGAAAAGATTGAAAGAACACCAAAACCAATATTAGAGGAATCACAACAAGGATTTAGAAGAAACAGAAGCACCCAAGACCTAATATTCGTATTGAGGCAACTGACAGAAAAACTACTCATGAAAGGGAAGAAACTATATATCTGTTATATTGACTTGAGAAAGGCTTTTGATAAAGTAAAAAGGAAAAATGTGTGGGAGTTTGGAAAGAAGAGATTAGGAAAAGACATGATAAATATACACATATGAGCAATTACTGTGTTTTATCAAGGAAGAAAAGGATGTTCTTATTAGAAATCCTCACATTATTAGTTACCTACGCACATATTAAAACTGTTTGGCCAACGCCACCATATAGTGCCATATGTTTTGGATAGCCTTATTGTATACAGTATTGTAAAAAAGTCTAACCTGTTAATGTCGCCATATCTAAGATCCACCTCGGCTTGAAGTTGCCACTATACGTCAAGGCATCTGCCAGGATAAGCCGCCCCTCAGCGTCAGTATTGTCAATACAAATAGTTTTTCCATTCATGGCTTTGACAACATCCCCTGGTTTAACGGCACTACCCGAAGGCATATTTTCACACAACGGAATAAGAACTTTCACATTGGCTTGGACATCGCAAGAAGCAAGGGCTTTCAGCACGGCAACGCAAGCAGCTGCGCCCCCCATGTCACCTCGCATTAGGTCCATTGCCTTGGCTGGTTTCAAGCTGATACCACCACTGTCAAACGTTACCCCCTTGCCTACCAAAACAAACGGGCCATCCTCCGCACAGCCTTTGGTGTATGTTAGCTCCAGAAATTTTGGAGGCTCGCACGAGCCTTTAGCTACCGCAAGGAACGCATTCATGTTCTGACATTTAATCCACTGTTCGTCATGGACCTGCACGGATACGTCCAGACCTGCAAACATCTCCTCGACGTTTTTCGCAAAAATTGTCGGCGTCATCAAGTTAGCAGGCATGTCCGCGAGTCGTCGTGCTTGGTTTTGTGCGTTTGCCCGCAGCACTCCAGAGTTCCACATTAAGATGTCGTTCTGGTTAGGGCAGTCTGTTGGAGTGAAGAGGCTGATGGCGGGTGGGCATTCGTGCTTGGTTTTGCATTCTTGGAACTTCCATAAGCCTAGGGTGCCTCCTTCGGCTGCAGCTTGGGCATCCCCCAAAGGGTCTATGCAAATGGTGTTCACACCGACTTCTTTCAGGGCTCTGCAACCAGCTGTAGAAAGTATATTTTAGAATTTAAAGTTTTAAGTAACAGGGCAATAAAAATAGTTTTTAAAAATTATTTCTTTTAATATTATCCATTACACAGACATTAGTCAAATTTATGTGGAATAGAAGAAAAAAATTATAATAAGCTGAAATTTCTAGGATAGTTAGCTTATGTGTGTAGGAATACATATCAAAAAAGTTCCCACCCCCAAAGGGTAAGCTTCATCCCTCTCTCACCTCCTTTAGGGACACCGCATTGGTTATTTTACAATATCTTTTAAACACTTTATCTTAGGGAAAAAACATAAGTATAGAAAAAGTTTTGTCATACAATTCTCTACAAAAAAGGTTCTATAGTATGAATCGATATTTTTATTACTTTTTACGTTATTAAATTGTGGCGAAAAAGATCGTCAAATATTTGTAAATTGGTTAAAGCAACACCCTCCCTTGTCAAGTGGTATTATTGGTACTGACAATATTAATTGTTACAAAGCAAGAGAAATCGGGAAGCAATCTATGAATAAACTCATAAAAGAAGGTACATTTAAGTTAAAGCGTAATAACATGGTTAAACCATTAGCATTTATAAACCCCATATTGAAAACAAAGGATAAAATATGATACAGGTTGATTCTACTCAATTATTCCAAAGAATAGTCTGCACTGTGCGCACAGCGCCTGAATTAAAGCATTGTTTTGCCTTTGAACTTGCGGCGGTGCCTTTATCTATATTTGATGAAAGAGGACTGATGAGAAAAACCAAAAAGTCATCATTGTATCAAATTTTTAAATCCGTACCAGAATGTCCATTTGATGTCATCAACTGTGAGTATGTAATTGATGGCGGAAATCTAATTCATCGTGTTATATGGCTGAGTCAGGGCACATTTAAGGAGATTTACAGCACATACGTAAAATTTGTTAGAAGGAATTATGGGAAAAATATCACAATTGTTTTCGATGGTTATGATAATAATCCTACCAGCACAAAAAGTATTGAAGCCAACAGAGAATTTCAACAAAAACATCTCCCTAAAGAAAAATGATTAAGCAACATTGCCAACAAAGAACAATTGATTTCTCAACTTTTAGTGGTAGTGACACTACATCTGCTTTTTTTGGAAAAGGTCAACTCCAAACTACAAAGTTACTAAACTCAAAAACAAATTTACAAGAAGTTGTTAAAACCTTTAACAAACCAAATGCTACAAAACAGGATATTACTGAGGCTGAGGAAATATTTACTCTTACACTATATAAAGCAGAAAAAAATGAAACGTCAATAAATCATCAGAGGTATGTTCTGTTTAACACCTCGATTGACAATTCTAGTCAAACGGTTACTTTGGCAAGGTTACCCCCGACGTTTGCAGCTTTGCAACAACATTCGTTGCGGGTTGACCACCAAATTCAGGCTTGGCATGGAAATGTTTTACAGCCAGAAGAATGGGGATGAAAGAAATCAGGTGATATTTTAATACCTGTTTTGACTACTGAATCACCAGCTCCCTTATTAATTTTAAAGTTAATTTCGTGTGCCTGCAAAATGGACTGCGGAAAGCAATGCAGATGTTTCAAGGTTGGTTTAAAATGTTTGGTTATGTGTATGAACTGTCACGGACAAGGATGCTTTAATTCGGAACGTACCAACGAAACTGAATTTGAGGAAGAATAAATGCCTTTAGTGGATTAGGCCTCAAGGGGAAACCACATAAAAAACGCGCTGGCAAACGCAATCGCTAATGATTATTTTTGGTTCTTATTAAATTCTATATAATTTAACCGAATGCTACAAAACAGAATATTACTAAGGCTGGAGATATATTGTGTTGCCATCCAAAAGCGTTTTTGATACCTAGCCCTAAGTTTGCGGTTGATTAACGTAAAAACCCTTACTAATCTGCAAATGGCCTATAGGACATGTTTTATAAAAAAATTAATTCTGAATATTTTTCAATACCTCTATTTTTGTCGTAAAACATCACATTTACAGGATATTATAGAAAAACCAGAACGGTGTCATTATAGAGTAGAAAAAGGGATGAAGCTCACCAGTTAGGGATGGGAGCTTTTCGATCCCGCATTGCTACCTCCATTAACCGTCAATTCAGAAAATATCAGCTTATTATAAATTTTTTCTTCTATGTTTGCTAATTTCCGTGTACTATATGATATGATTAGACACATGTTAAGATAATATCAGAAGTTCCTATTAAATGCTGTCTAAAATAAATAATTATTAAGCAATACAAATCAGTGTATTGTGGTAATAGAGCAGAACAGATGGTGGGAATACCAAGACATAAAAGTTTTAAAAGAAATAATTGATAAATATCAACACGAAAATGGACGTAACAGAACACAAGTTACTAGAAATGAAAAAAGAAAATGAGACATTGAAAGGAGTAATTAACATGCAACAAAAAAGAATTGAAATCTTAGAAAAGGAGAAGAAAAGGAATTTAATTTGCTACGGAATTAATGACGAAGATAAGGAATATTATGGTAAGTTAAACACAAGTGTCAGAAATGATAAAAATTGTGCAAGAAGATATAGATGTGGCTTCGGAAATAGACTACATGAAAAGACTTGGCAACTACAAGAACAACAACAGACCGGTATTAATTGCGTTCATAACGTGGAAAAAAAAGATGGAAATATTAAAGCAAACTAAAAAATGACGGGGTACTAATACTGGATAAAAAAGTACTATACAAAAAAAGTACCGGGTGGCCAGATAAGTATGCAAAGCAGAAACTATTCGTTGTAGAGACTTGGGCTAAAAAATTTTATTACTAAAGTGTTTTTCCTCTATGACCTACTCTTCATATTCTGCCTACCTTGCACTTGCATATTATATGCATTGATTATTATGCCTCTACACGTTTTTTTTAATTTTTTTGAACTAAGAATACTTTTATTATTTAAAAATGATTACAATTTTATCATTCAATCTTGAAAAAAGACAAATAACAATAAATACCAGTGTAATAGCGTCTTTTTAAAATTCTATGATAACTAAATTTTCTTTTTTCGATATTTCAGGCTACGAATAAGATATCGAGATACGGTTTTCACTAGCCTATTTAGGTATCATTTCACTAAATTTTTATGAAAAAAGTCATATTATTGCATTTAATTTTTTTAGAGAATTTTACAATTTTCTAGTATATCAAAAAACGTGCTCTAGCGGTATCACTAAGAATCAGACATATCACAGGTAAGATGGGTTTGATGGAACAATAAATGCTTTCTCCAACGAGATCAAGTTTGTTAAAATCCGTTCAGTCGTTTAGGAGTTACAACTGTTTATTTAAAAAAACATTGAATTACCCACCACCACTTGATTTTACTAGATACGTTAAAAAGTGTTAAAAAAAATTACTCGAGTAAAGCTTAGCTTTAAAAAGCATATATTTTTTGGTAACATTTACTAAGTGGATTTCAGTGAAAAATCACTTTAAAAGTTTAAGATGGCAGTTACGCCCTCTGGGGACCATCTTGGAAATCTGAAAATATTTTCCACGGTCTTCTTTTGGCTACTTTAGTAATAAAATTTTTTACCGCAAAAGTCTCTACGACCAATAGTTTCCGAGATACAGCACTTTGCATTCTTATCTGGCCACCTGGTACAAGAAGAAAAAAAAGATTATTCCATCACCTATCAATTGCTAAAGAAAACGGTTACAAAGCGGCAATAAAATATAATAAACTGGTGGTAAATGATGTGGAATATACACTAGATCAATTAGAAGAAAGTGAACTGGAGGTAGAGGAAATAGAAAAAAGTATAAACAGAAAGAAAAAAGAAAAAGACACAACCTCGGAAATATCAGACAAAATCAGAAATAAAAAACACAACACTGGATATAAAACTGGGACTAAGACGGACCACAAATACAAAACGGTCTGGACACAAAACATACTAGCAGGCTTTCGTCCTCCGCCAGAGCTGAAGCAAGCAATGAAGAAGGAACAATAGCAACTAAATAAAAAAAAATAAGCTGAAACATGCAAATTCAGACCCCAGCAATGAAACAGGTCAATGAAAATGACACTACAAAAAGAATAAAACCAAGAAGACCAACAGGCGGAACACAGAAAAAGAAGGATAAAATTAAGTGCGGTACATGGAATGTTGGCCACGGGAAAAATGAATGAAGTAGCAAAGGAAATTATGAGATATGGGATGGATATTGCAACAATACTGGAAATACGTTGGAAATGACAAGGAACAATACAGAAAAAGAAATACAGCATATGGTTTAGTGGTGAAGAAAGACGAGGTCAACAAAGAACAGCTTTTATTGTTGCAAATAGAATAAAAAGAAATGTAATACACTTCAAACCAATAAACTGAAGAATCTGTACTGTAAGAATCCATGGAAAATTTGCAAATAACATTCTAATAAATGCATACGTCTCCACTGAAAGTGCAGATGGGAATATAAAGGAAAACTTCTACGAAGAATTACAACAAAAATGTGAAATGACACACTAATTTTGCTGGGAACTTTAATGCCAAAATTGGAAACAAAGACTATGTGAAGGAGGTTGCGAGAAAACATACAATTCATGACAGCACTAACGATAACGGCAAAAGATTATGCTAACTAGCAGCAGCGACCGATCTTATAAGCAGCAGCGACCGATCTTATAATCAGCAGCACTAAGTTCAAACACAAAAAGATGCACAAAGACACATGGACGGCACCAGGAGGGCACAGTGAAAATCAGATAGACCATATACTAATTTCAAGAAAGAGAGCAACAACAATCCTTTAGAAGGGCAAACTGCGATTCAGACCACTACCTAGTTCAAGCTATTGTTAAACAAAATATAGCAAACGTAAATAACAAAGATACTAAAATCGGCAGAAATTAGGATGTCCAAAGAATTACTACAACAAAGGACTCAAAGCAGTGTAGGACCTCAATGGAAAAGATAGTGCAGGAGAAACATAAGAGAGAGAATTGAAGAAAAATGGGAAGCAATAAAAGCAAGTATCAGGAGTGTGGCACAAAAAGAAATCGGCTACAAAACAAAGAAAGAGAAACAAGAGTGGTTTGAGAAAGACTGCAAAGATCAAATTAAAAAGAAAAAAGAAGCAAAGATGGAATGGATAAATAAACAAACACCAGAAACAAGAGAAAACTACAGAGAAACCAGAAATAACATAGCAAAATTATGTAGAAGAAAGAGCGTGAATAGACGAACAATAGACTAGAACAAATCGAGCTGCTCGGCAGCCGCAACAAGATGCGGAAATTATATCAAAAAATCTGTAAAAGGCTTTACCCAGAACTTTCCTCGCCGGAATTAGATCAATTTGCAAATTTAAAAAAAAATGTATCCCGCTGGGGTTTGAACCCGTCGCAACTGCATCAATAAGTCCAACTATGCCATCAAGCCTTATAGAAATAAGTGTGGCGCGCGCCTCTCTTGAACAGAAGGGTCTTATTGTTGCAACGTTTTTACTCTTTGTGACATTATCCTGTAACGGTTGAGTCTTATTTTTGACAAATGTAAAGCCTGACCTATGTGAAAGTTATTACTTCCTTCTATTTCAAAATTAACTCAAAAATAAACAAAATTGTATTTTTTTAAGGTGCTCACCCTGTATATACAGTGTGTCCCCGGATTGAGTTCACTATAGGTATAATTGAGGAACATTTTACAATTTTATTTTAATGTTTTGGGATCCCGCCCTGCTTGGTCTGAAGAGAATTTTAAGAATATTTATAGTTTTTGAAAACACAAGTTGGCCTTGACAGTGAAGCAAAAACTATTTTCTTTTCAGGTAACTACCCTTTTTGTTCATGATACGGCAAAATTTTATTAAGAAAAGTTATTTAGAATGATAAATTACGGCCCTATGCAAAATTTCAGAAAGATCTGTTGACTTAGAAAACACCGTTATTTTTTAGATAATTGTATTTTATTTTCAGGTAAACTACTTTTTTTGTTTATAATACGGAAAAATTGTATTAAGAAAAGTTGTTCAGAATGAGAAGGTGTGGCCCTATACAAAATTTCAGAAAGATCTGTCGACTTAGATAAAACCGTCATTTTTAATGTTTAATCTAAAAAATAACGGTTTAATCTAAGTCGACAGATCGTTTTGAAATTTGGTACAGGGGCATTATTTTTCATTCTGAACAACTTTTCTTAATACAATTTTGCCGTATCATGAACAAAAAGGATAGTTTACCTGAAAATTAATACAATTATCTAAAATTATAACGGTTTTTTCTAAGTCGACAGATCTTTCTGAAATTTTGTATAGGACCATAAACTATCATTCTAAACAACTTTTCTTAACACAATTTTGCCGTATCATGAACAAAAATGGTAGTTTACCTAAATAGAAAATAGTTTTTTCACATTTTTCATGGCCGACTTGATTTCTAAAAAATTAAAACTCTGCTTAAAATTGTTTTCAGACCAAGCAGGGCGGGATCCCAAAACATTAAAATAAAATTGTAAATTTTTTTGTCGATTATACCTATAGTGAACTCAATCCGGGGACACACTGTATTTGTATGAAATTGTACCGGTTTCATGCGAGGTAGATATATAACATGTATGCAAAATATCGTCTTCCTCCGAAAAATTGTTTTTGAGCTATACTGCCAACAGACAGACAGAGAAGACAGACAGACGGGCAGACGGACAGACAGGTAAGCAGGCAGACAGACAGACAGACGGACGGAATTAAGAAAACCTCTTTTTCCTCATCTAGAGACCTTGAAACGTGAAGATCTGAAGAAATCTCGGAAGGTGTGATTACAATACTTCCTTCGTCTTTCAGACAAGGGAAGTAAAAATAAAAGAACACTCCTTGAAAAAATCACAACTAACTATACAAGGATGTAACAGCAAAGAAGGAGTATACCTATTCAAAAAATCTGGTGTGATACACTCACACAACTTCCTTTTACAGTGATCTTATAATTAGTCAAAAATTTCATTTTTAATTTTTAACCATTTGTTAAAAATTTTCAAAAATTACAAATTCTACAAAAACGGTACAAAATCGAGTGTTAGTTGAAGAGACAAATTTTCTCTAGAATTTTAAGGTGAATTCAAAAATGTAATAATATACCGGGTGTTTTATTTAAAATAGGAGTTAATAAAAAAAATAGAAAAAAAAACAAAAGAAACCCACTTTAGAAGTATTCAACTGGAAAATCACCTATCTCACATCAATACACATTAAAAATGTAAGAAAAATGTAAAATTTAAAAAAAATCGTTAGAGCCGTTTTTGAAAAAATCGAAAAAAAACTGAAAAATCACAAGAGTAAACACCTACTTCCGGTTATGCGATTTTCTTCAAAAGCTTGCTGTCTCATCTACATAGTACACAAAACTTATATATGAAGTTTCAACGCCATACCTCTTTTCGTTTTTGAGATATTCTGTTCACAGACAGACACACAGACACACAGACAGACAGACAGACAGACAATGAAAAAAAATATGTTTTTTGGGATCAGGGGACTCTAAAACGTGAAGATCTGTTGAAAACTCAATTTCGAATTTTTGGGGTGAATCCAATACTTCCTTTATAGTAGTAAAAGGAAGTAAAAAGAACACATACTACAAAGATGGCAAGAGCACTTTAAGAACGCAATTGAAAACCAGGAAATGGACGAAACGGTCAGCCAGGAAGAAGTGGAATTGGAAGAGGAAGAAATAGAATGCCCAACATATGAAAAAATGGATACAATAATACATAACATGAAGAATCAAAAAGCACCAGGACAGGACGATTTAACAATTGGATTGATTAAATATGGGGGAGAAAATCTGAAAAAAAATTATTTCAACTAATAACAAAAATTTGAAACACCGAAAGAATTCCGGAAGAGTGGAAAACTGGAATAGTGATACCAATACACAAAAAAGATAATAAAGCAGAGTGTAAGAACTATAGAGGCATAACTTTGCTAAACATAGTGTACAAAGTGCTATCCAGCCTCATACTGAAAAGAATGGAAAGCTACTCCGAAAGAATAATAGGCGACTATCAAAATGGGTTTCGACCAAACCGATCTACAACTGCTGGTATACATAAAATAAGACAACTACTAGAAAAAAGTAAGAATTTGACATCGAGCAACACCTGCTATTCATAGATTTTAGTCAAGCATTTGACACAATCAAGAGAAGCAGAATGTATGTAGAGTTAAGACATCTAGGTGTACCATACAAAATAATAAAACTAATAAAAATAACTATGGAAGACTCTCATGCATATATAAAAACCAACATACGCCTAACGAACAAAGTAGATATTAGCACAGAAGTACGCCAAGGGGATGCGCTATCACCAGTCCTATTTAACCTAATGCTAGAAGCGATAATACGAAAAACCAAGGCACAGGAATTAATTTGACCCAAATGTGTGCATATGCAGACGATGTGGTGATCATTAGCAGGAGCGAAAAGAACTTAATACAAACATTTCAAGAAATGGAGATAGCAGCGGAAAAGATGAAATTAGTAGTAAACAGTGATAAAACGAAATACATGAGGACAAAGATTTCAGGATATGAATTTGAAGAAGTGGAGAAATTTACATATCTAGGATCACTGATAGATATCAATAACAACACAATCACAGAAATAAAAAACAGAATACAAGCAGCACACAGATGCTACTACTCCAACAAACAAGTCTTATTAAATAACATCTTAAGCATGAAGACAAAGCTGCGAATTTATAACAATCTTGTACGACCAGTGTTGACATACGAGGTAGACATGGAAAATGACAGAGAAAGACGATGAACAACTTATAGTAAACGAGAGGAAAATACTTAAGACAAATGAAAACAGATGAAAATGATCAAACAAGAAGCAGAATGAATCGTCAGATATACAAGAAGACAAGTTGGGAAGATGTAGTAAAATTTATTAAGGCGCAAAGAATAAGGTGGCTAGGACATGTGTTCAGAATGAAGGAGAAAGCACCAAGAGTAATAATTGAATGGAGTCCAGACAACTAGAGAAGAAGAGAAAGACCAGACCTTCGCTTGATGGATAATGTAATCAAAGACCTGCAAACCATGGGTATTGTAAACTGGAAGAAAAAAATACACGACAGAAGACAGTGGCGAAGAATAGTGGATGAGATGAAAACAAACAACCAAATCTAACTTCGACACCTATGCATGGGAAGGGATGATGTGAAATCCACATCTCTTATAATCTCTATTAAGATTTCGGAAGCTTCGAAGAAGCAGGCTATAGTCCCCTAGGACTGGAAAGGGAACTATGATGATGAATTGATAAATTAAGTAAAAGAAGTGGTTGAAATAAGATAAAATTAGAGACGAAGAAGTGATAAAGTAAAGTTTTTAGAACACGAAATAAAATCAACGTTGTCGAAGTGGAAATAAGTAACAAAATTCGAAGATTCTTCTTTAGTAGAGCAATACGGAAAAGAAACTAAGAGGATTAGTAAACAGCACTGTCTCGTTCTGATATCTTTAGGAGAAAGACTTAAACAAAGAGTAACTTCACAGTAAAGTCGCCTGCAAGAAAAGGGGAAGCGAATAAGTAATAAGGAGTGGTAAAAAGAACATGAAATGGGCGATTAGAAACCTGATAACAGGTACGTCAAAGAAGAGATTCTAAGAAAGAACTACAGTGAGAAAAAGAAAGAGAATATTTGGAGAAGTAGATTGTAAATTAGAAAAGAAAATAAAGAAACACGAAATACATACAAAGAAAGATAATATTGTTATTTATTCAAAGCGAAAATAATCCAAGACGAGTGAGTGAAAGTACTGGTGGGGACAGTTTTAAAAGAGAAAGTAAAAGTCACAGTTAACACCAAACAAATATTTATAGTAAGAAAAAATAAAGGAAGGAAAGTGGTATGGCAAAATTGGATTCCTTTAAACAAAAACTTGAAGTAAAACACAAACAGAATATCCGACACCTGAAAATGTCATTAACAATTGATCTAGCAGTAGCTGAAAAAAACATGTAGACCTGCATCACGCGGAAAGAAAAGGAAGAGCAAGGAAAGAATAACATGAGAAAATTAAGCTACAAAAAACTAAGAATTAACAACCACGAATATGAAGAGTGAGATAACGAAAGAACTAAGGTGAATGGAAACTGACCATTACCAAAAGCCCCTAAATAAGTTACAGGACATGGAGGAAATAAGTAAACAGTATATTGTACAAGTTGAGAAACAGTACAGTGCTCAACTTGCCACGGTTTCGGGTTACAAAGTTGGAGTGCACCTTCTGAGCTTGCATAGTAACCATTGTGTTAGGTGTGTGTGTGTGCTGATGCTGTGTTGCAAGGTGCGAGCTTTTTAATCGAGGTAAAGCCGAGCACAAAAATGCACTCTTCTCACGTGTGCACATGCTATTTTTTCACATATGCATGCCTAAAAATATAAAAGATCATGTAAAATGTTGTGCATGTAAAAATTAAACTACGTGTTGGTATACAGAAAAGTGTTGCTATACAGAAAAGTCCACTATTCTAAAAGATTTACGGTTGCTATGCAGCAAAGTGTTGCTATGCAGAAATGTACCACTTTTCTAGACGATTTTTTATTTAGGAATACAGTACATTTCCCTACAGTGTGTGAAAAAGTTATTTATTCACAAAAATCTCTCCAAAATATCATCAAAGAGCTAGAAATGTATAAAACCGATTTGTTGTAGAGACAATACAAAAAACAAATAAATAATATAACAAATTACAATTTCATTAACAGTTTGTACTAGAATAGAACGAGATTTTATTGAAGAAGAGCAAAGTTAGGTACATAAAATTTGATTATATAAAAGTTGTAGATAACTACTAAGGTGGTGTATATTAATAAAATATCTTTGATTATACAGGGTGACTAAAAAAGCATGATGTACCAAACTTACTTTCTTTAAATAGAACATCCTATATTTAGGTACCTTGATAGTTTTGTGTGGTAATACTAACTATTTTAATGTAAAGTTGTATCGATCTAACATTAACTGTTTTGGAAATTCAACATTTGCAAATTACTAATTTGGAATTTTCTAATAATGTTGTATTTGGAAAAGTTCATTTTATGAGCTTTCTTCTTATGTATTACATACCCCTAAATTCAACTGCTTTTAGGTATTCGAGTTTGGGCATGAAAAATAATAAACCCCATAGAATGTTTTATTTAAAGGGATAACAAATGCCGTTTAGAAAATAAAAATCTCTCCATTGCTGGCACAAGAAATAATAAACATAAAAAAAATAAAAATGCAGAAGTAGTCAATATTAGAATTAAATTTTGCCTTAGTCAACAAATGCTGGGTGTTTACTTACAAAGACTACGCGGTCTAAGCAGAAATTTAATTCTAATATTGACAATTCAAGTAACTGCGAAAGCCTCAAACATTATATAATGCAGGAGTAAATAAATTTTGAAAAACAGTTGAATTTTGGGGTCAACATCATATGTCAACCACTCTTGTTCACTGCTGGATGTAGGTCTTCCTTAGCTCATTAGCCCCTTAATTGAATATTTGAACCAATTTTGTTTATTTTTGGAATCTTCAACAACTACAGGACACAAACTTAAAAATATCTGTAAAGGGGTTTACATGGAACTTTCTTTGCGCGAATAGATCAATTTGCAGATAAAAAAAGAATGTAGTCAGTTGGGATTCGAACTCCGCACTCCCAGGCGAATATTTTGAGTCCAGTTTCTAGTCAGCCACTTGGGTCTGCCGATTGTGGCCGCTAAAATAACTGAGCTACGGGCGTGTTCGAATTGCACGAGTTTCTGCTGCGTTATAAAGAGACCATACTATTCTGTCCCATTTGTGATGTTTACCCTGTATCTGCTAAATCTCAGTTTTGCCAATGATAAAAGCTGAGCTATGTGCAAATTATTACTTTTACCTATTTCTCAGTTAAAGCAAAAATAAACAAAACTTTATTTTCTAAAGTGCTCATCCTGTATATATTTTTCCGAAATTTTCTTGCTTTCATGCTAGATAGACATATAATATGCATGCACAATATCATGTTCGTCCAACAAACAGTTTTTGAGTTATACTGCCAACAGTCAGATAGACACAAACAGACAGACGGAATTGAGAAAATCTGTTTTTCGTCAACTAGGGACCCTGAAACGTGATTACAATATTTCCTTCGTCTGTAATCTGGAATCCATAATGTCCAAAATATTTAACTATAAGCTCATCATATGCAAGGTTTTTTTCCGCTACAAAGTTGTCTACACATTTTTGCCTTACCATTTCCATTAGACGTTGTATCTTTAATGCTTTGCTATACAACTTCCTTATGGTGCTATTTAATTTAACTCATCTAATTGAATCAAATAAAATCAAAGACTATATAAAGCTTGTCTGACATTATTTTTGTTTTTTATTACTTTTTTAATTTTAGTTTATTTGCCTTTTGCTAGCTCTATGAGAACAAAGACTCTTAACTTAGTATAGGTTCATGCACTGACAATTCGTTTATTTGTGGTAGTTTGATTAGTACAATGAAATTATATAGAAATCTTGTCAAAAGTGAAATAATTCATGAAAGTGAAATGTCAACCAAATGATATTGTTATTTCATATATCCATTAAGTAAGTAGTTCTTTCTAATATGTAATTCATTCACTATTACGAACTTATTAATGTTTTATTTACACTATACCTGTCACAAATGCCACTTAATACATCAGCTCAATGCTCCGGTCCAGTTCTCGTACAAGCCCTCCACTGCACCGTCAGAACTGCTAAGTAAATAAACACATTTCAACCTTCATAACCGTAGCTGTATCTATTTGATTCCATTTGTAGTTCCATAAATGTTTCCAACTCTGCGACTGAATGTGTAGCAGGAATGACTTGACCCACAGCTGTGGTAGAAGCTCCAACCAACTTGCTGAGATGTCCTACACAGTGAAGATTAGCTCTCCTATTTAACACCAATAGTCACTCCTCTGCAGGCCTGATCCAATTCAACTTCAGATGTCATATGCTGATCACTTCCTGTATAGTTTCCAATTCAGACACAACTACTGCAAGCTATCCCAGTCTACCGGAATGGTCCTCCTTGTAACAGGCTACTAGCCACTAGCTATCCAAAAACTGCTCTCCCTCTTAATCCAATCCAATTATTACAGGACAATTCAGACGTCACACAAGAACACTGATGCCACCCAAGTCAAATCCAAACCAGCTACAGAAATCCACCTGATTACAAGCTCGCCCCAGTCCAAATGCTCATTCATATGCAGTATGCATCCAATTTCAGCTTAATCGTAGATGTATTCACTTGACAGCAACTCATATGAAGTTCCAAATTAAAAAGGATACCTAATATTGACATATGTAGTTTATCCAAATCCACTGCAGACATTTATTATTTCATGTATACTATTTTATTGTTATTAGATGTTCGTATTCCTCTTTGTACTGTTTATTAACCATTTTATTCTTCAGTATATTTTAAAATAAATTTTACTTCTTCCTTTAGTTAATTTTAATTAAACAAACCCTTCAACACAACAACCAGACAATGAATACCGTCTTATTAAAGGGTTTTTATTCTTTAAATTTCTCTTTACTATAAAAACATGTCACATTTTTAGAAAAAAAATTTGTTATTTTTTTTATATTAATTCCCCTTATATTCCCTACTAATAAATATATACATTATATCAAATTTACATATATTTCTATGTAATTTATTTTTATTAAGACACTTTACAATCGACTTCTTTCAATAATCATTTGAGTCCTGTCTTTCACTTTCATTCCTTTATAGCTTATTTCAATTATCAATTAATAAAAACTGCGATCAACATAATTACATTACCGAACAACTATCTCAACCAAATCAATTCATATGCCAGAACCTTTCTCTGATTAAAATACTGACCACTTAACAGTATTAGTATCCAATCTCTTATTCATTATTTAACTTTCAAATATTTATGTTATTCTTTTTACTCCACAAATTAATCCTTGTACTTTTAAATTATTAATTAATTTATTCATCCAAAAATAATCTCATATCTAGAAATAATTATTTATATAAATAATTAGCAATCTACCACTACAATATTTTGTAATATCGGCAAAGGTGCACCTTTATTTTTTACTTATTTGAAATGAGATGTTTGGTGTTCGCTAAAGCTAAACTAACACAGTAAAACATGAACATTAGTCAATTGATAATACTTGGTTTAGTAAGGAAACCTTTTCGTGTCGTATTATGTCTAGTTCATAATTCCAAATACAATACTGTAACGCTAGCCTCCGCATAAATTATTATTACACAATAAAAAATGTGTTTAATTTACGCATCGCCCAGTCTCGCGTTATCTCTTGTTCATAACTTGCCCGTGATGATAAGCGCGCAGAGACCGACGTCACGTCCAGAGATAACAAGGAAGTACCGAGTCAAGTCGCGCGCCACTATCCCCACTTGCTGTCCCCACTTGAGGACTTTTCTAGGGCCCATAAAAGGAGCTGCACAGAAGAGATTCCAGCAGAGATTTTCCCAGAGACTCTCCAGACCCCAGTCCGACTCCCGCTCCCGATCATCCCTGATTCCCATTCGGTATCCGTAAGTAACCAGTCCTGTAATTAATAACCTGTAGAGAATTCGTTCGAAGTTGAAGACTTCTCCGAAGACCGGCTCCACGAATTCTCCTCGCTCCAGTAATAAAATCCTTGCAATTCGTTTGAAGTGGATGCCTCCTCGAGGACCCGCTACACGAATTTTAACAAGCCCTGTAATTAATAACCTGTAGAGAATTCGTTCGAAGTTGAAGGCTTCTCTGAAGACCGGCTACACGAATTTCTCCTCGCCCCAGTAACAAAATCCCTTGCAATTCGTTGAAGTGGATGCCCTCCTCGAGGACCCGCTACACGAATTATTAACTATTCCTGTACTAAAAAACCCCTAGGTTGCCGAGCGCAGCCACCCTTCTTCTAAGGTGTACGCCACGAACATAAATTGTTCTCCTGTTAATTTTAATTCATAATTAGAATAACCTGCACCCGTTCTGCATATTTAAATCTAATTTGGGCACTGACTTAATCAGTACCTGCAGGATAAAACAGTATTCATTGTAATTTCCAGACGTAATCAAAACAGCCCAGATTCAAGCTTTAAAACTAGCATTTCGTTGTAATTTCAATTCACCAGTCGAAAATAGTCCGAGCGCACGAAATTTCCCGGCCGGCTTTGGAGGAAAAGCAGCAATATTTGGTCGGCGCTTCGGACTCTGAAATTAAAGTCATATTTATTAACGCAATGCGGCGTTGTTAGTTTATCTGTTTCCAGACGTCCCTAAATGAATTTAGAGGCGGGCTTCACCCCCTGCACTATCAGTAAAATCTCTAGAGCCGTGATATGATTTACTGTATAATTGGCAGACCGTTTAATTCTGTTTTGATTCCAGCTACCTAGTCCGCAAGGTCGGAAACGTGTTCGCTTATCAACCACACCTGCGATGCCTGGCCGTTCCACCCCGATAAAGAACGCCTGTTATCTACACCAGCAGTCCACACGAGTTTATTGTAATTTCTTGTTATTCAATTAATGTCGAAATATCTAAATGTATCACAGGTAAACACAATTAAACTGTTTAATTGTATCCGATGCTGTTTTTGTGTGTTAAACTATCATATATCTGAGGAACCAAAATTATCTCCGACTGTTTAAAAGCTACCCGACGAGCGTAAAGTTTAACAACCCTTATGAGAAGGGTCCAGATGTTACAATGGCGTCTCCGAGCAGGAACCTAGACTCAGATATATACATAGTTTAAGCAAACATGCACATACATCTCCTGTGTCACAGATGGCGCCCGAGACCGATAAACTTTGCAAATACCGAACCTGTAAATTTTGTTGTGATTTAAATAATGCACAAAACCTGTTACAGCCTAGCCGTCCAGAGAAATCTACCAAAACCCGAAAACCGTGATGTCCCAGTCTAGAACCCCCAGATACCCGTCCAGCTCCTGTCCTCTCCAGATAAAATCCTGTCTAGATCTTGTCTAGTCCAGAAAGTCTTCTCCAACCCTCAGGGATCGGTCTCATCAGCTGATTCGGGCATAGCGACCCCCGAGGCACCCGAGCGAATGCCAGATGAAGATGGCCGAAGAAAGCCCCAGGAAATGGCCGAAGATACCAGAAGAAATCCGTAGTTCACAGTCCGTCCGAGACAATCCCGATGTCCCGCCCGTAGAATCCGTAGTTAGCAGTCCGTCCGAGACAATTCCGATTTCCCATTCCAGAAGAATCCGTAGTCCGCAGTCCGCCTGAGAGACAATCCCGATGTCTCGCCCGTAGAATCCGTAGTCCGCAGTCCGCCTGAGAGACAATCCCGATGTCTCGCCCGTAGAATCCGTAGTCCGCAGTCCGCTTGAAAGACAATCCTGATGTCTCATCCGCCGGAATATCTGCAGGTACCCGTGTAAGCACCTGGTGCGCCTGTAAATTGAAGAATGTAAATGTACATGAATTCCGAATGTGAGTTTGAATGCCGCCCTAGTTAGTGCGAATGATTTCCCTGTTATCTTCCTTTTGGAGCGTGCTCCTGCCACCGTAAAAACCGGATAATGACAGGAGATCGTAGACGAATAGTCGAAGCTCGAAGGCGAGAATGTGTTTACCAGAATACCGTGCACCGTTTTTTTTTTAGGAATTGTATGCTGGTCCCCGCAGCCTCTACAATTTTCCTTGCATTCTAGTATGTGTGAAAAGGTTACCCGGCAACCTAGATATCTTTGCACTTATATTTCCAGGGAGCGTGGTTTAGAATGCGCCCCAGAGATCCTGTGCACCGTTTTTTTTCAGAAATTGTATGCTGGTCACCGCAGCCTCTACAATTTGCCCTGCGACTCCGTTATGTGTGAAAGAAGGCTATCCTGCAGCCTAGATGTTTTTTTCACGCTTAGAGGATCCCGGTATGAATGGAATGTAGGTCGACACCGCGACTAATGCAACCGTTCCCAGAGCGTAGTGTAGAAAGCGCTCCAGAGAGTCCTAGTCTTGTGTGAGTGTAGGTCGATACCGCGACGACACCCACTCCGTGAGTTTGAAACTCTTCGCTTAATCCCGATAAGCGTGAAGGAGTATTACAGATGAATTCCCCTGTCCTGAGCGATTGATTTTAAAAGTGCGATTGATTTTAAAAGTGCGATTGATTTTAATTGCGATCGATGTTATTGTAGTTTCCTCCTGAAGCGTACTTTTGCCCCCGTAGACCCGGCTAATAGCAAAAGTTTGTAGATTCATTATCGAAGCTTGGAGGAGAAAATGTAAAAAGGAAGCCGCATTTTTCTTTCTGTACTGGTTCCCGCAGCTTTTACAATTTTCCTAGTGAAATAGCTTTTGTGAAAGAAGGTTATCCTGCAACCTGTATGCTTTCACAGATTTAAATGCTTCCGAAACCTGTTTTTCTCCGCAGAAATATCTCCGAATACACGTTGAAACCGCAACCTCTGTGTTCAGCTAGGCCAGAGTTTTAGAGTAAAATTTTTACGCAACCTGTATATTAAAATTTTACACCTCCGGTACATGGTTTCCGAAGAAACGCCCGCTAAAAATCTAGCACCCCTCGCGCTTCCCAGTTAGAATGTTTTCTGTGTCCCATCCGAATAAACACCAGACCCCCAGGTTTATTTCTGTATTGTTTTGAGAGCCTCGTTGAAGAAGTTGTCCACTGAGCTCCCGTTTCCCCCCGAAGGGACCGGCATATGTAACGCTAGCCTCCGCATAAATTATTATTTACACAATAAAAATGTGTTTAATTTACGCATCGCCCAGTCTCGCGTTATCTCTTGTTCATAATTGCCCCGTGATGATAAGCGCGCAGAGACCGACGTCACGTCCAGAGATAACAAGGAAGTACCGAGTCAAGTCGCGCGCCACTTATCCCCACTTGCTGTCCCCACTTGAGGACTTTTCTAGGGCCCATAAAGGAGAGCTGCACAGAAGAGATTCCAGCAGAGATTTTCCCAGAGACTCTCCAGACCCCAGTCCGACTCCCGCTCCCGATCATCCCCTGATTCCCATTCGGTATCCGTAAGTAACCAGTCCTGTAATTAATAACTTTGTAGAGAATTCGTTCGAAGTTGAAGACTTCTCCGAAGACCGGCTCCACGAATTCTCCTCGCTCCAGTAATACAAAATCCCTTGCAATTCGTTTGAAGTGGATGCCCTCCTCGAGGACCCGCTACACGATTTTTAACAAGCCCTGTAAATTAATAACTGTAGAGAATTCGTTCGAAGTTGAAGGCTTCTCTGAAGACCGGCTACACGAATTTCTCCTCGCCCCAGTAACAAAATCCCTTGCAATTCGTTTGAAGTGGATGCCCTCCTCGAGGACCCGCTACACGAATTATTAACTATTCCTGTACTAAAAACCCCTAGGTTGCCGAGCGCAGCCACCTTCTTCTAAGGTGTACGCCACGAACATAAATTGTTCTCCTGTTAATTTTAATTCATAATTAGAATCACCTGCACCCGTTCTGCATATTTAAATCTAATTTGGGCACTGACTTAATCAGTACCTGCAGGATAAAACAGTATTCATTGTAATTTCCAGACGTAATCAAAACAGCCCAGATTCAAGCTTTAAAACTAGCATTTCGTTGTAATTTCAATTCACCAGTCGAAAATAGTCCGAGCGCACGAAATTTCCCGGCCGGCTTTGGAGGAAAAGCAGCAATATTTGGTCGGCGCTCGGACTCTTGAAATTAAAGTCATATTTATTAACGCAATGCGGCGTTGTTAGTTTTATCTGTTTCCAGACGTCCCTAAATGAATTTTAGAGGCGGGCTTCACCCCCTGCACTATCAGTAAAATCTCTAGAGCCGTGATATGATTTACTGTATAATTGGCAGACCGTTTAATTCTGTTTTGATTCCAGCTACCTAGTCCGCAAGGTCGGAAACGTGTTCGCTTATCAACCACACCTGCGATGCCTGGCCGTCCACCCCGATAAGAACGCCTGTTATCTACACCAGCAGTCCACACGAGTTTATTGTAATTTCTTGTTATTAATTAATGTCGAAATATCTAAATGTATCACAGGTAAACACATTAAACTGTTTAATTGTATCCCGATGCTGTTTTTGTGTGTTAAACTATCATATATCTGAGGAACCAAAATTATCTCCGACTGTTTAAAAGCTACCCGACGAGCGTAAAGTTTAACAACCCTTATGAGAAGGGTCCAGATGTTACAATACTACCTGTAAGACAGCTGTAAGGCGCTAATGGATTAGCTCGTTTCATCGATCCCGATTTTGGGCTACCTGTATCTAGCATAAGCATTATTTCACGCGCAAAAGGTAATTCACAAAAAAATGTTTTTCAGTAACATTTCCTGTTACAGCAGCCAACTGAAATTCAACATTCTTTTGCATAAATGCGTTAATATCTCATTAACACTTTAATCGCCACGTGAAGCTAACGTGCATCTCTATCTTTTTATTTACAGCGCCGTGTGATGCTAACTTGCATCTCACGTTGAAAAGTTTTCGTGGCCGTGTGATTCACGGTAGCTTCTCATTGTGCGTAACTTTACATGCTTTGCCTAATGCACGTGGCGTCCTATACCCAACAACACATTTACCCCTTGGATAGCGTATTTGGTTGCCTATTTATAGGCGTTTCAATATTAGATATGTTTTATTGTTTCTTCTACGTAGTGGCCCTTGAGAACCATTTCTGAATTTGTATTGCGGCGATTAACGTGTTAAAGTTAGATCCATACAACTTATATGAAAATGATTAGCATTTTGATGCAAAACTTCTAAGCTACCATATACAGGGAGTTCAATTTAAAAAAAAGTTTGGTTCACACCTTTCTAGGCCACCCTGTGGATCACAAAATTGGGTTTTTATTACATTTTGGATTTTATTTGTCATAATTTTAAAAAAAGTTGTATTTTATAATCAAAAAATACTATGCAAAAGCTGGAATGGACATTTTGGTAGTTATAGGTTCTTCAAGAGGGCCAAGTTTTGGTAAAAAATTATTTTTATCAACGATTTTTTTAGGGTTTCTTTTTTTTTTTAAATTAACGTAATGTCATAGTTCCCAAAAGGTGCCTTTTGTAGTTATAGAATACTATGCAAAAACTGGGAGCGGCATGTTGTCATTCGCAGGTTCTTCAAAAGGCTAAAGTGTGCATTCAAAAGCAAATTTTCGCCAAATTTAATTTTGTACGCTATTTGCCATAATTATTTTGCCTTCACTATTTATCATAAAACAAATTAACAAAACTCAACACAAACATCTATTAAAAAAACTGACAGACACATTATAAAAAGTACAACTTGTCAGGACATTTTCAAGCTGTACGAATGTACGAGTTATTTGCCTATTTTTATAAATTACGACCCCGTGTGTATATAGGTTTTTCATATTTTTCCGCTTAAATTTAGTCATATCGAATTATATGCAAGCTTTTAGTGACTTTTAGCGCACGCTATATAGGCCGCTTTTGTTGGCTTGTGCAAGCTCGGCCGCTGCGATTTTGTCTGCAGTCCCTTTCTAAAATATTCCCCGAGTTGTATTTAATAAACAACACCCATGAGTGCGAGAGAGAGAGAGAATGAATGGTTTTAGCGCGGCTTTCCTCTGTACGGTGCACAGCTGTGACAGCCCCTACCGTTTTTTTTTCTGGGCGCGTGGCTTGTTGTTTTGTCAGTTGGGAGTTAGCATCTGGCTGGTGAAGAGAGCAGTTGAGTTGTGAAGTGTGCAACCAGCATTCGTCTGCCCACTTCGGAGGTGGGCGTCCGCTGGGCACTTTTGAGGATGTGTCCCGCTATTTATGTTGTGTGAGTGTCTTGGAGCTTGAAAGGAGTCGCGTGCTATGGTAGTGTTTCTTCAATATTACGCCAGCCCCATCTCTTGTTGTTATGGGCCGTTTGAGCCATCAACCCTTGTAAGGATTATTTACGAAGAGCGGCTACCCTTGGCGAATTTGATGTGTGAGTCCCGTCGCATTTGGTCGAATCGTGACCCCTGTTTGGGAAACCCGTGAGGAATGGCATCATCTTAGGCCCCGCTTTGAGACCGTTGGAATTGGAGTGTGCGCTAAATTAAATAACCTTTGTTGTGTCACCCCATTGTGCTTTAAACAGTGCAAGCCCCCTAGTTATATACAGGGCCTTCCGTCAACACCTTTTTGTTGCGCTAGTTTTACTGACGCTATTTATCCTATTTATGTACTTTAGTTATGTACCCCCTTATGTACTATATGTGTGACAGTCAACAGACTCACTTGTCAAACGTCCCCGCTGCATTTTTCTTTGTGTTGCATGTGAGCTTTCAGGGTAAGTCTTCTGTAACGTCGTCGCCTGATTGGTGGTTAGTGTGATGATTGATTATCCTGTAGCTCCTTGGTGGAGCAAAGGGCACCTTACGGTGTTTCGCAGCCTAGATGATTTGTGGCAGGATGGCTATTCCTGGCCACTGTCTTCTGTTATCACTTTTTCTACGAATTCCTTCCATTTCCTCTTATCTCTTGCTATTCTATTTACTTCATTCCATGTTATTCCAATTATGTCGAGTTCTTTTTGTACTGTTCGTTTCCATGAGCGTTTTGGACGGCCCAATTTTCTCTTTCCCGCAACATTATAGGTGAACGCTTGCTTTATTATACTCTGATTTGTATTCCTAAGTGTGTGTTCCATTTACGTCTCCTTATAGTTTTTTCAATTGGTTCTTCATTCGTGTATTTCCATAACTCCTCATTTGAAATTCTATTTGGCCAAAAGATCTTGCATATCTTCCGTAGGCATTTGTTTATGAATGTTTGCAGTTTTGTTACGCATTTTTTGGATTGTTTCCACGTCTCTGACCCATATAGTAGCACGGTTTTTACATTTGTTCTAAATAGCCTGAGCTTTGTTTTTGTTTTGATGTTTGCTGCTGTCCATACTCGATTTAGCATAATAAAAGCATTGCGTGCCGACTTTATCCTTGCATCAATATCTATTTCTGTACCACCGTTTCTTCCTATTATACAACCCAGATATCTGAATTTATTTACCTCCTCGACCTCCTCACCATCAATGGTTATTTTTGTTCCTACTTTTGCTTCTCTAGTTAGCAGCAACTTGGTTTTCTTGGGATTGATTTTAAGCCCCTTTTCTTGGCATGTGTTTCCAGTCTTGTGATCTTCTTTTGCATTTGTTTTTTATTTGTCGTTATGAGGCAAATATCGTCCGCAAACTCTAGGTCTTCTAGTTTTTGGAACGTCCCCCAATTTATGCCAGTAGTTTTGTCTTCTGTGTACTGCATTATCCAGTCTGTAACTATAATAAACAGGGTCGGTGACAGTATACAACCCTGCCTTACTCCTTTTTCCGTTTTAAACGCATGGGAAAGCGTTCCTTCATGTTCTACTTGCAGTTCAGAGTTGTCATAGAGTGCTTTTATAAACCGTATGTATTTTTCTGGTATGCCAAATCGTTCTAGTATTTTCCACATTGCACTTCGGTTAATGGAGTCGAAAGCTTTTTCGAAGTCTATAAAATTTATATACATAGATTTCTTCTTCCACTTCAGCTGTTTGTTCTAGGATGATTCTTAAGGTACCTATGTGATCTACACAGGCCCTGTTTGGTCTGAAACCAGCTTGGTTTTCTCGCAGTTTGTTGATTGGTGTTTTCATTCTATTCCACATCATTCTTGTCATGACTTTGCTAGCCACGCTGAGTAGTGTTATTGGTCGCCAGTTCTCGCATTTGGTTAGATTGCCCTATTTGGGTAGTTTTATTAGTATTCCCCTTCCCCACTCTTCTGGTATTCTTTCCTCTGTCCATCTTTTATTTATCAATATGTGCAGTACTTCTACTGTCAGATCTGTATGGCCTTTTATTAGCTCCGCTGTTATTCCGTCTATTCCAGCAGCTTTGTTGTTTTTCAGCGTTTTTACTGCGGTTTTTATTTCTTCCTTGGTGAATGTATCTTCCTTTATATCCAGTTTCACATAATTGATTTGTGTTTCAATCCCTAGTTCATTTTCTTCGTTTGAGATTTTATATACCTCTGCAAAATATGTTGCCCATCCTTCTCTTATTTCTTTTTGTGTAGTATATACTTGTCCTTGTTTTCCACTTATTTTAACTGTGTTTATGTATTTCTTTCCTTTTATGGTTTTGGTGAGATCATATAACGTCTTAGTATCCTGTTTCATTGCTGCTTCTTCAGCTCTCTTCGCCATCTCTTCCATATATAGTCTCTTGTCCTTCCTCGCACTTTTCTTTATTTTTTTTATTATATTCACTCATATGTTTATTTTTGTGTTCTTGGTTTGTCGTATTTATTATCTTGATTTTTAGTTTTCTTCTTTCTTCTATTTTTTCTTTCGTTTCTCTGGTTATCCATGGCTGATCTGATTTCTGTCTGTATCCTATTTTAGATTTTGCTACTTCTTTGATCGTATTTTTGTATTTAGTCCATATGTCTTCGATATCCTGTGTTGCCAAGTTTTCTAGATCTCCCATTTTTATCTCTAGTGCATTTTGGTATTCTTGCAGGATGTCCTGGTCTTTCAATTTTACTGTGTTAAATTTCCGTCTTGTTACTTTTGCGCCATAGTTGGCCTTTATTCTGATCTTCATCTTGGCTCGTAATAACTCGTGGTCTGAGGCAATGTCCGCACCTCGCATAGCTCTCACATCCAAAATGGAGTTTCTCCACCATCTTTCAATAAGGATGTGGTCGATTTGGTTACGTGACCGGTCCCCTGGAGATATCCAGGTTGTCTTGTGTATATCCTTGTGTGGAAATAGTGTTGCTCCTTAGGTTATTTAATGCGCAGTACTCTATTAGTCGCCTTCCATTATCATTGCTTTCCCCAATTCCATGTTTTCCCATCACATATTCATTTCCTTGGTTGCATTTCCCCACTTTAGCATTCCAGTCTCCTATGATGATTTTCACATCCCTGCTGTACTTTTTTCTTAATTTCGTGGTGATCTTAGAACAGAAAATAGACAGGAAGGCGCATTTCTTTTAACTTGGCTGTAACATCTAGGCGACGGAAACGGCCATTTTGAAAACCCATGTATGACTAATGAGGTGTGATACCGGTTTGACAGTTGTGGGTTTTAGTTAGTTTGAGACTAATTTTGGCGGTTCTCAGACCACAAATACCAGGACTTTGGGCATTACATTCCATCAGTAAGTATTAATATTACTTTTAACTTCAAATAGAGAGATAATTTCTCTGAACATGTCACTTGTCATGCGTACTTGTACACAACAATAGTCATGGGCATAGAAGGGAACGTATAATGGAGTCGTTATTTGTAATCACACAATCTGAGGAAGCAATTTAAATTACAGACAGTGACTGAAGTCACACAAAATCACATGTAGTCATAAATCACATAGTGTAAAGTGCACTTAATAAAACTGTTGAAATTGTTTGCTGCACATGCACCCTCTCGATATGATACGCCACTGCCAAAAGGAAACAACCATCCGCCATTTTGAAAATCCATCGCGGTCGCACGGATTTCTTACAAATGCGGCTTCCTGTCTATTTTCTGTTCTAAGGTGGTGATGCTCTGTATCTTTTCATAAAAATCTTCCTTTTCTTCATCTGTGTAATTGTTTGTTGGCGCATATATGTTTATTATTAGTAGGTTTCTGAACTTGGCTTTAAATCTTGCCCAGATGATCCTCTCTGAAATTCCTTCCCAGTCCATTAGTGCTTTCTCTGCCTCCTTACTTAGCATTATCGCTACACCTCTTTCTTTCCCTGCTTCCGCATCAGCATATCCTGAGTGAATTATAGTGGTTCCTTCCGTGGTTAGTGTAAGATTGATGTAAAGCGGACCCTGGACGACCCGGTGAGCATCAAGGTAGATTCAAGCGCTCCGGCTGTCGGCTTCAAGGAGTCTCAAAGTTGCACCCATACTCAACCCCATTTAGCTTTTGGGTTTCTGCCAAGTGTAAAGTGGAAAGGTAGGTTCATTTGCTTGCCGGTTCCTCAGTGAGCTTACCTGTGCATTCTCATCTATCATGAGGGAACTGTGGTGGCGCTCAATCTATTTAGATCTGTTTACCGTTCTTTGGGCCGTAGCCTTGGTGTTATCTCGTGTTAGACCACCCCTCGCTTCACTGAGTCTAGTCAGCATTTCTTGTTACGGACTGGGCAGCGGTCCTATGTGAGTTACTTTCCCGATTTTGAGAGGTATCGTACGTGCTAGTCGTCTGGCTTTTTCGTATGAGCTTGCGCGTTGTCATTAATGTCGTTTTTGGCCCGTAACAAACTATGGCAATGGTCTAATTCTTTTTCTAATAAACAAATCATTCCATTTTTCACTCCAGTATTAACTATGGTACCATTGTATCTAATCATAATTAATTTTTCTACGTAAAAATTTTCTAGCAACAAATTCATGAGACCGTTTAATACACAAAGCACTGCTGCTCTCTGGTGTAATTTGACTCAGGTACCTGAAATCAGGTTCACTTATTACAGGAATATTTTTTCCTGTTATGTTCATTACCGTTTTCTCTTGGACCATAGTTTGGTCTTTTCTTCCATAAAAAAAGAGCCCGCTTTCTGTTTCTCTCGCATTTCTGATTTTCATTCTTGTAGTTTAATAAAACGGACTTATTTCTTTTTGTGTAGTATATACTTGTCCTTGTTTTCCACTTATTTTAACTGTGTTTATGTATTTCTTTCCTTTTATGGTTTTGGTGAGATCATATAACGTCTTAGTATCCTGTTTCATTGCTGCTTCTTCAGCTCTCTTCGCCATCTCTTCCATATATAGTCTCTTGTCCTTCCTCGCACTTTTCTTTATTTTTTTTATTATATTCACTCATATGTTTATTTTTGTGTTCTTGGTTTGTCGTATTTATTATCTTGATTTTTAGTTTTCTTCTTTCTTCTATTTTTTCTTTCGTTTCTCTGGTTATCCATGGCTGATCTGATTTCTGTCTGTATCCTATTTTAGATTTTGCTACTTCTTTGATCGTATTTTTGTATTTAGTCCATATGTCTTCGATATCCTGTGTTGCCAAGTTTTCTAGATCTCCCATTTTTATCTCTAGTGCATTTTGGTATTCTTGCAGGATGTCCTGGTCTTTCAATTTTACTGTGTTAAATTTCCGTCTTGTTACTTTTGCGCCATAGTTGGCCTTTATTCTGATCTTCATCTTGGCTCGTAATAACTCGTGGTCTGAGGCAATGTCCGCACCTCGCATAGCTCTCACATCCAAAATGGAGTTTCTCCACCATCTTTCAATAAGGATGTGGTCGATTTGGTTACGTGACCGGTCCCCTGGAGATATCCAGGTTGTCTTGTGTATATCCTTGTGTGGAAATAGTGTTGCTCCTTAGGTTATTTAATGCGCAGTACTCTATTAGTCGCCTTCCATTATCATTGCTTTCCCCAATTCCATGTTTTCCCATCACATATTCATTTCCTTGGTTGCATTTCCCCACTTTAGCATTCCAGTCTCCTATGATGATTTTCACATCCCTGCTGTACTTTTTTCTTAATTTCGTGGTGATCTTAGAACAGAAAATAGACAGGAAGGCGCATTTCTTTTAACTTGGCTGTAACATCTAGGCGACGGAAACGGCCATTTTGAAAACCCATGTATGACTAATGAGGTGTGATACCGGTTTGACAGTTGTGGGTTTTAGTTAGTTTGAGACTAATTTTGGCGGTTCTCAGACCACAAATACCAGGACTTTGGGCATTACATTCCATCAGTAAGTATTAATATTACTTTTAACTTCAAATAGAGAGATAATTTCTCTGAACATGTCACTTGTCATGCGTACTTGTACACAACAATAGTCATGGGCATAGAAGGGAACGTATAATGGAGTCGTTATTTGTAATCACACAATCTGAGGAAGCAATTTAAATTACAGACAGTGACTGAAGTCACACAAAATCACATGTAGTCATAAATCACATAGTGTAAAGTGCACTTAATAAAACTGTTGAAATTGTTTGCTGCACATGCACCCTCTCGATATGATACGCCACTGCCAAAAGGAAACAACCATCCGCCATTTTGAAAATCCATCGCGGTCGCACGGATTTCTTACAAATGCGGCTTCCTGTCTATTTTCTGTTCTAAGGTGGTGATGCTCTGTATCTTTTCATAAAAATCTTCCTTTTCTTCATCTGTGTAATTGTTTGTTGGCGCATATATGTTTATTATTAGTAGGTTTCTGAACTTGGCTTTAAATCTTGCCCAGATGATCCTCTCTGAAATTCCTTCCCAGTCCATTAGTGCTTTCTCTGCCTCCTTACTTAGCATTATCGCTACACCTCTTTCTTTCCCTGCTTCCGCATCAGCATATCCTGAGTGAATTATAGTGGTTCCTTCCGTGGTTAGTGTAAGATTGATGTAAAGCGGACCCTGGACGACCCGGTGAGCATCAAGGTAGATTCAAGCGCTCCGGCTGTCGGCTTCAAGGAGTCTCAAAGTTGCACCCATACTCAACCCCATTTAGCTTTTGGGTTTCTGCCAAGTGTAAAGTGGAAAGGTAGGTTCATTTGCTTGCCGGTTCCTCAGTGAGCTTACCTGTGCATTCTCATCTATCATGAGGGAACTGTGGTGGCGCTCAATCTATTTAGATCTGTTTACCGTTCTTTGGGCCGTAGCCTTGGTGTTATCTCGTGTTAGACCACCCCTCGCTTCACTGAGTCTAGTCAGCATTTCTTGTTACGGACTGGGCAGCGGTCCTATGTGAGTTACTTTCCCGATTTTGAGAGGTATCGTACGTGCTAGTCGTCTGGCTTTTTCGTATGAGCTTGCGCGTTGTCATTAATGTCGTTTTTGGCCCGTAACAAACTATGGCAATGGTCTAATTCTTTTTCTAATAAACAAATCATTCCATTTTTCACTCCAGTATTAACTATGGTACCATTGTATCTAATCATAATTAATTTTTCTACGTAAAAATTTTCTAGCAACAAATTCATGAGACCGTTTAATACACAAAGCACTGCTGCTCTCTGGTGTAATTTGACTCAGGTACCTGAAATCAGGTTCACTTATTACAGGAATATTTTTTCCTGTTATGTTCATTACCGTTTTCTCTTGGACCATAGTTTGGTCTTTTCTTCCATAAAAAAAGAGCCCGCTTTCTGTTTCTCTCGCATTTCTGATTTTCATTCTTGTAGTTTAATAAAACGGACTGTCTTGGCCTTACTTTCATTTATAATTTATATTATTTTTGGTAGCTACGAATTCTAGGCTCATGATCCTATTGGTTCTCTGGTCTAACAGAAACTCTTGCTCTTCAAGAAGCCCTTTTTTCGAAATTTTGCAAGTTGCATCTGTGGAATGCCATGTCAAATAAATTAGACACTTCTTTTCTAAAAGCAGTATTTTTTCTGGATTTAAAATGTTTTTAGATCTTCTGGTAACATTTGTGAAAACCTTTAAATTAACTGTAGATATTGACATATTTTGCCAAATTTGTTTTATTTTCGATACTAGAATTTTTATTTTAAATCATGCTGATTGAATATTAGTATATTACATAACAAGGTGCGAAAGTGGCATATATCGTGCGAGCATATTTGAAAAACGAGGCGAAGCGTAGTGGAGCCAATTGACTTAAAATACGAGCTATTTTTCCCACGACCACAAAAACTACACATTTTTGCAACTTAATGAATGACAGCTTAATTGTGACAACTGACTAGTCGGTAGATTGTCCGTAATTTTTAAGTCAAAATGACATACTTTCAGTAGTTTTTAGGTTAAAATGACATATCAGCAACTTTTAGGTTAAAATGACATATTTAGCCCACTGTATAACTGCGAATTGTGCACACGTTCGTTATGATAACGACTGGGTGAATGTTGTAATGTAGCATGCTGTGTGGATGCTTAATTAATTCAATATTAATATCCAGATATCTAAAGGGTATCATGTGATAACAGTTGGTGAGAGATTACTGGGGGTAGTAGCAATAGGCAACCAAGGGGTTGTTTACTGCAAGTGAAAAAACTTCTTTAATTTTGAATAATCTATGTTTAATAAGTCACGTTAAAGGGCTAACTTTCCTTTAATTGTGAGAGTAATATTGTATATTTGCTACGTGATAGCAAGATAGCCTTCTTTATGATCAAATTTGACCAAAGGTCACAATTATTATTCATATTATAATTTCAAGATTGTTTGAAACCATTTGAAGTGGTAATTGGTACTTAAATCATCAGTAAGTGAAAGTGAGAGTGATTGTGGCATGCTGTACTACCGTTTATCAAGGTATTAAGAGGTACGAGAGCTACAACGAGCTATTTTGGGTCTTCAACAACTCAAGGGAGGTGTTTGACGACTGCCAATCAGTTAGGAGCTGATAGAAAATACACTCAAGGTACAAGTGAGTCTTCGTGAAGGTTAGTGTATTTTTATTGACAAGTTTGGTACGACAAAATTAGTGGAAAGCATTGTAATTTAGGTTTAGAGCGCAATTTAGAATATTAATTTTTCTAAATTTGCTTTAATTCGAGTGCAGCACCCTCGTACCTACAACTATTATACACAATATTCATGTAACTCTCATAGTTTTAGAAATATGTAGCGGGTATTAAAAAACATAATTGCAGTTTTATTAACATTTTTAAAGGTGTTGAAAATTCCGGATAAAAACTGCACGTACCTGCAGCAGCTATTCGCACAGCTTCTTTGTCTTCATCTATATTTTCTACACTGCTGAAGCCCTTGCATTTCTGCCCTAGTCCTACCACTGCAACGGCTTGGTACTGCTTGTCCAGATCCCAAAACACAAAGCTCTTGCCTGCTTTGAGGGTCCCTTCAACACTTGAATATGAAAAGTATTAGTCACATGAGTAAACTGAGCACTGTAAGTAGCGATATTTGTTCCCCAGAGCACAGTTTCCAATAGCAGCACTATCATTTTCTCGAGATACACTACAAAGATTACTTATCAGCTTTGATTGGAAATTTGGAGTACCTTAAAGCAATGCAACTGGACCAACTTCATATTGAATTTATGAGAGAGCAAACTTGACTACTGATGACATTAAAAACTGTAAAAAATCACAATTTTTTTAAATCGGAATATCCTTCGCAGTGCTTGAGTTAGCTTCTGAAACTTTTCAACATTAAAAAAATTTAAATTGGCACAAAAAAAAGTTTAATAATGAAACATGTAACTGCACTTTGGGGTTGTAGGATTTTTATTGCTAATAACTGTGCTACAACAGCAAAAGAAAAACATTTATCTAGAAATAAAGTAACAACAGTTACAGCTTACTATAACAGCCACATTGCCTTATTACAAGAAATTCCTGTAACGTTATGCACTTAAACACATTCAGTGGGGCAGTTATCAGTTTGAAAATTATAATCAGAAGTTTGCGAACCAAAACTAATACTAACTGCAACTCTACTTACATTTAATATCTTTTTTATAAATTTTACTACAAAATATAATTTAAATTTGATCCAAAAAATCACATCGTTAACCGAAACTGCATCTTCAATTACTTACAAGCTAACATGTATATTTTACATAGAACTACACATCTATATGTACATGCTTATATACATCTAAAATTTTTATAAAGTGATGTTTCTAGTTTGCATTGTTTTCAGTAACGTTACTAAGACACCTCGAAACAGCTTATCTATGTACACAAACGTGTGCAGCACAACGTGCATTTCTGCTTATTCTTAGTTAACACTTATGGTCCTATACAATGATCTAAAATTTTGGCACACACATACGCGTATTGCTATATTAGAACTAAATGAGCAAACGCATCTCCCTCGTAAGCATCGGGTTACACATGGCTATTATTAGGTTATTACTATAAACATCAAAATTTAATCACATTGTTAGTATAATTTGTGCGTATTTTTACTGAATGAAACACATTTTAAATTGCAAGACATTCCTAACGGTTCAAAGGGTCTAGATGAAGATACGAAACTAACACAGAAATTACAACCATTTGCACTGGACCTGGACAGTTTCCGGTACTGAACGATACTTTGGCACTAAACAGCCGACAGTCACTAAGTGGGTACAGCCTATGCTAGTCACTAACCAATTACCTATTTCTGCTAGGTTTGTACTAAAAGAACCTAACTAAACACGATTGTCAGCAGAACGTACTAACATATTTATAGGCGGGAAACCATCGGTAAACTTTGAAACATTTACTGTACCTACTTTTTTTTGTAATTTTATGACTACTTAAAGCACGAGTTAGGGATTTTGGTTTAATTTAGTGCACTTTGAGGTTAGATCTTGCTTTAAATATTTAAAACAAATTTGCATATTGGTTTTGTGCGATACTAATGAACATCACATTCTTCCTGGAAAAAAAGTAGGAACACTTAAAAAGTTAATTTAAAATATAAATTAGACAATTGTGACAAGAATTATAGACTAACCGCAACAAACAAACCTTGGTAATGCTTCTTTTGAATAAGAAATGATTATGCAGGCTGTTGCGGTAGTTGCATTTGTCCTTTGCCCTAATACAAATATTAAATACATTGATGCTTTATTGTTCTCAAACCATGCCAGTTTTAAATATACATGCTGTATATTATTAAAAATGTATTAGGGTTGCAAGCCCACTCAACAATTTGTTACTGTTATATGAAATTAGCTTTCTAGAATTTATTTGAAAAAATATATTTATATGTGCATGCAGTTAAAAATGAGTAGACATTTTTAATAATGCCCTGTTTAGCTTTAACTTGACTGTACAGGGTGTTTATAATCGTGCGGCGGCTATCTGCATAGCTATTGCAATTATAAAAAAACTAGTGGCCATGTTCTAATTTATTCTGTTAATAAAATTCACAAGCTGAATTTTAAATATTTCTTATTGAAAAAAAAAAGATCGGATTGCCCTCATTTGTGTATTGCATGTTTTACGTCGGAAACAAAAGAATTGTATTGTGATAATCTTTGTAAATAGCAGTTTAATTTCTAAATTAAACATGAAAAATGGTTGGGAATTTTGCATACACCACATAACTAGAATAAAAAAGAAATAGTTTTTATCTAGCTATAATAGTTATGAAGCTAACCTGGAAAACACAAAAATCGTAGACACCCTGCACATTTTGATGTTAAAACAATACCTACAAATATAATATAGTAAATAATTGGATTTTGTTCCTCAGGACAGCAATTCAAAAGAAACCTCTTTTATGCTAGTCAATAGTCAGAAAGCCTTTTTCAATGCAAAGGAAGTGAGGTTAGTATGTCATAATTAGCAAAAAAAAAACATAAATAAGCATATTTTGTTTGGAACATCAGGTTAAATTTTAACAACAATAGATAAAGTGGTCTGAGTATATCACAGTAAATTGATTCATCAATTACAAAGAGATTAAATAATTTACATTTATATGTTTAATGACTAATTTTTGTATGGTTTAGTTAATTTGTTTGGTACAGCAGGTTAAAGGTTAAAAAATTTACAATTTCATGTACAACTAATTTTTGGATGGTAACTAAACCATAACTAATTTTTGGATGGTACTAAACCACCCAAAAATGAGTCATTATATATAAAGATACAAATTAGGTAATCTACATTAATGAATTAACTGTGATATAATCCAACCACTTTAAGTTTTGTTTTTACCTTTAATCAGATGTACTAAACAAGATAACTAAACCACACAAAAATTAGTCATTAAACATAAACATTTAATTTTTTAAATCTGTAATTAATGAATCAATTAACTGTGATATAATCAGACTACTTTAACTATTGGTTTTTAACCTTTCACCTGATGTACCAAACAAGATATGCCTGTTTGTGTTCTTTGTTGCCAATTGTGAAATACTAACCTCACTTTCTTTGCCTTGAGAAAGGAATAAAGCTTCCCGAAATGATGGCATGGATAAGTTTTCTTTTGAATTGCTGTCGTAAGGAACGCAACTTATTTATTTACTTACTACATTATTTATCGTCGTTCATTACTGTCTTGCTGTTTTATAGAAATATTATTAGAAAGCAATTGTGTTTGCATCATCTATTATTTAAATTGTAAAATTCGGAGGAGGCACTGATTTGGAATTTAAAGATGATTTATCATTGAAAATTAAGAGTTTTTTTATACAAGATGTCATTAAGTGTGGCGAAAACTCTCAAGGTATAAGTATGCATAATATAAACAGGGGGCTCATTTTTATCCTATATATTGGTAACGTTCTTATTAATACAGGATTGATTAAATTAACAAATATTAGCAAAATTTCGATGAGCATCTGATAAAGTGTTTTAACTTGATCTTCTGAAAATATCCTCAGAAACGAAAACCAAATGCGCTAAAACAAAAATGTATATGGGCGTTTGTAGAACTTTTTCCTAGAATTCAATAAAATCTACAAAAATTTCATGGCACCCTGTAATTTTCAAGATATCAGGAACTTGTAAACATCTCGAAAATTAAGACTGATTTTTTCTTGATTTTATTGAATCTCACTAAAAAATTCTACAAGCACTCATTTTCATTTTTATTCTAACACGAGTGGTTACGGAATTATATGACATTGAATAATTTGTCGTTTTTAGTTTTTTCTGGATATTTGAAGATTTTTCTCCTTCAAATTCCGCTCAACTTTGTTAATGTAATCAATTCTGTATGTTCTTTAATAAGAACATTACTAGTATCTGTGACTATATAATGCGTAAATCAGGAAAAATTATATTTACATATTTGTCTTGTTTTCATTAACACTATATCGTCGTCCAGATGTCAAAACCTCATATTTCAAAATCACATTTTGAGATACAAGGTTTAACAACAGCAAAATTGTATACTGCATAGGTTAAGAAAGCTCGTATCTTAATATACAAGCGTTGTGTTAAATTTAAATTCCTCATCTTACAACACCAGTAGTTTACGTGTTAAAACCTCGTATCTATGAACAGGTCAGTGTCATTTATTGTGGAGCAAATGTGTTTCGTTATTCTTAGTAACAGAGCTGACCTTTCAACCACGGTAAGTAATTAACAGTATTTAAAGCACATTAGGTCAACCTCAGCAGTAAAATCTTCATAGTGGTAAAATTTGCGAGAAAAATTTAGAACCAGATTCTGAAAATGAAACTTTTACGACGAACAGTATTTGTGTTGAACTCACTATAGTTCCAGGTATAGAAGGAAAAACTCAAGAAATTGTAAATGTAGAAATTGTACAGAATAATGCAGTAGAAATCCAAGGCACTACAAATTTGCAACGGTCTATAATGTTCAAAAAGGCCAGGAATGATTGTAGAAACTATATCAAAAGAAATAGCGTCTACTTCTAACGATTCAGGGTCCAGGTATAAACTGTCAAGACGATTTACCACTAGCAAGATTTTATTAAAAATAATACTGAATCTCATCTTCCAAAACTTGTGACGAAACATGCTAAAAAAACTGCTGATCCTATGATATGGCAACTGCTAAGGATGGGGTACGGGTACCAAAGTTATAAAAAAAGAAACAGAAGGTAAAAAGATTAGTTCAAAGGAAGCCTTGACACATGGGCATTAGATGTAATTCTAGAAAGTGCAAACAATCTAAAAGAAAATAAGAAGCAATGTTCCTTGAACAGAAGACAAAAGGCACTTTATCTTTAAACAGTTCTGGGCTAAAATGGACTGGAAACTGGCAAAGAAATCTCAAGGCAAAACAGAAAACTACTCAAGAAAATTTAATAAGGCAAACGAGCTCCTACCATTTGAAAGTTGGGGAAAAGTTTTCATGAAGAAAGACAACAAACTACTGGCAAAGATGTTTTCATGGCAGAAAAGAAACCATCTTCCAACCATGTAAGACTTAATGTGATCTGTTTTGTCCATAGGTTAGCTCATATCAATGAGCTTATCTACAATAAACATACAAATAATACTAATACAAATACGCACGGGAAGAAAGATATACAGACACGAAGGTTGCCATTGCCAGAAACATTTCTGCACTTAGTTGATATTCAGGCTCTACAGCTTGTACCACAATTACAAGCAAAAACTAGCCTGCTACAGTTTATAATTTGGCAACGAATGCAATCGTGTGTTACGTCTGATATGAGGCAGAAGGGATACCAAGAGTAGGTAATTATTTGCTACATTGTTGTAATTCAAAACAGATTGAAATCCATAAATAATGTTTTCTTGTATTTTCAGATATAAAATATTACAATTCTATATGGCTTAAGAACGAGCAGGAGACAAAACTTGACAGTATACAGTAAATTTTGATTAAGGACGGGCTCATCTACCGTGGAGGCAATTAAATGTTGTAAGCAGTATGAACAAAAATTATATGTATACCAGTGCTGTATCGATTAAATCAGATATGAGCTTTGAAATCAGTTATTGATGAGGATTATCACCCATTTTATGATTCGTTCAAGAATGTTCATAAGTACAAAATTCTTAGTTTTCTTTCAATAAAAAATCTATGATTAGTAAGTATGCAGATCACGCAAATTTTTGGGAAATAAACATTAAAATATATACAATTTTCCCCAACATAACCAATATGATACTCACATCAATTTTTTTTTAAATTACACGTTTTTGTTTCTTTGAAAGTTGTGTTCTTTGAAATATGAGGTTTTGATATCTGGGCGACGATATGCTTTTCAAATTTTCACCACACTCTCCCCGAGCTGAGTTACACCCTCTTAGAGCAACAAAAGCAAATTTCTAATTGCTAGAAAAAGTTACTATAACAAAATTATAACCAAATACAACAATATTACTGGTTATAATAAATGCTGAAAACAACCGCCTCTGGCTATGATATAAGAGTATATACGCTGTTGTTAATTTCATCCCCTTAAAACCATATGTAAAAATAAAAACAAATCATAAATACGCCTTCTACTTCTAGAAAAGATCTGTCAATTTTCATATACAATACCGCGAGCGGTCGACGAATTGCCAAAAATTTTTGTCAAAGTGTATGAGTGTTTATTGCTTCGATATAAATTGGTCGAGTGCGATAGCACGAGACCAATTTTGAAGCAATAAACACGAATAAACACTTTGACAAAAATTCATGCAATTCGTCGGCTGCAAGCGGCATTTGAATTCAACGAGCAAAATTGACATTTCTTAGTAATTAATCAATTTTATCACGTCCTCTATGAAAATAAAAATCTGTTGACGTAAAATAAATTGTTTGTCAAATTTGACATTTCTAATATCATATTTGATTAATTTTACAGGAAGTTAAATAAATGTCACAGGAAGAGAAAAAAATTGTCACATATAATCTCAGAAGAGCATTAATTCTTTCCGGAAATTTTTTTGAGTGCGTTCCAACAACGTCGTATTAATTTGACCGAGCGGGACGCGAGGGCAAATTAGGACGTTGTTGAATGCACGAAAAATAATTTCCGGATATGAATTAATGCTCGAATGGAGATTCGGTAAGAAAATCGTAACGACACAAACCCTCAAAAGAAGTAATGTCTACCTACAAAAAATTTCCAAAAAATTTTTTTGTTGTCTTGGATACGGCTCTTGAACTAATTTTTCTATTGGTCATTAATGAGTGTCGTACGATTTTCACATTTAGGGCCGGTTGCAGAAAGCAATGTTAAGTCTGGTGTTAGCTAACGCGACGTCAAAGTGAACAAAAACGAATCAAATCTCAAATGCTTATGGTAACTAATACATTAGTAAACAAAATTTGATGCGATTTTGTTCACTTTGACGCGACGTTAGCTAACACCAGACTTAACATTGCTTTCTGCAA
>OW679194.1:229001305-229096360 GCA_940337035.1 Agriotes lineatus | reverse complement strand
TTCGATTAAAAGTAAAACATCCTGTGGACATGATAATATACCTATTTATATAATCAAAGGCTGTGCTGAATATCTATTACTACCTCTTCAACACATATTTAACTTAAGCTTAAAAACTAAAATTTTTCCAAATAAATGGAAAATTGGTAAAATTTGTCCCATTTATAAAGCAGGCGATAAATCGGATATTTGTAATTATAGACCAGTGACTATAATAAATTCATTTGCTAAAATCTTCGAAACCATATTGTATAAAAAGATATTACAGTTTGTGCAACCTAAAATTTCATTAGATCAACATGGCTTTTTACCGGCTAGGTCTACAACTTCCAATTTAATTCAATTCACTCAGGATGTCTCCGAAATAATCAATATCAAATCCCAAGTTGACGTTATCTTTACTGATTTCTCAAAGGCCTTTGACCTAGTGGATCATAACATATTGTTAAAGAAATTTGAACTATTTGGTTTTCACAGCAATTTAATTGAATTTCTTCGTTCGTACCTTGCAGGTCGATCTCAATTTGTAACTTATGAATTGGAAAGTTCTATTGAATTTAATGTTAAATGTGGAGTACCTCAAGGTACTAACCTGGGGCCTCTATTTTTTCTTATCTTTGTGAATGATATTTTATGTATTCCGAAGGATAATTGTCATACCTTAATGTTTGCAGATGATCTTAAGATCTATAAAGAAGTAACGTCATTAAATGATTGCTTTCAATTACAAAATGTTTTAAATGAGGTTTACAATTGGTGCCAGAAAAATAATTTACGTTTAAATATTCAAAAATGCACCAGTCTTACTTTTACTAGAAGGAAAACACCAATAGTACATCAGTATAAAATTAACGGTCAAGAAATTGGCAAAGTTGATCAAAAGCGTGACTTGGGAGTTGTATTTGATTGCAAACTAACATTTCATAAACATATTGAGTCAATGGTTCAAAAGGCATATCGAGTGTACGGTTTTCTTGTAAGAAATACTAAAGATTTTAAAACTGTTTCGGTGCTATGGCGATTATACTCTGCGTTTTTACTTCCTGTATTGGAGTATGCCTCTGTAGTGTGGAGTCCTTTTTACTCCAAATTTAATAACATGATTGAAAAAATTCAAAAACGTTTTATGCGGTACATTCATTTTAGAGCAACCGGCGTATATCCTAAATTTGAACCATATATCAATCTTTTAAACTTATATAAAAAGCATTCACTCTATAAACGTCGACAGGTAGCTTCATTATTTCAAATATATAAAATACTCAATGGACTTGAAATCAATCCTACTATGTTGGCACGAATTCCCCTCCGTGTTCCAGCTGTAATCAGACGTAGTAGTGAAGTCTTTTATTTACCTACCCCTGTATCTAATAGTTCAATCAGTTCTCCTTTGTATAGAATGTGCTCTGTGGCAAACAGAATATCATCCCATATTGATATTTTTCATATGAAACGGAATATGATTAAATCGGTGGCGTATAGAGAACTATAAATTATTTATTGTGTATATTATATGTCTATGTACGTTCGCAGTCCTCCCTTACATGAATGTACATTCATAATTGGTAGACTTCTCTTTTTAGTGGTTTAATTTTTCAATTTTCAATTTCCGTCACATAATGTTTTTGTAAATTAGGTATGTTTATTTTTGCATTTCAGTGAGTTTATTAATGTGTCAATTGTAAATGGAATTACTGTTCTGTAATTGGCACAATAAATTATCATTATTATCATTATCATTATCATTATCATTATTAATTGTACTGTTAAACTCTGGTTACATTAAAATAAATTGTAATATTAGCTTATAGGTTACTCATAAAATGCAATGTAAATAATTGACAAAAAAAAACTGAAACAGAAAAGCTCAAATAATACATAATTGTCAGCAACAGATAACAAGAGTTTTAAATTGCATTAACTACTCCTAAAATCAGAATTATTAGCAAAGACTTTTTGTTAGATTTTTTGTGCTTGTTATCAAAAAATATTACTTGTTATCGCATAATAAAAAAATATATTTATTAGATTTTTGTAAGTTAAATTCGCTGTCAGTAGATCGTGGGAAAATAATTATTGAAACTTGTTTAATTTTGCATTTTTGCAATCAGTAGATTTAAATGTCAAGCATGTTAGAAATCGGAATAAAAATATAAATTAGCAATGTTTATATCGATACATCAAGGGAGACACTACGTCAACAAAAGTTACTCGTAAAAAAGTGTATGTAGTAAGAGATTTCCTAACAAATGCGGCGACTGCTCAATTTCAGATGTTTGGCGTCCTTAAAAAAATAAGTTCTGTGCTTGTTTTAAGAAGCGTTTACAAAGCATAAAAATGTATTATGTCTGAGAGGAAACTTATTAAAAACAATAAAGTTTTTTTTTAAGTCCGCATTTTTTTATAACTAACAATTAACAGAACGCCCCCTTAGAAAGACAACTTATTATAAGAGGTTGATAATGTTTTAGTAGAAAATAAATGTTTATAGAGCATAACATAAATTTAATTCTTTCGCTTTCCTTTGACGGTCCGTGATTTTAAAATCTCTACTTCCCGAAACGATCACGTTTCTGTCTACATGCAAACGGCAGCTAACGGTAGGAAATGAGCCGTTAAACAGCCAGCTTATAGAAGCAAACTAAAAACTGTCCATAACTGACCAAAGTAACGGCCTAATAACTTATATAAACTTATCAACTTTGCCTGGAAGCCGAGTTTGGTATCAAAATGCGCAAATTTAGATCAGCTACAACATGATGACGATCAAATAATTCATGAGGGCCCCTTAAAAAAAAACAGCAAATTGAATCTCCACTACGATGCCGGCCATTAAAAATAACGACCAAAAAGTGTTTAAACAACTCGAAGATCAGCAGCAAAAGGCAGACAAGCTTTGCAGATCGAACCCACTCGTTTGTTAAGAGCTTTTGCAGTCAAGTTTTAGACTAAACTACCCCTGTTCGCCTAAAGCTTCGGAATCCAATCTCTGCAATCGAACCCCTAGTTCACAGAAAATATGGAAGCATCGTCGGCGGACAAGCATTCCTGGTCGCCCCGAAGCTCCACCATTCCATCCAGGATGAAACATTCGACGCCTGTCAACGTCTGGTATTATGCATCCTCCAGGAAGCCGAACCGTAGTTTATCGCCTGTACCGTTACGTCTAGGCTGAAGCAGCTCTTCAGATTTTACCTTGAGTCGAGCACGAGCAGTGAACCGGTGCGGATGTCTCGAACGCCGCCCGATAACAGTGCGATACGCCTGACCTTAGCCATATCATTTCCTTACAAACGCAGTAAGTTAAACTTATTTTTAATATATCTACACAATCGCAACCCATGCTATTAAAATGGATCAACAAGCGCAACAAAAGCGCAAAGCTGACGATTTATCACCACCTGTAAACGACGTCCAAAAGCGTTACGCATGGACCGCTCAAAACATCATTAAAAATAACAAATACTACCTACCGCCACATCTGGAAACTTCCTTAACTGATCAACAACTTTCTATAGAAGAAACGCAAAATGACCAACCCGAAACGACGAAAATTAAAATCCCTCCAATCTACCTGAAAAATGCATTAAATCACAAAGCACTTGTAGAAGATATCCAACAACAAGCAACCGGCACATTCACAACAACCTACAATACATCCACACTACGAATAAACTTAACAAAAGACGAAGATTTTCGGAAATTAACCAAATTCTACAGCGAAAACCAAATCCAATATTACACATACCAAAATCCCAACGATAAGCCCTTGTCAGTAGTCATAAAAAATGTACCACTTTCTCTAACAGATCAGGAAATTAAAAACGAACTCACAACCAATAAGATTCCAGTACGTAAAGTAACACGACTCTACACAAAAGAAAGAAAGCCGTTGCCAGTCTGCGCAGTTGAGCTTACCAAAAACGAAGAAGCGAAGCGCATATTTACATTAAAATCAATGTTCCACTCCATAGTGACTGTCGAAGTAAGAAGAAAATCCAAGATCATACCCCAGTGCTATAGATGCCAACAATACGGGCACACTAAAAACTACTGCACTCAAAAATTCGCCTGCGTCAAATGCGCAGGTGATCATCTATATACTGAATGCCAAAAACAGCCCAACGATCCGCCAAAATGTGCAAACTGTGGAGGAGATCACAGTGCAAATTACCGCGGCTGTCCCCATCACATTAAACTGCTACAACAACGTACCAAACCTCAGATCATCGCCCCTAAAGCAAACCACACCCGAAACTCGTACGTTAACAACGAAGAGACCTTTGCAGACAAGATTAAAAGCGGACTTAATCTTAATGCCAACAAGTCAACCACAGCCAATAGCCCAGCACTCTCCAACAACATTATACAGCTCCTCCTTGAACTAATCACACCTCATCTCGAACAAATTAAATCGTTCATTACCAACACCTTCTTACCCATGCTCTTCAATGGACATTAATCAACCAAAACCGATTCAGTGCTTAACAATTCTTAACTGGAACGCCAACGGGCTCCAACACAAACGCTCCCTATTCATTGCCTTCCTAGCCAGACACAAAGTAGACATCGCTTGTATTACAGAGACACATCTTGATGACACAATTAACTTTAATATTCCTGGCTACCACGTTTATCGCAAGGACCGAATCTCCCCGACTGCGTCAGGAGGGGTAGCAATCCTAATTAAAAGAAAGTTTAAACACATACGACTCCCCGATATCCCTAACTTAAACATCGAAATGACCTCCATCAAAGTAACTCTTGACGATAACAGTTCAGTAACAATAGCAAGCGCTTATAGACAGCGAAATAAAAAACTAGTACCCGAAGACATACAAACAATATTTAATACCAATCAGCCACTATTGGTCTTCGGAGACTTAAACGCTAAACATACCTTATGGGGCTGCAGAGCGTCCAATCCTGAACGAACTAAACTTGAAAACCTAGCAACAGCAAATTCATTCCAAATACTAGTACCGGACGAATATACCTACTACCCGTATCGAAGAGACCACAAGCCCGATATACTCGATGTCGTACTGCAGAAGAACTTCAACAAGCCATTATATCAACGAGTCATAGCCGAACTAAACTCGGACCATATACCCGTTTTAGTGTCCTTTACAAATAACCTAACACCGAAACAACCAATACCGAAGCTTATTAATGGAAAAATGAACTGGGAACAATTTGAAAAAATACTAGACGACAAAATATCATGCCCCACAAACATCCGAAACCAGCAAGACATCGACGTAACCATTGCTAATATCACCACATCGATCAGTGACAGTGTAAGACAAGCATGTACACCAGCTCGCGCAACTGCCTTGCCAGACTACAATCATCCTCCGCGGTACATAATCAACCTCATCAACGAGAAAACCCAACTCAGACGCGAGTGGCAAAGATCCAGAATTCCATCAATCAAGAATCGTGTAAATAACCTTGCCCATAGGATTAAAAAAGAACTTGACCAATTCAGAATCAACACCTACCAACAGCATATAGCAAATTTTAGCCCAGGGGACAGGGGCCTATGGAAAACAACCAAAAAGAAGAAATGCCGACACTAACAACCGACACAGGCACTGATAACTACATTTCAGACGAAGAAAAAGCTTCCGCCTTCGCCTCACACCTTGAAAAGACTTTTACTCCCATCATCACCTGCACTCCTACACACCTCAACCACGTGATAACCCACATAGAAACAAATGTACCTCACCCCGACAGTATTAAGCCAACCTCCCCCAAGGAACTCAAAACTCACATAGACGCACTTTCAACAAAAAAGTCCCCCGGACATGATCTTCTCACAAATACTATTCTCCAGCACCTTACAAAGAAAGCTCTAGCCGGTCTGAGCTCAATCTTTAACGCCTGTCTAAGGCTAGGTTACTTCCCTCTAGCATGGAAACATGCCCAAATTCGAATGTTTCCAAAACCGGGCAAAAACAAAACTAAAATCACCAGTTACAGACCAATAAGTCTTCTCACCACCTTATCCAAATTGCTGGAAAAAAATAATTCAAGTTAGATTAAATGTCACCATTGAAAACCAAAACACAATACCCACCTTCCAATTTGGATTTAGAAAAGGCCATTCTGCATGCCTTCAAATACAACGAATAAGTGAACACATCGAGCGCGGCTTCGAAAATAAACTCTACACCACGGCCCTATTTCTAGACATTTCACAGGCCTTCGACAGAGTTTGGCTTGAAGGCCTAAAAACAAAAATCCTGAACATTGACTTACCACCCTATCTAAAAGCCATTTTGTTCTCATTCATTGAAAACAGAACCTTCGCAGTACGAGTGAATTCAGTACTATCTGAAACCAAAAACATACACGCTGGTGTTCCGCAGGGTAGCGTCTTAGGACCAATCCTATTCTCCATTTACACATCAGACCTGCCTGAAACAAAAGCGACACTCGCAACGTTTGCGGACAACACAGCAATCTTTACCCAGGCATCGTCTTTGGACGAAGCAGTACGAGCACTTCAGCAAGCTACAAATCAACTCTTTCGCTGGTTCCAACAGTGGAATACACAAATAAATCCAGAAAAATGCCAAGCTAAAATTTTCGCACTCAGACGAATCACGAATCCCAACCTAGTACACATAAATAACAAACCCATACCGTGGAAACCGAATGATTCAGCTGTCAAGTACCTTGGCATCTATCTCGACACACGGCTGAGTTGGGGCTTTCACATAAATCAGAAATTAATCCAAGGCTACACCAGACTCAAACATCTGTACCCACTCATTAACCGTAAATCCTCACTAAAGATCGAATGTACAGTCCTGTTATATAAAAGCCTGCTACGACCTTTAATTCTATATGGATCTCCGACATGGTGTAATACATCTCAAACTAACTTAAACAAACTACAGAGGTTCCAAAACAAAGTACTACGGATCGCAGTCAACGCGCCCTGGTACATCCGGAACACACAAATACATCACGAGCTAGGCATCATGACCATTGAAGACCACATTAAAAAAAGTGCAAAAAAGTTTATAGCCAACTCAAGTGAATGCAGTGGTGCGGTTCATTACGATCTTTTCCGTACTAAGGTCCACACAAGACTCAAACGTCAACTACCTCAGGACATTATATTAGACGATCGCGAGAATCACTGAAACAGTCATTGAAATGTTCACCGAGACAGCTAAAAGTCTCTTTCTATGTTCATAGTTAAGTACATATCATAAATAACATCAATGCTATGTATAACAGAATTGTCTTTGTTGATCTAGCAATAAATGTAAATTAAAAAAAAAAAAAAAAAAATTTTACCTTTTCTTTTTCTAAGCCCCGCATCTTAGTCAAGCCCCTCTTCGGGCTCTTGCCAACCCCGAACCTGGAGTTACCGCAACGTAGAGGAACAAGAACCACCAGCACGGCCGCCAGCACGTAATCACGCACCCTAATAATTGGCCTAGCTATAAGAAATATACTGTTGCGTTAAAGATATATGGGCTATATAAGAAGTCTATGTCATATCCTTGTTTTATAATTGAACACAATGCTTTAATTCTGATATCGTAGCAGCTGATTTTTTTACATATCTAATTAGAATTCCGTTTAAATTGAATACTAATTTTCGATGGTTTTTCTTAAACCGCATAGAGGATGAACAATAGAAAAGAAAGAAAAGTACTTTGCTTGATATTGTTATAGGTGTACACTGTTACAAAGGGTTAGTTATCAATAGAAAATGTAATTCAAGGACGTGAAATATATTATTTCTCAGTACAGTTAGCTCAGAATAGTGACACCTCGAACACAATAATTTATGTCATTATTTAAATAATATGCATAAATTCATATGCACTATGTTGTTAACTAGTGTTATCAAGAAATTTAGACAATTTCTATTCCATGTTAAATTTAGTATTTTTAATATTCGAGTTGCATTTCTGTTGACCAGGGTGTCCCATTTCATTTTTCCAAATTATTTCATTGCGCTGTCTTATAAGTAGTATCCGAACATACTGATTAGTTTGTTAGCACCAGTAAAAATCCGAAATTTATTTTAAAGCGAAAATCCTACGACACTCATTAATGACCAATAGAAAAATTAGTTCGCGAGCCGTATCCAAGACACCAACAAAATTTCTTGGAAATTTTTTGTAGGTAGACATTACTTCTTTTTAGGGTTTGTGTCGTTACGATTTTCTTACCAAATCTGCATTCGAGCATTAATTCATATCCGGAAATTATGTTTCGTGCATTCAACAACGCCCGAGCGGGAAGCGAGTGCAAATTAATACGACGTTGTTGGAACGCACTCCTAAAAATTTCTGGAAAGAATTAATGCTCTTATGAGATTATATGTGAAAATTTTGAAACCGAACTAGAAATCGCTTCGTCCAAATCCATTATCTCATGAGAAGAATCCCAATCAGATTCCTTTAATAAAATAATAAATGGAAGGATATTGTCCATGTTCTTCAACCAGCCATCCATAATTATTTTTTCACAATGGTTACATAATTTTGGCCGCATATTGGATGTACATGTTGAAAGATGTCACTTCATAAGTTTGTATTTGTTTTAGTAAGTTTTAGAAAACTTTCAAGCTATTTTAATAGATTATATTGGCAATGGTACGGGGGTAACCAAAGAACCTGGTGCCCATGCTCTTTAAAAATCTTGTCTATTAGATAACTTATCTTACTGTTCAATTTAAAATGTTTTATTGACTATCACAGTTCTTCTGTAGTATTTTTACCCTCAGTTTCTACATTATGATTAATCAGTAATTTGCACTTTCCTTTTCTTGTAAGAAAATGTAGGAGGTTTATCTAACTGCACCGATTGAGACTACCACCCATTTCGACTGCACTTTAACCAAAGCAGAAATGATGAATGGCCTACTTTAAAAATATGTCCTCGTTATTGTTTTATGGTAATATCTGCTGTTATTGACAGAGTTAAGCAAAAAATTGTTACCTTGCAAAAAGTCGAATGCAAAAAAATGAATATTTTCCTTTAGTATTTTATTTTCTGATTCATGTAGATCCATGTTTCATATAAATATATGAATGTTAGATTTACCTGGTATTTTTGTTTTGTTAGAATATCTGCAAAAATAACAGTACTTATACCGCACCTACCTCATTATTTTGAAAAACGTAGTTCTGCCACCCTAAAATTCAAAAATTTTCTGCGCGTCGGTTAACAATCTGCCGAAGTAATACGCTGAAAGAAAAAAAGTGGAACACTTAATAGTCTCATAATTTTGTAACAGTCTGAGACACTAGCAGTAAATTATTAATTTTATACAATAATGCAGTAACAGTAAAACATGAAAACAACAAATTCAAGATATTAATCAACATAAACAAGTATCAATAAATACCTACTCCAAAACTAACATTAAAACTAAATTAAACATGGAAACATGCATTTGACATAAGCTAACAACACCAAACGACAAAAATAATAACTTAACAAAATATGCATATACATCGATTAGAATCAGGGCTCTCCAACTTCCAGGGGCCCAAGGGTCACTGTAAAAAATTTGTAGGTTATGAGGGCCGCATCGTAAAATGTGTCGTATGCGACTTTGTGAGTGATTTGTAATAACTATAAAATGTGTATATTTGAATACTAATTTTTATTTATTCAAGAAGCTTAGGTTATATTAGAAAAAGCATTAAAACATAAAAGAGATATACAGAGTGTTCACCATGTGTTTTAGAGGTGATTCTAAACAAAATTAATGTAAATTTACGTATAGAGATAAGTAAGCTAGATAAAATGATGTTGATAACTAAAAACTGTTAAAGTAATAATTAATTAACAACAATTAACAACTAAACGAACTAAACGCTACTAAAAACAATCAAAAACAGGTGTCTAATCGCTACAGCACCATTTTATACTATTTTCAATTATTTATAATGTACGTGTATATTCCAGATTCATGTTTTCTGAAAGTATAATATCAAGCGATCCGCGGGCCGCAGAAATATCCTGGCGAGCCGCATGTTGGACAGCCCTGGATTAGATGTTCACATTTTTGTTAAAATTTCAAATTAAATATCAAAATGAAGACTAAAACTAGTGTATTTTGTAAATTAGAGTAGCAAATAAGCATTTTAAGGCAGATTATCTATTTATTTTTAAGATAACTTAAAAACTACCTATGCTACTTACTTGGCTTTTAGTGTATATTCATTTTGAGAACTGTATTGCCAAATAAGTCTGTATATATTTTTTTAAATTTATGATCTGAAATTAAATTAGCCTCTGTCTTATAATCAGTAGTAATACTATTAGTACTTCGATGTTATCGGGTTATGTGTCGACAATTTGTTGCACTATAATGAAAAAGTGTCAGTTTGGCAGGTTAAATAGTCCGACCGCGCAGCGGGAGGATTATTCTATCAAACTGACACGATTTGTGATTGTGCAGGAAGTTTGAGACGTATAACCTGTTCGGAGTATGCATTGTATTCGATTTGATTAGTTTTAAGTAAATTTCAATATTACGAACTAGTAAATATTTTATTGGCAGTTCGATTTGTTTGTATTAACCTAGCTGATCTTCCTAAAAACAACATCAAGTTGACAAAAGTTATGTATTGCGTCGCCTAGTGAAGTTACTCTAGTATAATCGAAATTATAAAAGATAACTTAATTTAATACAGCCTTCTGATCGCTACGAAAAAAATAATCCTGCATAATACTTTCTGATATGAACTGATTTTGACGTGCAGTATTTATATTAACGGCTGTTATTTCAAGTAAAATTGTATTGAACACTGAATCATTTTACAAAATAACATTTTTATTTGGAACAGAGCTGGACTTATACAGGGTGTTTCAACATTACACGGAACAAATATAAGGGCGTTATTCTGCATAAAAAAATAAGAAAGAAACTATAATAAATATATGTCCTAAATCATTCATTTCAAAGATATCCTTGATTAAATAATTAAAGATAGCAATCCGTTTTTCAAACGTAGGCTGGTATTTTGTTCCAACACATGTTTTTATTATACCTTCATCAGAATCGCCGTTTAAAGCACGCCTGAGCGTGCGAAAACAGGCCTTTAAAGCACGCCGAACTTTAAAGGTTGTCAAGAAAACAAGGTATATAGGTAACATTATAACTTCATCGCTATCTTTATTTTGCTGACACGACTGAATGCAACAACGGACGTGGACGCGACAAAAACGTAAACAATTCTAGTAACTATAGTAGCAATATTATTATGCCCTTTCGATTTATCACAACAAAAATTATTTCTAAGTTTGTAGTGCGTAATTTATTTCCAGTATTGCAGGTATAATAAAAAATACCGTAAAGTATTCGTGGATAACTGGTCTTTAAAACACTTGCTCTATTTCGCGCGTATTTTAAAGACCTTGTTATCCACTCATACTTTAATATACTATTTTGTTTACATAAAATATGTGGGCGTTGTTCTATAGTAAAAAGTAGAAAAATAATAAGCATGCGTTCTAAAATAAATTATTTCAAGTTTTTTTAGTAACATTTATAGTAACTGTTCGAACTAATATCTTTCTTCTACGTCAGTCATAGTAATTTTGACAGTTGTAAGTAAAACATACAGACAATGAAAACCAAATACTAGCCTACTAAATCTAAATGTTTTATAAATGAATTGCTACCTTTAATTCTTTGATCAAGGATATCTTTAAAATGAATGATTTTAGGACATATGTTTATTAAAGTTTTTCTCTAATTTTTGTATGCTTAATAACGCCCTTATATTTGTTACGTACAATTTTGAAACACTCTGTAATGGTATAACATACAATAGTATACATGACATTAGCTAGGTTATCACAATTTTAATATACATATGTAAATTGAAGATGAAAATAATCAAATTATGGCCACCTACTGTACAAAAGTCACTTGAACTATGTGTTTTATGTATGGTATAATAAATTGGTTTAATTAGTCATTTGATAAATGTAAATGTCTATGCAGCGTCATGTGCACCACCAACAATGGTTACCCTCTTTAGACCACCTGTTACTACACATACAATACTAAACAATTCAAAATGACTATTATTCTTAAAAAAATAGTTTTGTAGTTGATTTTGGTTCGTCCGACAAAGCAATTAAACCAAAGTACGAGTATGTCAGTAAAACGGGTCACAATGTAAAAAAGATTTTAAAGCAGCGGAGGCGAGCGCCAGTTGTAATACCTGAAGGTTGTCATTTAATTATAATGTTATCGGAGTATTTGTAGATCACGTTTACCTACTTTTACGGCATTGCAGGTGCAGGTCCAGCAAATCCCGATTAGCATTTTATTAACGCGGTTATTTACACAGCGATTTAGTGTTGCGAGTATTGGGCGGCCATCGACCTCAGAAACCGTTCTGCGGCGGCCAGGGCCAGGAATGTAGTTACTGTACGTTCTGCAGGAAGCATACTTAAGCAGTAAAATGCCTAGAGACACATTGCAAATATTAATTATTTTTTAATTGCAAATTCATAAAGTATACAATAGTTCTTAATTCTTAATTTGTAGGAAGACGACCGGTATCTACCTTTGTCCAGCACTGGGAAGAACTTGATGAAGCTGAGTTAGTACTCGTAGTGGCAACTAGTTATCTACATGTAAATCTATGTTTCAGAATTTCTACTATTCGCTTACACTTCCCATTACTATGCTAATAATTTAACAAATGATTCTAACATATAGACTAAAAGAGTAATTGTAGATAATATAGGGCGTGGTAGTCTTGGTATTTAGAACAATATGTTTTGGGGGCACAGCACAGCAGCGCTTGGAAACAAGATCACCAAGGGCAATGTTTTCAAGTTTACGTAAAGAATTTTTTTCGACCCATTTAATTCTACTGTTATAGCTTTTTAACATAGTTTACCTAGTTGGAAATACCCTAAATTTGCTCCAGTGTAGTAGGTATCTACGTATAGTATACATAAAGTGTGTGAACGATTTAACCAAAAGTTTAGAAGCAAAATTACGAGGGGGCTTGATATCTAATTATCCTATGCCGTTTTTTAATAAAGCAAAATCATGTTACCATAGCAATCAACAATGACATAATGGAAATGTTCTTAGGAAATATTATCTCAATAAAATTTCAAGGAAAGCATATTCACCGTAATTGAGAAAATCCATAGATTTGAGTATGGAGCAATCATTAAGCACCTGTATTTAGAGAGGTTAGGAGGTAAGCAGATTTACGAAGATTTCCATATACTTGGTTATCAATGCTATTCATATGCGACTGTGAAAGATTTGTTGAAAACGAGAAGACCCGGAAGACCGACTTCTGTGTTTATCTATATCGATGCAGTTAACATGATATTATCATATCGTCGAACTGGACTGAAACGAATAATTTATCTGTGAAGTGAGACATTCAGTATTTCAGATGAACGCGTCCATTACGTAATTCACGTTGATTTTGGGTATGAAAAGATTCTGCAAAATTGATCCTCTAATGCTTGAATGTCGATCAGAAGAGAGCAAGAGTGGAAGAAACGCGCTCACGCGTGCACGTTTTGAAGAAGATTTCTTGAGCTGTGTTGTTAGCATGTACGAAACTTGGGTACATCTCTACCACCAAGAAACAAAATATCAATCGATGGAGTTCAAGCACTCTGGTTCTCCAAAGCTTAAACAGTTTTGGGTTCAAAAATTTGCAGGAAAATCGTACGACACTCGTTAATGACCAATAGAAAAATTAGTTCACGAGCCGTAACCAAGACAATAAAAAAATTTCTTGGAAATTTTTTGTAGGTAGACCAACCTAACTGTGAGGGTTTGTGGCGTTACGATTTTCTTACCGAATCTGCATTCGAGAATTAATTCATATCCGGAAATTATTTTCGTGCATTCCAACAACGTCCTAATTTGCCCTCACGTCCCGCTCGGGCAAATTACTACGACGTTGTTGGACCGCACTCAAAAAAATTTCCGGAAAGAATTAATGCTCTTATGAGATTATATGTGAAAATTTTTGTCTCAATTTTTTGGGAAAACGATATTATTATTCTACATTATTGACAACTCCACAAAAAAAATAGCGGAATGTGTGACAAGTATCTTTTTTTAGGGAAAATTTGAGACACTCAAACCTTTCATTCATTTGCATAATAATTAAGAGTCAATCACTGATAAACAATATCGGTCCGCGCGCCTGTAATTTTTTTTGCTCTTCTTTTTTGTTCTGTTGGTGCAATTTTTGGTTTTTAGCATGTCTTGCTATGCCCATAAATATTTTATTAATTTCATCTTTGAGTCGGTGTCTAATGTGCCTGGTACTCCGCATACCTAGACCTTATCCATACTAAAAATACTAAATCTTCATTACTTTTAGAACTTTGAAATAATTTACAATCCCTTTAACTAATATGGACGACCAATAAATATCTTGATTTTTTTGCAATAAAATATTCAATTTATTTAATTTCTCTTATCATATTCTAAAATGTAAGAATGTCATTTGTTATTGGTTTTTTTTCGCTTATAGCTTCTTTTTGGGGTTCCTTCGTCTTGTGATGAAATTTGGTTTTGGATGACGATAGTTTTTCTTTTTCTTGCCTTGTGATGTTTATTTCGTTTCTGTTGTGTTTAGAGTGGTTGGTTCGGCATTAAAGGGTAGGTCACTATTAAGGAGCGATTTCATCTTGCTTTCCCTCTTGAAAAGTTTAAGGTGGTTAGTTGGACATTGCAGGGAATGTCACTTTAGGGAGCTATTTCATCTAGTACTTGAGCGTGACGGTTCACCTTCCTATTAGTACTTCCTGTATCAACGCTGGCGTAGCTTGCAGCTGGCAGCTATTTCAATTTTGTAGTTGACTTTAGTAATCTTGAATGCAGTTTTGGGCGAACTGCTGCTTGCGTTTTGTTGTTTCAGCTGTTGTTAGATTTCGTTTGAGGTCTCCAGTAAGGAGACAATCTTTTGTCGTTTTCTTTTTTTTTCGTTGAGAATGATTTTGAGGAGTGTATGCGTTGTAGTTGTGTACTCGTTTGGGTTTTCAAGTTGTAATTCTTCGTTTTGGGTTTTGACCCAATCTTCTCGCCTTTTTGTGCACTAGGTAGTAGTGTCGAAAAATGTCTTGTTACCGTCGCTCTAACTGTAACAGGGATAAGCAAAGGCAACCGAATTTTCAGCCGGAGGAGATAGTGGGTTGTACAAAAGATTCAAAAGCTTCAGCTGAAAAATAAAAATATGGGTGCCAAGTAGCAAATAACCCAGCACTTTGCTAATAACACAAAAGCACACACAATGAAATGCGCTACCAAACACTTTCTGAAAAGAGAGATAACTGCAAGGGTATAAATAAAATTCGCTGGCATAAGTAACGATTCAGTATAATGAATAATAATATTAAGGGTGCTCTATAATATACACATGAAATATCACACGGCAAACCAGTACAAAATCTCAATAAAGAGATAATATCACAGTAGTAAAGCGTTTATTAAAACTTAAAACCAGAATAATTGCACATAATTTAAATAATAATTAAAGCATAATTGAAATATTGACGTAATTTAATTAAATAGATTGATGTAAGTGAAATATGCATAAAGAAATTACAAATTGACTGTACAAAATGGCTAAATGGACTACTAAAAAGTTGTCGATAGCATAATGCTTGTGCCACATATATTATAGGTTGAATTTGGAATGAGTAGTTGAATTCGACTATTTACCGTCTATACAAGAGCCTTCTTTCGTTTACCATAAATAACAGTATAGCTCTTACAGACACAAGATCTTGTTTCTTATTATAAGGCGCTTCATAAATCGGAATGTGGCTTATGGTTAATTCCCATCAGATTTTAAAGTGTCGCAAGACAATACTACGCAAAATTCTTGCAAATACAAGGAAATACCCTAAAGTTGGATTCAACCGAGTTCTATTTCACTAGCGTGACGTGAAGGCCGAGAACGGATTAGTTTCGTCTTGCAAGAGCCGTACAATTTTTGATATTACAATCACTTAGGCGGTGCATGAAGCGCATCTACCATTTGATCTAAAAATAGTGTATATGTCCTGCCGCAACAATTTCGTTACAACAAAAACAATGGTGAAATGAATCATATAAATTGCTTTAAATAGTTATCTAGCTTGCTTCCAATAGGTGAGTAATCCGCTTAAGGTACATAATACAAGAAATGTAATGTTTGCCGGATACAAGATAGCACAGCCACGAAAACATACTAAAACGGGTCCTAAATTTGTGACTCAGTCCGAATGGCTCGTAGCAAATATTAGTATGAGTACAATCGACCTTCAATGCTAGTCCTCCAGGTTGCAGCTGTGTTGAGGCTATCGAGCTTCAGGTGAGTGCTTCGACGAAGGGGTTACGCGAGAGCTTCTACCTTCGCTCTCTGTTGCAGACATGGAATTTCCACACACGCAACACTCAAGACGGCAAATGGGAGCCAAACTTCGCTAGCTAACCAGAGACCAAAATCGGTCACAACGGAACAAAAGGTACTCGCACCGCACCGCAAAAGAGCATGACACAATAGAAACTAATTAGCATCAAAAGAAACCTACCCTTAGGTTTTTTGGCTCCATTTTGCCAGAAAGAGGACATGTGCACTGGTCAAATAATTTGCCAAACTAAGTTTGAGCTTGGGAAATTGCAAAATAACCCTCACGAAGATTGTATTGAAAACCCAATTAAGGCACATTTCAAAACGTAGTCTCACAAAGCAACTTTTCTGGAGCAGGAAATCATGACACATGGCCGAAAAACAGATAAGGGGTCAAAATGTTGGGCCTTGAAGGAAACTTGACATATGCAATTCAAAAAGCTCTATGCGTGGAGCTAAACCTAAACTTTAGGAGTTCTCATACATTGAAATTTTGGGATATGGCTAACCGTTAGATCAAAATGTAAGTTGCAAAAGGTCTGAAAGCTCAGTTGTATTGTAGGCAAAAATTAGACTTATAAAAGATAAGGCAAAAAGATAGCTCCAACTAAAATTAGGGAAAATAATTAAATGAATAACTATAAATGACTTTTGAAGCGTAACATTCTGCAAAATTTTTCTGTTTTGGTAAAGGGTAGATGTTACGTTTAGAACGCACTTCTTTAGACTTCGCAGGTCTGTGCGCGCAGTTTAGGTTATTCCGGCGACTATAGTACAGATTTTGAATTTTTCGTGCTCTCTGCACGGTTGCATATTAGCCTCATCGAAACGAGAAGCGACATGGCCTGGATTTTATCCACGGCGTTCTTTCTTTCAGTTAGATGTTGTAACGGCGATCAGTTTTAGTTCTTTTAATTTCTACAGTGGTTTTTGCGGGCATGCAATTTATGGTTGGTGGAATTTGCTCTCGCTGATGTTAGCGGCTTATGCAACCCTGGCGATTTACTTATAAATTTCTTCTCACGTCAATTCTGGCTGATTAAAGAGCTATGCTGACCCACTTCTTCATGTGACCCAAAACTGATTTGGGATAAGTCGATTGAAGCATTTCTCGTGCTGTGTTTAAAATATTCCGTGATTCTATTGTGGGCTTTTTATTATAGCCACAGGTTTGGAACTCCTGTTATTCGCTATTCTCACCTTGAGGGCGTCGACCTTGACCTGATATGGGCATTGTAAAATAGTCCCGACTTTCGTATGAGCTACTTGGGGCTCTACCTACGATTCTGTGTCAGCTACAGCACTTTCCTAGTAGGCAGAAAAAGGCCGAACAAAGAAATTAAGCAACAGATTTCCATTTTCCTTTTATGTAAAATCATTTAACACTGTGGACAGTGATTCGATGCTGAGTGCTTCACTCGATTGCTACCGTACCTGCCAAATTCCGTCAGAATTTCGGAGGCTGTATTTGGCCGTTATCTACCTTTGTGCCCGAACGCACTCGGTGCTTTTCCATACCCGTGGCAAACACGTTTTTAAGCTGTTGTAATGTATATTTTTGCTTTTTAATTTGTGTTATCAGCTAATTTTCTCACAAGCCGAGTTTGTATTGTGAGGTGCACCTTACATTTTGGCCTAGATTTATTACCCTACGTTAACCTATGTTAGCATGATTATTTTACTGTGATACTAGCATTGTGGTTTTGTTATTGTTACTGCTGCCTGTGCTTGTTTTGAGTTTTTATTTTACACTATTTATGCTACTGGAGTTTACGAATTATCTGTGATATCTGAATACACTTGTCGTTAATGAAAAGATTTGTTATCGCTCATTTGGCTTTTTAATTATTAGTTAGTACTTGAAGAACTCCACACCGTCTCCCTGAATTAGTCCGGCGAAAATTGTAGCCACGCAGTCATTGATATTATATTTATGAGAGGTTTAGCCGAAGAATTATTTGATGCTAACAAAAGATACCTGTTGTGCTGCATGGACGACTGGTCTTGTGCTTTTGACGCTAAGTTACCACTAGATATCTATGAACATTTTTAAAAACAGACTTGATGAATATTTTTTTGGTACATACATATTTAGTACAGGGTGCCTTAAAAAGAATTACGTCTAGTACGTTTTAAATTTTGTTTGCATGTAAATTTTTGTGTACCCTAGATTGTTATTGGTATTCCATTATGGGATTTAAAGCATACTAGATGTAATTCTTTTTAAGACACCCCGTATATACAGGGTGCCCAACTTAAATGTACGCAGCTTTAAGCAGGTGAGTATGCAACACACATTACATTTCAATGTCGAATGGTATATGTGTTGCATACTCACCTGCTTAAAGCTGCGTACATTTAAGTTGGGCACCCTGTTATATGCTACGGTGCTAACCCGAAATCGAGTATTTCCAGTTCACACTTAGGCCATTCATGTTCATTTCTCAGGAAATACACGAAATGCCCACGGCCAATACTGATAAAGACCAATTTCGAGCTTAGATAGAGTTGCCAACACTGTAATTTTGCCCGGAAGACTCGGCTTTGACAATCATTCTTCGGGCTTCGGGTTTTCAATAAAATCCTTCGGGTTAACTAAAGGTTCATACATACATGGAGAGCGAAAAAATGACTTGTATTTAAAAGCTCCATAGCAGAAGTCATTGGTAAGAAAGTGGCCAAAGAGGAAAAAATATAATTTTAGAAAATATCTTAAATTGTTTTCAGAAAAATGTATTTTCCTAGTAGTTTACTTAACTTCTAAGATAGATTTTTGAACATCTCTTTTATGAAATTTAAAATAATAATAATAATAATGGACTTTTATTGGGTTTCAGATTGGTATTAAAAAACTAATACCATCTGTTCTACCACTTAACCCGTTGAACAAATATGAATAATAGTAAGAAGTAAGGTTATATCCAATAGCAAATACAAAATTATTATTTCAATTAAGTAAAATACTACTGCAGCTGCTTATCCAATAAGATGTTGTGGAGATGGCTTTTGAAGCAAGTTGATGATAAAGATTCTAGCTTATTAGGCAAAGAATTGTAAATATTAGCAATATTGTAGGAAAAAGATCGTTCGTAAAAACTAGTTTTATCGTAAGGTGGTGTTATTAGATCTTTTCTACGGATATTAAGATTATGAACATCAGTTCTAAATCTAATTTTGTTGTATAAATATGGTGGTGACCTTGTACTAATTTTCAACAGTAATTACATAAGTGGTGATAATTTTTTGATGATTTTAACTAGATGAGTGCTAATCTAGTTAAAATTATTTAAAAAAAATACCACGAATGTAATTCGGCGTGATTATTAACAGTCCAAGTTTTAGATAGGGTTTGATGGAGCTTACAGATGAGTGTCCTGTCATTTTTAACAACTGCTGCCCACCTACTCCATTTTTAGCTAGTTGTGTTACAGCAGAAGAACGATTTGAATAGTTTGTGAAAAAATAGTCGCTGTAATCAGCTACTAGCAAATAGTCAGTGTAATTTTGATGCTATTGGTCGAATTAAAAAAAATCTCATTACTATTGGCTGATAGGACTGTTTAAAAAATAATAATTAAAATTCCTCTAGCGGAATTGTTCCACAATTTTACGCTGATTGGTGGAAATAACAAAAATACTAAATTATGATTGGTTAATAGTTAATGTGAAGGGGGTGTGTTGAATAGTCACTGCAATTAAGCAGCAAGTAACTTTTTACTCACCTTGGGGTTGCTCAATATCGGTCTACTCTAATCGGCTTTTAGTTGCTAATTAAAACTTCTATTACTATCTCCTATTTTCACATATAATCTCATAAGAGCATTAATTCTTTCCGGAATTTTTTTTAATGCGTTCCAACAACGTCGTATTAATTAGAACGAAATGGTCGAATGCAGATTTGGTAAGAAAATCGTAACAACACAAACCCTAAAAAGAAGTAATGTCTATCTACAAAAAATTTCCAAGAAATTTTTTTGTTGCTTGGTGAACTAATTTTTCTCTTGGTCATTAATGAGTGTCGTACGATTTGTCGATTTGAAATTTCTTCTCATTACTATTGGCTCATAGGACTGTTTAAAAAATAATCTTATGAAATAAACATGCAGAATGCAGAAATCGACGATTATTCATGTTCAGCCATTTAACCTCCTTTAATTTATGCGAAATATGTTCGTATTTACGTATACCAAAAATCAGTCGAAGACAGGAGTTTTGCATACGCTGAATTCTCTTATTATCAACAGCATCTAAACATGGTTCATAAACAGAATCGCAATAATTAAGTTAAGACAACACTAGCAATTCACAAAGCATAATTTTAACATTGCGGTTTAAACTATATCTATTATTAAAAATTGAGTTTAACGTAAGATTTTTGTAATGCTGTCCATACAAGCTCCTTGAATCTAAGATCAGTATCAAGTATAATGCCTATGTTTCTTGTTTGATCAACAAACGGCAGTAATGTATCTTTAATTTTAATAGCAATATTCTGTCTGAGATGGAAATTAGTTCAAAATTCAACGAATTATATTCTTAAGTAATTGTAATAAGGTGTAACATGTTCTCTGCGATTTATATTTAATTAGCTGACCCGGCCAACGTTGTTCTGCACAAAAATAGTTTGTCTCTGAAACCCCGTTTCACCACTGTAGAGTTTTAATTTTATGTCGTGTACACTTGTGCTCATAAAAATGGAATGCACGTACTATTGGATTGATTTTTGTAATATTTTAGTTTTGTAACACCGGTTGGTTTGAAACATTGATAAAGTGAAATTCTTTGTTGTATTAAATTACAAGAAAATAGTCAAATAAAAATATCGTATAAAAATGTATTTAATAATGCGAATAATACGACTTTTCAAATCAGTCCAACAGTAAGCCTATTCCATTTTTATGAGCACAAGTGTACCGGGTGGCAATTAAGAAGGGCACTCGGCCATATCTCGAAAACTAATTGTCGTAAAGACTTGGAGTAAAAAAATTTATGACTAAAGCGGCCAAGAGAAAATGCTGAAAATTATTTTTAAGTTTCTAGAATGGCCGCCAGGGGCGTAATCGCATTCTTAAATTTTGAATCCCGTTTTTTGAGAAATATTCTTATATTACAGATAGCTAAAATAGACACCGTTTTAAAGCTGAGATAAATTTTATTCTTTCTTGTTAAATGCTTTTTGCTCTATCTCTTAAGCGAAAGTGGTGGGGGGTATCCGAACATTTTCGGAAAGAAATGTCAATAACTTCAAAATGGCTGAACGGATTTTGTCAAACTTGGAGTCTTTAAAAAAGGGATTTTCTTAGGCTATCAACGCTGCCTTGAGCGGATTGATTTAGTTTGCTTGTGTCGTCGCTAGAGGGCGTTTTGCGACAACACTACAAATGAAATGGATTTTCTCAAAAAAATTAAATGCATCGATATCACTTTTATTGCAACTGAAGATAGCCAAATAAGGGTCTAACACGCTAGTAAAAACCGCATTTCGATATTTGTTTCCTAACCTAAAATATCAGTAAAAGAAGATAAAACTCGAAATAATGTTGCATCTTTGGGAATATTTTCAGTATACCTGCCATTATTAAATCCTAATTATCGTTCTTTTAGAAAAATATATATAAATTTACTGTTAAAATACAAACATTATATTTAAAATGTCACTAATAATTAATACTAATTCAATATGATTGAATATTGCCTTTCTGTCCAGACGAAAAGCTTTGACAGTTGGATGGCGCCTATCAGGATACTCTATCGCATAGATTCTAACAGAAACAGTTGCGTTTTCATTGCTTTGAAAATAAACACGAAACATATCAAACACTTCTAAAGGTGGAAAAGACATTTTTTACAAATAAGGCCTCCAAAATGCACTATAAATAGCTGCAATCTTAAAATGATTGACACTTAAACACCACCATTATAATTTTTGCTATTTTGTTTTCCAAAGCACACTTGCATTTTAAAAATTTCGAATTTCGTGTGGACAGAAGCGCAATATTCAATCATATTGAATGAGTATTAATTATTATTGACATTTTAAATATAATGTTGGTATTTTAACAGTAAATTTATATATATATATATATATATATATATATATATATATATATATATATTTTGCTAAATGAACGATAATTATGATTTAATAATGGCAGGTATACTGAAAATATTCCGAAAGATGTAACATTATTTCGAGTTTTAATTTCCTTTACTGATATTTTAGGTTAGGAAACAAATATCGAAATGCGGTTTTTACTAGCGTGTTAGACCCTTATTTGGTTATCTTTTGTTGCAATAAAAGCGATATCGTTGCATTTATTTTTTTTGAGAAAATAAATTTTATTTATATTGTTGTAGCAAAACGCCCTCTAGCTGCGACACAAGCAATCTAAATCAATCCGCCCAAGGCAGCGTTGATAGACTAAGAAAAGCCCTTTTCAAAGACTCCAAGTTTGACAAAATCCGTTCAGCCATTTTGAAGTTATTGATATTTCTTTCCGAAAATGTTCGGACACCCCCCACCATTTTCTCTTAAGAGATAGAGCAAAAAGCATTTAACAAAAAAGAATAGAATTTAGTTCAGCTTTAAAATGGTGTCTATTTTAGCTATCTGTAATATAAGAATATTTCTCAAAAAACGGGATTTAAAATTCAAGAATGAGATTACGTCCCCTGGCGGCCATTTTAGAAACTTAAAAATAATTTCCAGCATTTTCTCTTGGCCGTTTTAGTCATAAATTTTTTCACCCGAGGTCTTTACGACAATTACTTTTCGAGATAGAGCCGAGTGCCCTTCTTAATTGGCCACCCGGTACATCGTCTTAGACATAAAAATAAATGCCATTTTCGCAATCAACGTCCCAAAAAACCACAATAACGACACCCATATCGATTTTTAGGCTTATTTGCCCCATTTCACCCCATAAGGAAGGGGAAGGGGATATTATTTTTCCATACAAAACTGGAAGCCCCATTTTACCCCTTTAGGGATTTAATTTCGAAATATCCTTTCTTATTTCTTGTATACATCATAAAGGGAGCATCTGTGCAAAATTTCAGCTTTATAGGTTCAAGGGTTTGGACTGGGAGTTGAAGAGTCAGTGAGTCAGTCAGGACGGACTTTTCTCTATATAAGATGAACAATGCAAACAGCAGTTTTGCAAAAGCTGAAGTTTATATTTATATTGCTGAGTTACAAAATTGCATCACATATACCCGACTACAATAATCGAATTGGCTAACAATAATTAAAATATTGACAATGACAATGCGCCATTTAATATCGGATAGCAAAACACTCTTAAATTTATACACAGAAGGCAGTTTCCCAAAACACGATTTGCACTTCTTCGTTACACGTATGTGATTCGAAATTTTATCTACTTCGACTGTATCATGGCCATGAATTATGATTCATAATTCACGGTTTACAGCCAATCATAAAATTCTATTTTCGTAATTCAATAGTTTGCAAGTTGCAACCAATCAGAAAGTTCTATTTTCATTATTCAATAGGTTGTAGCCAATCGCAAAATTCATTATTATTATTAAATGACTTTTGAAGTTAACAGCTGTCACAAATGTCATAATTCGGAAATATGAACACAAAACTCCTATTGCATAGAAGTAGATAATAGTATATTTTTATATGAGCTATTATGAGAGCCATTATTCACGAAGATGATATTTGAGCCTCACAAGCCGAAGGCGCGTGGCGCATTCATCTGAGTGAATAATGGCCATAATCGCGAAGTAATACGATACTTTATCTACTCCTATGCAAAAGGAGTTTTGTGTTCATATTTCCGAATTATGACATTTGTGACAACTGCCAACTGCAAAAGTCATTTGATAATAAGAATTAATTTTGTGATTGGCTACAACGAATTGAATAATGAAAATAGAATTTTAATGAATTTTGTGATTGGCTACAACCTATTGAATAATGAAAATAGAATTTTATGATTGGCTGCAAACCGTGAATTATGAATTCATAATTTACTACTGCAAATTATGACTGTTATAATTATTAAAAAATGTCCTTATAATGTGAATGTAATTTAATAGGAGTAGATAAAATATCGTATTATATTCGCGATTATGGCCATTATTCACTCAGATGACTTGCGCCACGCGCCTTGGGCTTGTGGCGCAAATGTCATCTTCGTGAATAATGGCTGTCATAACCGCTTCTATAATAGTATACTAATAAATTCCGATCGAGCCACACACCAAGTTTTTTTACACATTCGGAGAATGCCCAACATAACCAAATATTTTGATCAGGAGTTGGCCCTTGGGGGGGGGGGGGGGGGGATATACAATAATAAAAATATACAGGGGAAATGAGACCACCCGTATCAGTATTTTTTTTAAAGAACGGTGAGTCGTAGAGAGTTGAGATAAAAAAAATTATTATAAAAGTCATACTAAAGAATCAAATGGGTGATATTATTATTTCTCGAAAAAGTCAACATCACGAGTAGTTTTGTCCACAATGTTCAGAACTCTAAAATTTTAAATGGCACCATAAGTCGAAAAACGTATTTTTGAAAAGATCGTTAAAAAAAGAAGAAAGTTTTGTAGGAAAAATTATTTTATTACTACCTACCCTTTTAAGTAATATTCGATTAAAGTTATTAAATTTGAAATTCGTTGTTAACAAACAAAATTGAAAAGTCGGCTTTTAAAATCTAGTTACCGAATTAAACAATGTTACACACACGTTTTAATGTCAATAACATTTGAACACTTGTAACATTGTTTAATTCGGTAACTAGATTTTAAAAGCGACTTTTCAATTTTGTTTGTTAACAACGAATTTCAAATTTAATAACTTTAATCGAATATTACTTAAAAGGGGTGGTAGTAGTAAAATAGTTTTTCCTACAAAACTTTCTTCTTTTTTAACGATCTTTTCAACAATACGTTTTTCGACTTATGGTGCCATTTAAAATTTTGGAGTTCTGAACATTGTGGACAAAACTACTCGTGATGCTGACTTTTTCGAGAAATAATAATATCACCATTCGATTCTTTAGTATGACTTTTATAATAATTTTTTTATCCCAACTCTCTACGACTCACCGTTCTTTAAAAAAATACTGATACGGGTGGTCTCATTCGCCCTGTATAGTAACTGTTTACTTACGTTTTTTTATAGATTGCATGGAAAAAAATGCAAATATTAAAGAATATTTTTAGAATAGTAGTCGTTATTCAACAAAAAACATTACAAAACAAAATATAAGTGCCGTGGTTTTTTGGCCAGTTTGTCAAATATTTCATCTACTTCAACTAGTATTTCCCGGTGTATCACCAACATTGCTAATCCGTTAAGATTTTTCGACGCATACTATACGCACAAGTGTTTCCGCCCCACTTCTTTCAAAACGTCTCACGTTCCAGTACGCAAAGTGACAATTGGTATATAATCTCGGTTTTACCATCGATCGACATGCAACGGTGGATGGTTTATGTTATACTTATACTAGTATTTATTTTTGTAGAAGGTGCAGGTCGATATGGTTTCTTATATTTTGTTACAAAACATGCAGAGGAGTTTATATTGCAAGATTTTTAATGGAAATAATATGGCCAAATTTAAAAAAAATGGATTTTTTGCACTTGCGGGACTAAAGTTGGCACTTTAGTCACTTATTTCAGGGACTAAAGTAGCTCATTTTATCTCTAGGGACAGAAGTAATTACTTTAGCCCCTAGGGACTAAAGTAAAAAATGTTACCGTATCTATGGTAATCTATGGTAAATTCGGGGTTAACAGGTTAGGTTTCGCGTCAGTTTTGACATAAACTGACGCAAAACCTCATCTATTAACCTCGAATTTGACATAATTGTGAGCTCTCGTCATAATGACTTACAGTGCCACCAACTTTAAAATTTAGCAAAGGCTACTAATTTTAAAATAATTGTAACTAAAATGTCAATAAATGACGTTTAAAAAAACGGGTTTTCGTTTTAAATCTTCCTGCAACGTGAAAAAAATAGTATATGCAACTCGGAGAGAATGCTATTTTGCTTCAGTGCAATTTCTGACTCTCGGGCTTCGCCCTCGAGTCAGAAATTGTACCTCAGCAAAATAACGCATTTCTCTCCCTCATTGCATAATCTACTATTGACAAGCAATAGTAAATAATGTAAGTTGCTTGATCCTAAAACATTTTAAGATTTCTAATTTTGTCAGCTTCTGAATTTTTATAGTTACAGCCATTTTTTTAAAGTTTCTGACTCTTGGGGGGGGATATATCCCCCATATCCCCCCCCCCCCCGTGGCTACGCCATTGATTTTGATGGATTAATAGTTAAACCATTGATCTTCGTAATGGTAAACTAAATTCTAGTTGATAATTTCCTAAAAGCTTTCAAGTCTATGCTTAACTTACTGGATTGAGGGACAAACAATAAAGTATTAAATCTAAAATGGGCATTCCATTTTAATATTAAAGAGCATAGGATGTAATTATTCCTTTTAATGGAAATTAGAAATTCACCATAAAAATAGGCTCGTGTTCATCCTTTTGATAATTTTCCGTATATGTACGGACATTTAGCGAAATGTATGGTGTACGGACTGAACCCTTCTCTGTACACAAAGTGTACGGATATTTGACTACACGACACGTCGCAAATAATTTTATTATAATTCTTCCATATGAAAAACTATACGGGAAATCTCGCAGAATCTTTACTAATTATTATTGCTCGTGTATAACAAAGAAAATACATTTTATTCTGATTTCATATTTAGTGAGCGTTAACATTCCAAAACCGCGTGTTCGAAAAAAATGAATTAGAGCAGGCTGTGGTATTGATCCCGGCCTGTATATTTAACGAGTTATTATTGACCTATTACAAGTATAATCACAATAGATGAATATTAGCCAGATCAGTGGAACTATCTTCAGGAAAGCATGTGGATGTATAGGTGATATACAGAGCTTAATAATCTGATTTAATTCTGTGTGTAATTTAAATAAAGTATTTTTTTTATCCTTTTTTAATTGTCTCAGCGTTTTCCAAGTACGTCACGGTGACGTCATAGCTCAGCCCAACAACAGCTGATCGAGGACAACATTTGTATAGTTTGCTAAGGGGCTTGTGGTAATTTTTTGATTTTTTAAGCAAAAATCTATAACTTTTTAGACGTTATAAAGTGTAGTTTAGTTTATAATTAATTAGGTTAGTGTTTTTATGGATTTATTGTGATATTTAAGACTATCGTGATTCGTGGGTGAGCAGTAACTACCCTATGTGAGTGAACTATGTGGAAGGTAGAAGTATTTTTGATTTAATTTTTAAGTAAATGTAAATAAAAACGTACTCTAGATTAACTAAATCCCCAGATGCCGTCGGTCTTCTTGGAAATTCCAAATTGATTCCAATTAATCAATAGAGATGTTTTGATAACAGAAATGCATTACCTGTTAAAAAGTGGTGTGAACAAACTTATGCTCTCAGGAATATCCAAAATATTTCTTTTTCCGTTGATCGTTTATTTATGGGTTTCATTAATGTGCAAGGTGTCCCAAAAAGGAGTCATAAGTTTTCCGAATTGTCTCAACAGATGTGGCTTTATCTAAAGTAAAATTAAAGTTCCTGTATATATACAGGATCTCTAAGTAAAATTAATTTACGAAATATGGCAACATAGCGACACAAACAGTATAATTTTTAAAATGAGTTGGTATCACTTAACAATTTAACAACCGGGGTTAAGTAAGTCATGAGATTTTTCATAGCATATTTATAGGTTACTAGTGAGTCACCCGAACTACGCTTCGGTTCGCTAAATTAAGAGAGATTCATTAATATAAATTTAAAAAAAGGATGCATCGTCCGGGACTCGAACCCGGGCCGCCCGCGTGGTAGGCGGGCATTCTACCACTGGACCAAAAATGCTTGGTTGAATGAACAGCTGCTGTAATAGCATATGAATATAGTGAATCACCCGAGGTAACAGCTGTCCCAGTGCAACCCACGCCCACAGACGCTTCGCTCCGCTACGTACACGATTTAATTCAATTAAACCTTTTTCGTACTTTTTTTGAAAATAAAAAGCGGCCTACGATCTAAGTCGAAAAATTTGCAAAATTTTAAGCCATCATACCACTTAATCGGGCCAGTATCTTCGGAGGAGATAGCGAACAAACATACACGCAAACATAGTTACATGCACGCAAACATACAAAGAGAGCACCGATTTTATGTTATAAGATAAGGAATTATTAACTTCAAAGTTTCGTCTAATTTGCAAAATTAATCAAAGAGACAGTATAGCTACAATATTTATACAACAGTAGTGGAGACAAGTACATGGAAGACAAGCGCCAAATAGAAATTCTATTTTTAAATCAATGAATAAATTTGAAAGAAGTGCCAGCGTGGCTCGGTGGTTAGAGCATTGGACTGCGGCGCGGAAGTCTGGAGTTCAAATCCCAGATCGATGCCCGGCGGGAGGCCTACCAAGTCGCTTTAAATAATTGGGAACCTGCGTTCGAAGGAACAAGGGGTAATAATGCGGTACATCCACAAGGCACCATTCCCAAATTGTGGGTAAAATGTGTTCTTGTAGTAGCGTTAAATAAACATTACCGGTAATGGTTTCTTCGATAAAAACCAACAACAATCCCTCCCCTGAAAATACCCGCCCAAACGTTAACACCAGGTGAGCGAAAGTTTCTCTGAATGGTAGGATATTTATTTTCGTCTGAGTAATAATAGTATATTACAGCCCGAGATGGGAAGTGTTTCATTACTATCGAGAGATTAGTTAGCTGATTGAGACGCGAGACTAAGGAAACTTCCTGTCGAGGTTTGTATACTATTTTATTCGCAACCACTTTATTCTAAACAATAATTGGAAAAATTATTATATTATGATACGAGAGGTTGTGACGCGATTGAATGGATCAACGAGATTCCCAGTGTCCCTACCTACTCAGCGGTCGGGAATGTACTTCCCGCACTCACTTCCCGCACTTGAGCGGGAAGTGAGTGCGGGAAATAGCGGGCTGAAATGTATGACTTCACCCACTCAAATGAGGTCAGGAATGTTAACATTACATATATGGTTGCGAATAAATACAATTGTGTCTATTTACGGGTCAAGTGTAGTATCCCATTATGGTGGAAACTTGCTTCATCCATAAAATGCGATCCAACAACTGAGCATGTTCGTCTTCTACCATGTCCAAGGATGTGTTGCAGAATTCGAGCCTTCGGTCGAAATCATCTTCATTTAAGGCATGAATTAGCCGAGATCTATAATATTTTAGACAAATGTCGTTAATCAGCTGAAACACCGAACCCTTAGAAATTTGAAGCTGGCGAACAAATCGCCGTTGAGACGTCGTGGGCTCGTCTAGCAGATGTTGGTGGATCTCTGTTGCAATTTCAACCGTTCGCACTGATCTTCTCCGGCCACTAGTCTTCTTGCACTGATCCGTCACTTCACCAGTTCTTTCAAATTTGTTCATTAATTTCAAAATCGAATTCTTACTTGGCGCTTGTCTTCCACATACTTGCACCCATTTCTGTTGTATTGCAGCCATATTATCTGTTTGGTTAATTTTGTATTGGTAGAACCACTTTACTACAACAATTCATTCCTACAATTCCATAATCTTGACAGGTAATATTATGTAATATTAATGACATTTACAAATTTTTCCACATATCATTGAAATTCAAATGTTGCAACATTTATTTTTCCTTGTTCTTAAGCAAGGCCAACTAAATCACAGTCCCTTTGTCCCTATAGATTTAGTTGGCCTTGTTCTTAAGTACAGTCCCTTTATATAGACAGTGGCGACAATGGGGTGTCCCATTTTTGATTGGCTCCCTAGATCACGTGGTTTTAGCCTCCATGTTTAGGCTAAATCACCTGTTATTCGTGTTATACTTTTGGCAGTACTGAAGTGTATTTTCAGCCTATGTCAAATTCGATGTTAGTAGGTTAGGTTTTGCGTCAGTTTTGACACAAACTGACGCAAATCTTAACCTGCAAATGTCGAATGTTTTCAGTACTGCCACACGTAATACACGTATCACAGTCGACTCTGATCACGGATTTAAATGAACACCCGTTAGAAATTTGCCTAAATATGGCGGCGGGGGTGTGGCTTAGTTGTATTGTCGCCACTGTCTATATAAAGACACTGTATTCTTAAGGTACAATAATGTGACATCTGTTGAAATAATTTGGAAAAGTTACCACTCTTTTTTGGGGCACCTTCTATAGAGAATCATATACCGGGTGTCTTAAAATGAATTACATCTAGTATGCATTGAATTTCCCATAATGAAATCTAAAATTTTACTTGAAATTGGCAGGACTGTAAGTCTATGTCAAATTCGAGGTTAGAACGTTAGATATTGCGCATATATATAATACACATATATTGCTAGTAGGGCCTGGAAACGTCCGAAAACATTACGGCCCCGACATAGTCTCACTTAGAGTATAACGCGTCTCGTGCGCATGCGTGAGAACTCGAACTCCGCCTTTAGAAGCGAATTTTAAACTTGACCGCTTCCCCATTGGGCGGACGACGCCGCGCCCTTGCGCACCCCTCACCGTTATACATTGAAGAGTTGAGTGTCTGTCTCACTTCCTTTGTGAGTTTCCCACTCATAGCCGCTAGCAATATAGTAAGTATTAGATATATGGTTTTGCATCAGTTTTGACACAAACTAACGCAAAACATAACCTGCTAACCTCGAATTTGACATAGGCTTACAGTCTTGCCAATTTCAAGTAAAAGTTTAGATTGCATTATGGAAAATTCAATGCACACTAGATGTAATTCATTTTAAGACACCCGGTATTAAGGAATGATTTTCTATTAATGAACGATTTTTAAAAATCTGTTTATGTTACTTACTTGACACAAACTGACGCAAAACCTAACCTGCTAACCTTGAATTGGTCATAGACTTACAGTGCCACCAACATAAACAGTACCAACCTAAGAAAAAAAATCACAACCATTTATGGTCACCCGGTACCGTTAATGTCAAATTCTTTTCATGGAATGAAGTTAGATTTTCTTCAATTTAATAATGTACGATCAACGGCAAAATATTGTAACTAACTCGTATGTTAATCGGCGATTAATATTCTCTATAATTAATGCTCTCGCTAGTCTAACTATTTCGTCCCTCGGTGACTTCTATTTCAACACCCAAACACAGAACAAAATCTTGGCAGTTTTGTCGACTTCAAGGTTATGTTCTTTATTCACTGTCAAATATGTTACTTAACCAACTTTTGGGTTAAACTAGAAACCCTAACATTAAACTATTTTATAAGTCCATATAAGTTTCTTCTATAGTCAACTGAAAAGAGTATTTCAAGCTGGAATACGAAAATCTTAATCATTTGTCGGTGGCCATTCATACCCACATAACCAACTAAAGTTGTATTAAATACTATCCATTCAGAAAAAACGTGAACTGTCAAAACGCTGTCAAGTTGGTACCTTGCTTAAATTCTGATTTGGAAGTTCGGCTTGCTGATTTTGGCAGCACTGAAATTTTTGAAATTTAAACACTTGACATGTCACACATGTCTTCTAAATAATAATCTCCAAAATTCTTTAATTTTTGTACATACACTTCAATTGCAATGGAACAGAAACGAAAGAGGGTTTTACTATTGGAAAGGGAAAAAGCTATAGGTAGTTATTTATTATAAGGAAAACTCCGCTTAACTTTTGACACATGTAACATAACCTAACTTCATATATTACTAGAGTCTTCTTGATTACTAGAAAGCACTAGAACCGAAGTACATTCCCAAAAAAACTGAAATTTCCAGGTACCCTCAGCAAATATTTAAAAAAAAATTTACATTGACCGTTCACGAGTTTTTTGAATGGATAATAAACTCAGTATAATGGACACAACACTTATAAAATTAGAATTTGTGGAAAGTTTCCATAAGAAAGTTAAAGTTGCTAGTCCACGATCAGCTGTTAAGGCGGAGCTTGTGACGTCACTTGGAAATACCCAATAGCGACCGCTGGTACGAAATTTAATTTTGGAAAGGTTGGCATCCTGCGTTCTACAACTAGGCTGAAAAGCACCTGGCATAGCATATTATAAAAAGGTTAACGTTTGCGAGTCTAACTGAGATTGCAACGTTTTCTATAAAAGCTGAATCTACAATTAATTACCTATCCAAGCAAACATTTTAATCTCAGAGTTTAGATTTCAGCTTCGGCTTATGTTCGGCTTGTACTAATGCTGCCATCTGTGGCGCTTTTAATAAAGTTTTATGACTTTGAACACGGCTTCCTGGATTAATACGAGACTAAACGTAGAGACGTTCGGTCTCGTATTAATCCAGGAAGCCGTGACTTTGAATCAACGATAATATAGTCATTGTCTAAATTAGACAATGATATAGTGTTATTTCACCCTGATGCCTCAAAAATATACCGGATGTTCATTTACAATCTGGAACGTGCTTAATCTTTTGACATTGAGAGTAGGGTTGCCAGATTGGGTGATTTTATTGCACTTTGCGACATAAATTTTAATAATGCGATGGGCAACAACTTTGGGCTATCTGTATTTTCAATTATATTCTTTAGGTGATTGTGCAATTTTTTCCCCTGAACGATCAAAGTAAGCATGTGACTTTTCTTTCTGCTGTTGTAAAGTTAAATAAATTTTTTGAAATGCTTTTAGTGTGGTTTTGTGTTTGATAAACTTGTAGTTCGTTCATAAATTAGGAACTAATATACTCAACAGCAAAAATTTTTGGACACACGTTAGTATAATGAAAAATCTGGTGTGACGTGTGATACACGCACACAACTTCCCTTTTACAGTGATCTTATAATTAGCCAAAAATTTGATTTTTAATTTTTAAGCATTTGTCCAAAATGTTCAAAAATTACAAATTCTACAAAAACGGTACAAAATAGAACGTTAGTTGAAGAGACAAATTTTCTTTAGAATTTCAAGCTGAATTCAAAAATGTAATAATATACCGGGTGTTCTATTTAAAATAGGAGTTAATAAAAAAATTGAAAAAAAAACAGAAGAAACACATTTTAGAAGTATTCAACTGGAAAATCCTAAAACATATATCGATAGAAAGTCATCTGAAATGTACTGTTTTCTGGCGCTAAACTTGTTGACGGCGTAAAAGAAAAATATGAAATATTCAGAATTACTGGTTTAAGCATACATTTTTGACACTACCGATATTTGGACAAATACAGACTCGAGATCGCTATATTGCTATTTTGTGTTCACGTCAAGCCAGATAGGTTGTATATGCCTAATCTGGCAATTAAACTCAATAAAGGGCAGGTGATACACTATCTAACGGATAATTTGTTGTGTTTGAAATGAATGTTTTCCACATGCCACACAGCAGCTATGAGTACAGCCGACAAAAATAACTTTTGAACGAATGAAAAGGTTTACAAACGGGAGTGTATCATTGATTGGGAAAACTTCAGTATAGCGTCCCCACTGAGGATGTTTGCCGCGCAAGCGCAGAAAACCCCCAAAAAGCAGTGGTGTCCACACAAATGATAGAGCATTGTGTACTACGTACACACAATTCTTAAACTGCAACTAACTGAAAATTATAGCTCCTGTTGCATAAAATTGTGCGATATGGTATTACTTATCCCATGGTGATAGATAAATAGTAGTTTATTTATCTAGAACGAAAAGTGGCATTTTAAAGACGAGAAAGTTGTGACGCCTCGGACGGAATTACTTGCGAGGACCTTTAAAAACACTTTTCGTTTGTGGTGAATACAGCGGTTTATTTCATACTGCAAGTTTAATGAATTTTAAATAAAAAGTTGTAAATCATTTCAAATTTCATGTCAACAACTGACGTATAATTTTAAAGTACTTGAACTTTAATATTTTACTTTAAAGTACTAGGACTTTAATGTTCCATTTTTTGTACAATATAATCTGAAAAATGTCATTTTTGACATCAGTATGAAATAAACAATATTATAAATTATTATAAAGTATGATCAATTTATTTTCATCTAATATTGCTATTGGGTGGTGGTATCTCACGGCACTTGTAAGAGTAAAGCTCCAGTCTGCTTGGTCAGTACTTGGATAGGTGAACATCTGGAGAGCGGGCGTAGTGTTCTAGCTTAGACAGGCTCTACTACCTCAAGTACCTCCTCCAAATTTAAAAATGCACATACCCTCAGCGACTTGGTGCGCCTCGACACTGTGTAAATGGTATAAGGGGTTACAGATTATTATGGCTATGGAATAGTTCCTAATTTGCAACTACGTTTATACTTCAATGTCAAATTTCAAATTTGATTTTTAAGTAGGTAACTTGCATTCACTACTTTATAGCCATACTTGATCAAAATAGTTTTTGATCATACTCATGAAGGTAAAGGGAAGGAGCGCCGACCACTTAGCCGCTGGTAAACAAAAAGTGGGCTAAGTTTTGGTTGACAGTTATGTGGCGCTCATGTCGCATAACACGCTAGAAATACGCCCGTACCCGGTATTACAACCAGGTACAAAGCAGGAGGGCATAATAGAACAAGTTTACTTGACGCACTATAATAATTGAGTACTGAAATTCAGTAAAAACTGCAACAATTCGCTAAAAACAACACACAAATACAACTTCTTCTACAAAGATACACGTATTTTCTCTAAAAATTTAGTGTGCGATGGAACAACTGCGCCGCCTGACGGTCAATCTACAAAGCACTAACTGTCAACCAGCTGTGGGCCCAATTATTCATTCAAGCGAGAATTCTCCTCCCCTTTACCTTCATGATCATACTATAGATAAATGTACAATTTGTTGTATAATTACTTATACCGTGTTCTAAGCAAGAAATAATTCAAACTTTTGAAACAACCTAGTCTTGGCATGATTGACAGTGACGTTATAAATAATTTAAAATTTATTCATATCTCAGTTGCCAGTTAAAAACTCAGATCCTCACAGTTAAAATATCAGGTGTGGTCACAACACGACTTTCTTTTAGTGCTCGTAAAAATTTAATTTTTATTTTTTTCAAAAACTATGCTGTAGATAATTGCAAATTATATGATCTTGCTCTAGAAAAGTTGGTTTTTTATAAAAAAAATTACACACATTTTTCAGAAAATGGAAAGAAACAAGAGTAAAGTACTACTTCCAGTAGGCTGATTTTACCCAAACGTTACTGGGATCTCTGAATTTATATTAAAAAACTTATATATATATTTTTAGATCGATCGATTGAACCATCGTTGCTGTAGAGAGGACACAGAGAAACTCACAGACTGATAGACAAACATCACTTTGAAAACCACTTGCTCTGAATCCGAAGACACGAAAACGGACATTTCTGCATAAATCTTGAGTGCAAAAAACCCACGAAAATTACACAGTATTATTGGTTTCTAACCTCATGAATGATAGCCATACTGATGTCCCATGTCCCAGATTGAAAATGATATATCTTGCATGGTTTTTAAAATATTTTAACAAATAAAATGAATTTTGAATCATAAACAGGGTGTAACCGCATAAAGCACCAGCCTCTACACCGCAAGGTAAGTTGAGGTTATCGATAATACATACAAACAGGGTGTAACACTTAAGATGTGCCAAGCGAACATCTCGATTATTTGAGAAGATAGGAAAACATTGTTATTAGCAACTTCATCAGGACTAACGCAGCTACCAATTATCAGTATGCCAGTTCCACTTCTGGTTTATCATTAAATGATATCAACTTTGGTTTTTCAAATAACGTGATACATTGTAATTTAGATTATCTTGTAGGGAATTTTTTTCTCTATTCAACCATGTTAAATTATTATGCACTTACATAATAATATTTGTTGAAAGAACAATAAAAACCGTTATTAAGAGAGGCCTGTGGAATTTCAGTTTCACTGTTAATTAACAATGTGAAACAATTGCCATAGGCAAGCATATTCTAGGAATACTGGAATGTTCCAAACTTAATAATTTAAAAAACAGTAACAAAAGCCAACTAAATATTCACTATTTAAATATAATTATGTACTATCACAAGTATAAACCTTTTATAAAAAAAAATCTGGTGTGATACACGCACACAACTTCCTTTTACAGTGATCTTATAATTAGCCAAAATGTAATAAAAATGTGAAGTTTGAAAAAAATCGTTAGAGCCGTTTTTGAAAAAATCGAAAAAAACTGAAAAATCACAAGAGGAAACACCTACTTCCGGTTATGCAATTTTCTTCAGAAGCTTGCTGTTGCATCTACATAGTACACAAAACTTATATATGAAGTTTCAACGCCATACCTCTTTTTGTTTTTGAGATATTCTGTTCACAGACACACAGACAGACAGATCAATGTAAAAAAATATGTTTTTTGGGTTCAGGGAAGTCTAAAACGTGAAGATCTGTTGAAAACACAATTTAGAATTTTTGAGGTGAATCCAATACTTCCTTTATTGTAAAAGGAAGTAACAATGCTGAACAGAAACTGACAAAAACAAATTATAAACAATTTAAAAAAACTGAAGAGTGAACATTTAGATTTCACGGCTCACTCTTCATAAGTGATTCACGTTTAAAAACAAAATCCTTATCCTACACTATCAGAAAGCAAAATTTTCTCGGCTTTATGGAAACGAGAAAGGGCAGTTTTTCCCGGCTAACCAACAAAAAAAATTTTGTTGTCTAGCCGAAAATAAGCAGATTTATATAGACACGGTTAGCCTTGCAATGATATGGCACTGTAAGTCTATGTCAAATTCGAGGTTCGCAGGTTAGGTTTTGTTCGTTCTGTGTCAAAACTGAGGTAAAACCTAACCTGATAACCTCCAATTTGACATAGACTAACATTGCCACCAACACATTATTCATACGTTTGAATTTCCAGAGCCCCCACTTATGTATTTATATGTGTTTGTATTACTTATTAAATGAAACTATGTTTATCTTATTTAGCTTTTTGATAGTGTAGGATAAAAAATAATATGTAAACCATGGCGGTAAAGTGGTTTTCCAGGCCTCAAGAAGTAGCCAGGCTCGGCTTCTTTCGTACTGAAAAATAACCACTTTACCGCCTAGGTAGGTATACAATATACTATTACTGTCTTTTAAATTAATAAGTTTTGAACAGAAAATTATAAAATATCATGTATGCTTACATTTTGTTTGTCCATGGCAATTGTTTTGTAGTATCGATTAACGGTGAAACTGAAATTACACAGCCCTCTCTTAATAACGATTCTTAGTGTTTTTTCGAAAAATACCGTTATACCGGGTGACAATGAGACCAGGGCCACAGTGGCGTAACAAGACAGTTTGGAGCCGGTGTGCAAGAATAAATGATAGTCGCTGTAGACAAGAAGCTTCAGAAAAACAGGCGGAGTAATTTTTACACTTTAAATTTTAAAGAAAATGAATAAGCTCTTTTCTTCACATGAAAGGTTACTTACTGTAAAATAAAACACAATTAGATGTTTCAATATTTTATTAAATATAACATGAAACATAAAGTTACATATGAAAATACAAAAACAAAAACCATGTAGGAGGCATATAAATTTAAATAATTCAGAAGAAAAATTAAATATATTGTACTTTAATTAAACTCTCTTTTGCAAACCTTTGCTAAAGCGAACATATCGAGAGTACTGGCTCTTACTTTCTCGATGCTCAGTAATGCAAGACTTTTTAGGCGTATTTGGCTCATCTTACTTCGCAAAAAGTTTTTAATAATTATTAATTTAGAAAAAGATCTCTCAGCGGAGGATGTAGTGATAGGTAATGTAAAAAATAGGATAAAAGCTGTATACAAATCTGGAAAGCTAGCGAATGATGTGTGATTAGACAGAAATTTTTCTGTCACTTCCTTCACTGATAAGCAAGATTTAATACTAGTTGTATACGAAGAACGAAGATCGAAATTGTACAATTTGCTTTAGTAAGCCGTCATAGAGATCAGTTTCATACGTAGTTTGAAGTAATTTGGCACTCTCTATGACCTCTGTATCTGAGGCCCTAGTCAGAAATTTGGGGTTTAAAACTTTGAATTTAGCAACGACATTCTCGAATCCCAAATACCTGGAATGAAGCTGGTTTATTTTAACATCAATTACGGCGTTAAATACGGTCATGCGAAATTTTTCTTCCTGATCTACAGTCACAACTGGAATCTTCAAAATGCGACTTTGTTATTTTCATTCGCTTTACTTTGAATTGAGGTTCAACACCCCATGATGTGGCTATCTTTGCCGCTTCATCACGCATATTAAAATAATTTTTACGTAATTCTGCTATTTCACTGAAAGCCGATTTTAATAACTCTTGCGCTTCCATCATGTCACAGTTATCTGTTTGAAGAATATTTGATAAAATATTAAGCTTGTTTAAAATGTTATCAAAAAATGAATTCGAAGTTTTCAAGATTTTTTTTATGCCGTCAGCTTCCGATTTTTCAGTTTTATCACTGCTTCTTAGTACGATTTCCATTAGGGCACGAAGAATATCTTAATAGTTGTAGCGGATGGCAAACAAGGCATCAAAGTGTGATGACCAACGAGTGGGAGCAAGTTTTTTCAACGTAATGGAATTCATGGGAGATTTTTAAATTAAATTCCAACGTTTAACGCTATTACCAAAAAATGTATACACTTTTCCAATAATATCAAAAAATTAAGATGGTGCTTGCGACTTTTACATATCGGAAAACTAAACTGATCTGGTCGGCCTTTGCTATATCCTGAGTTGTGTCTAAAATAATCGAATAAAATGGCGCTTTCCTGATTTCCTTAAATATATCTGCCTCGAGTTGTCGTGCTACCAAGTCGATCATTTCATTTTGAATCTTTGGACTGAGATATTTTACTGTACTCGTTGGCATTTCGAATAATTTTTGGAGTACAGGATCATATCGCGCCATTAAACTGATTATTGCCAAAAATTTACCGCCTTCACTTATTCCATGAGAAATCTTTTCTACGTGTCCGCGGAATGGAAGGTCACATGAAGCCAAAGTGAGAGTAACATTTAGAAGCCTATCCAAAACTTTTCACCAAACATTCGTGGACTTTCGTAATTCCTTAGCTAAATTGTCGTCGATCCAGTCGTCATTTTTCCACTTGTCATAAAGAGCGTAGTTTTCCAGATGACTGGCCATAGATTCATGTTTCAAAATTTTTTGGGTCAAATGTCCCCAGTCCGATATCCCTTCAATCCATGCTGTTTTTAAATTTGCACTATGTTGGTCCTCGAATAACCAACAGGACTCGCAATAGCAGCGATTAAGTTTCGGTGAATAGTACAACCATTGCCGTTGAACTTCTAGGTTACATTTATTTTTAATAACATAGTAATATGATAAAAATGAGCGATTTTTGGAATTACAAGGAAAAGGACCGTTCGGCCTACAGGAACCATATCTTACAATAAACTTTTTCAGGTAAGTTTCGAGAATATCTTGCGAATAATTGGCAATGTCGGTAGGATATGAATCGCCCATAATAATAATTTTTCGCAAAATACATGTCTCTTCGTTTATCTTTAATTCAGATGGCTCCTCTTTAATCAGTTCAGCAAAAATTCTTTGTGCCTCAGATTCGAATGCAGGAATTTCTGTCGATTTCATGCTTTCTGTTGTTTCAGAATCTTTTCTAGTTTTTTCAACATTTGATGGTGCCGTGTATGTATAAGAGGATGTTGTTGCCGAATTGTAGGGTGTAGTACAACTTGAATGTAATGGCGTTGTAGAAGGTGTATGATCAGAGACAGTATCACTTCTTAGTTGGGTATTAAAAAAGTGACTAATTTTTGGGAAATTTGATATTTTGTCCTCTTTTTCAGCCCGGAGCTTTTAATATTCCCATCCAGTAGGCTTCTTCCGTTTGCTCATCGTAATAAAGCTATAAAACATAAAACAATCATAATTTTTATGTACGAAACCATAAAACCAAGAATAATTGTTGTTAATTTGTTCTAAAACGCGATAGGCAGATAAAATCCGTGATTGATATTTTTCAATAGGTTTCAATAAGGGATGGGTCGTTGGATTAGTCGGATGCCGCACAGGCGAAATGCGGAGACAAAACTCTAAACGTTTACAAATTTGATAAACGTGTGCACGCCTCATAGTCTGGCCCTGCCAGCGTAAAGAAATGGTTAACAATAAAAATGCTTGCTTAAGCTGGTAGCCAGCCTACGTCCGGCCCTGCCAGCGTTAACAATAAAAATGCTTGCTGTTGACGGTCTCGCCACTTGTGCTTACGATCGGCATGTGCGCGCGCCAGTGCTTACGGTCAGACGGCAACCGGCGGACGGCGGCTGGCGACCCGCGACATCAGCTCTTATAATATAAGATGTATAGTATGTTACTATGCATTATGCACTATGAAATCCAAAAATCACAATCACACACTAGAACTGGAACTTCTAATTTAATCAAAATGAAAAATAATATGTACTGCAATGTGCAGTTCAGTCACATTTGGTGGGGGAAAACTGCACAAGCAAAAGAGCCTAATGGCGCTCGCGTATCATCATCTGTTGCCGCTTTGTACCGCTATTCTAGGAAAACATTTATTTTCACTAAAAACGCCGCTCCTGCGGCACCTATAGATTCGACGCCGAGGTTCTTCGCACCCCCTGCACATATGATAGTTACGCCACTGCAGGGCCATTCTTATATCTCCTTTATTTATGAATCGATTTGGATAATATTTGATACGTGGGTACTAGACATAATTTCTGATTGACCGATAGATATAGTTGAAATGGTCAATCTCCGGTTTCATCGGAAGTGCCTTTAACTTTCATTTTTTAAATGAATCACCCTATACATTTTAGGTTTTTTGGAATGTACAGTTCAAATTACATACGATACTGTTGCAAAATTTTCATTTTTCTAAACAAAAATTCTTTTTTTAAAATTTAATTTTTCTCATAGAAGGCTGTAATTGGAGAAAACCCAGGAAGAACACTGTATTGGCAATCGGTTGGCAAATACTTGGCACAATATTAAATGATTGTTCAATATTGTCAATAATCTACCGATATAGTGTATATATTGTTTTCCAATTATTTACCAATAGATTGCAGCGCTATATTGTATCTATGATTACCCAATGATAGTTTTACAATTATTGCATATTTAAATGTAATCTATATAAGCACAATATAGTTATTGATATATTTTGCCAATTTAGATTTTTAGCATAAGCAATATATTGCTACAATATAGCACTGCAATATTGAATGCAGCCTTGAAATCTATATAAATACAATATTTAATTCAATTATGATGCCAGTATAGATATGCTATATAAATATGTTAATGACACAATATTGTTTTACAATACTTTCATACAATTATTTATTTATAGCATATTGTCATACCGGGTGCTGACTTGGGCGACGCACCATAGGAATTTGCATAGTAAATTCTTTATGTTCAATTATTTGCTCCCCTAATTATTTTAGAGCTAAAGTGTAAATACATTTTTTGTAGAGAAAAAAATTCTGCACCCATTCATACTGTTGCTAACAATTTTTCATTTTCCGGAACTGAAGGAATACAAAAAACAAACTAGCATTTTCACAAAAATCAGTGATGCCATGGAATTATTGAAACAAGCCAATGCCAACCCAAATGCGTGCGGAGCGACAATATGTGTTGTTTGTTTGTTAGTCATTGATGTTTCATTATTAATTATGTTCAGCTTAATGTACCTAGACCTTGTCCACAACAAAAATGGTTTTACGAGTATGGTGGACGTTCGTTAACTAAGCTCCTTGTTTATTGTAAAATATCCGTATCGGCAAATTCCAAACAGTACAACCATTAAAAGACTGATTTATTTTAAGTTTAAGGCTACAGGCACGTTATTAAATAATTGTAGGTGTAATAATGAGGTTCAGACCTTACACCAAAACGAGAAAAACGACAATAAATTCAATCTTTTGACGGCAGTGACTGGATGATCGCCCCGCACGCACTTGCGTTGGCACTGGCTTGTTTCAATAATTCCATGGCATCACTGATTTTTGTAAAAATGCTAGTTTGATTTTTTGCATTTCTTCGGTTCTGGAAAATGAAAAATTGTTAGCAACAGTATGAGTGGATGCAGTATTTTTTTCTCTACAAAAAATGTATTTACACTTTAGCTCTAAAATAATTAGGGGAGCAAATAATTGAACATAAAGAATTTACTATGCAAATTCCTATGGTGCGTCGCACAAGTCAGCACCCGGTATAATCTATATGAATACAATATAGTTATTCATATAGTTTGCGAATTTCGATTTTCAATATAAGCAATATATCGCTACAACATAACACTGCAATATTGAATGCAACCTTGGAATCTATATAAATACAAATATTATTTCAATCAGGATGACAATGTAGATATGCTATATAAATATGTTCATGATACAACACTGGTTTACAATATTTACATATCATTATTTACTACTAGCTCTTATTCCCATCACATAGGAAGGCTTAGTCCAATTAAAATGGTTTTTACATTTTTAAAATTGAATTGTAAATTAAAAAATTACAGAAGGTTTTTAACGTCTTTAATATAGAAAGCAAGTGTTCAAAATTATATACAAAATAAGTAAATACTTTTAATTTTTGTCATAATACTGAAACACCTGGCATAGTGAATTACGTTAATTTGCAAGGGAAAAAAATTTCGTAGACGGTCCAATTCCAACCTGTGGACATTTCATTGCTAAAACAACGTTCTAACCGCTGATCTACAAACGGGCGCTTTGTGTAATAGCATTGATTAATAACTCATTTAATCAATGGTAATAGTTTATCACTCCGGTGGCACCGAACAGGACACCCGATCAAATACGAAGTGCGAATCGTCACTCGGTGCCATATTCCTTGTCTTTGTTAAGTGCACGCTTTCAATAGAAGATGGCAAATATTCAAAAACTTAACCGAACAATCAGATGTCCGCACACAACAGGAGAAAGGGAAAAATGCAACCGTTAGGATTTAGGCTTAGGAATGAGCTCACTAAAATAACAGCCGGCCATTGTAGACCATCATCAGCCTCAAAACTATCAACAAAATCGTATCACCTATTGCCTCGTTGTTTCGTTGTGTCTATATACATAATTTCATATTTAATTTATTAATCTTTATTCCTGCCTGTGCCAGTGCAATTGTAATTACTGTAGGTACATTCGTTGTTGACTGTCGATACAGCATGCAAACGTAAAAGTAAGTAAAGCAACTTTTTATTATTAAGTAAAGCTAAATGTTCGATTTAAGGACGGTAATCATATTCTAACTTACAAAATGTATTCATAGAGTATTTTTTTTGTTTTCTATACGCGAGTATAACTAACAATTGAGCAAACGAAAATGAAATCAAGCTTGGCTTTGAAAATTAAAACATATGTCGATTGTTAATTCACATTATGTTGGATATGGACTATTATAATAACTGTCATGTATGTATAATCTGTAACCTCATTTACCTGTCATATTTAAATTAAAAACATCAGAAGTAATACACCACATGACTTAATTTTTTCAAAGCCAAACTTGATTTCGTTTTCATTTGCTCACATGTTGATGTTACACTATATTATTGAAAACTGATTCCCGGTCTTTTAATGCTGTGTGTTGTAAACTATAAATGTCTGTACTAATTTTGTAACTAAACTTTTTTGTTTATAGTTACATATTTCACTACTTATTCCAGAAGTATATTTATAGCATTGGTATATTTAGAGATTGAAAGGAGGATAGATTAAAACAATAAAGAAAAGGTGGCAAGAATCAATGTTTTTCTTTAATGAGTATCTATCAATCTGTGATTAGTTAGTATTAAATAAGTTATATTTTACATATGTTATTTAATAATTATCTTAGAGGCAGTGCGCATAAGGTCCGAACATGGTACAGAAGTTGATATTTTAAAATATATCGGTTTTTTCCTAGGAACAGCTGCTAATAGAGATGGAGGCAGAAAGTTTGGCATAACTAAGACAACTCATCAGGTATATGCTTGTTGTGATATGTCTTAATGTAGCTATTTAATAACATGTTTTTCAGATTTCCGATGAAAATTAAATTAATCAACATTTCACCAATAAACGCAATCGCAAATGACTGATATTTTTTTAGGGTGATTGATTACTGTTTTATTTCTGTTTTAGATAATTGATTTAAGAAGTCGTGATTAGTGTAACTTATATTAGTTCTTAAAAATACGTATTGAAAATAAGTGTTACGAATAATTTTTTAATATAGGTTTACTTTGATCTCTACAGTTCTGCACCTTTATTTGTTTTCTCTTTTTGTATAGATTAATTCATACTCACAATTGTATTTACGCGAATTGCCAATATTTAGTTAACAATTTATTATAATATATTGGCTTCAGTATTGAATATATATGATATAATTACATACAATGATTATTCTTTTCAACATTGCGTAGTTCCCACTTGATCATAGCTCTATATAGATTTTAGTTTTGTTTGCCAATATTGATGAATCTATTATACCAATATTAAATTTATATAATAAAACTATCGAATTTACATTGATAGCCAATATTGTAAAAGTATTGCAGGAACTTCACATTTTGATCACAGATCTATATAGATTTACATTATTGTATCAATATTTTGTTGCCAATATTGGTTAACAATTATTTTCTATATTGAATTTATATAATGAAATTATACAGATTTATATTGATAGCCAATATTGTAAAAGTATTGCAGGAAGTTCACATTTTGATCATAGATCTATATAGATTTACGTTATTGTATCAATATTTTGTTGCCAATATTGGTTAACATATTATTTCTATATAGAATTTATATAATGACATTATACAGAATTTATATTGATAGCCAATATTGTAAAAGTATTGCAGAAAGTTCACATTTTGATCATAGATCTATATAGATGTACAATATTGTACCTAATTCACACAATAATTTGCCAATGTTATTCAATATAGGTGTTCTTCTTGGGAATGTGTTCTAAATGACTTGAGTAACCCATAATAATACATATTTTATTAATTTGATCAATAACAAATCGTTCACAAAGCAATAAATTTGCTAACCTGTTTTTTGAGAAAGTCAGTTTTTTTAAATGGCACCTACCAAGGGCCATTGTGCCATTAGATAGAAAATTTAATTGCCAATCTAACGATATGCATCATGCACCACTTTATCTTTACATAAAACGGAAAAAGTGTTTAATTAATAAATTTTTAAAATATGTTTAGAAAATACCTAAACAAATTTGGCAACACTGCCGTATATAATTTGAGTCGTAGATTCCAAAAAACATAAAATATACAGAACAACCCATTTAAAAAATCAAAGTTAATGACATTTCCGGTGAAACTGGAAGTCGGTCATTTTGATTATATCTGTCTCCAATTCAAAGTTATGTTTATTATCCTTGTAACAAGTTTCATTCAAATCCATTGATAAGTAAAGGAGATAGAGACATGGCCCTGATGTCATAGTCACCCGGTATACCTAAAGGTATAATAATTTAATATAGTTGAATAGAGAAAACAATTCTCTACAAGATAAGCTAATTTAAAATATATCATGCTATTTGAAAAACAAAAGTTGATATCATTTCCTGTAAAACCAGAAGTGGAATTGACATACTGGTAACTGGTAGTGATAGCTAAGTTGGTCCCGATGAACTTTCCTAATAATAATTGTTTTCCTATCTCCTCAAATAATCGAGATATTTGCCTGGCACACCTAACTGTTACACCCTGTAGAATGTGTGGAATGTATGTTATTATGATAGAATAGGTCAAAATGAAGTCTTCTAAACAAATAAAGATAAAAATGTTAGGTAGGTACTTAACTCCAGTTTTAATTTGTTAAACAGGATTTTTGTGTTGATTTGCAAATGATATCTGGGGAATGGCTATAAGCGAGGTTGCAATAGTCAACAGTAATATTCCAAGTGCATAAAATAGCCGATTAAATTTTGACGTTTTCTGTCAGAATGTTTGCTAAGAAATTTGTCAAGTGAATTTGCCGCTCAACAAGAATCCCGAGTTCGCAGCACGAGGATTTTGAAGCGGAAAATTTACGAGATATATTTCTTCAGAGCAAAACATTCTGACAGAAAATCGTCAAATTTATTCAGGATAGTTTACATGCACGCGGGATGTTCAGAGTGATTATTTCCTTGAATAAATAGATAAAATTCAGTTGGTGAAGCACCTTTAATAATGATGTTAAAATTATGCACAAGCGATTAAATTTGACATAAATTAAACCGCGGTTAAATTTTGACGTTTGAATTTTAGTCATTATTAAACTAACAGAAACCATGGTGATTACTCATTATATGGATATGAAGGAAATAATCAACAGTAATTACATAAGTGGTGATAATTTTTTGATAATTTTAACTAGATTCACGAATCTTTGTTGCTATTAAGAAATCTCACGAGTGAAAAATTATTACCACGAATGTAATTCGGCGTGATTATTTTTTAACAGTTCAAGTTGTAGATTGGGTTTGATGGAGCTTCCAGATAAGTGTCCTGTTATTTTTAACAACTCCTGCTCACCTACTCTACTTTTAGCTAGTTGTGTTACAGCAGAAGAACGATTTGAATGGTTTGTGAAAAAATAGTCGCTGTAATTTGCTACTAACAAATAGTCACATATAATCTCATAAGAGCATTAATTCTTTCCGGAAATTTTTTGAGTGCGTTCCAACAACGTCGTATTAATTTGCCCGAGCGGGACGCGAGGGCAAATTAGGACGTTGTTGGATTGCACGAAAAATAATTTCTGGATATGAATTAATGCTCGAATGCAGATTCGGTAAGAAAATCGTAACGATACAAGCCCTCACAGTTAGGTTGATCTACCTACAAAAAATTTCCAAGAAATTTTGTTGTTGTCTTGGTTACGGATCGTGAACTAATTTTTCTATTGGTCATTAATGAGTGTCGTACGATTTTCAGTGCAATTTTGATGCTACTAGCAATAGTCAGTGTAATTTTTATGCTATTGGTCGATTTGAATTTATTTCTCGTTACTATTGGCTGATAGGACTGTTTAAAAAATAATCATTGAAATTTTTATAAGTTAAATAAGATATAGAGCATATGTTGGATATATTCTATTCGAATAGCAATATTACCAAGCTATTTACTATTTAATCTACAATATAATCAAAGATTATTTATGGCGTGAATGACAGGAAAATATGAGCCCGCTATTATAAATATAGGTAACCCAAAATATATAGGGTGTTACTAATATGGTAGCAAGCTGCACGATATTCTTTGTAAAATTCTGAGTCGAAAATCTTAATACCAAAATGTTGTATTGTTCTTCATGAGCCCTCACAAGCGGTCGATAAAAAATATTTTTATTCAGGTAGTACCTCTTTTGTTATAAATGTGTCAAAATGTCATAAAAAGAAGTTGTTCAGAATGTAAAATTATGGTCCCATGTAAAATTTCAGAAAAATTGGCTTACTCTTATGAAACCATTTGTATTAGATGAAGTACCATCGTCTTCATAGAAAACTAAGACAGTGAAAATATCAAACAACCCTAATTTTTTTTAGTTTTAATTGCGTAATAATAGGTCTGGAGTGGAGTAGAGAAAAAGGATAGAGCGCAATCAGGGGTTGGCTGCATCCTCCACAAAGATATTATAAGTAAGTTAAATAAACTGCTCAAGTACAGGTCTAAAGAGTAGCTTCAGCACTGCGAAAACATTAAGTATATGTAGCCATTGACCATAGCTTTCGATTGATACCCCATATGACCCATGTTGCCATTGAAAAATAAAGTGACCTTTGACATAGGTCGCCAACGGTTGACCTTTCGCCAAAACCAAATAGCGCATAAAGGTGCTCGGGACCTTAGCAACAACTTTGCCCCCTTTCAAAATTTCGATATCTGTAGCCGTTCGAAAGTTACAGGCGATCCAGACAGACAGACGGACGGACGGACAAAACGTTCGCATAAGTACGCTGAAGCTACTAATAAATGGGAAGCAGTATCTGATAGAATACTAACAATTGAATTAAAAAACTTAATAAAAGAAGAAACTATAATAGCAGTATACGGACCGAATGAAAACGAGAGAGCACAAGATAAAGATAAATTCTGGGAACAACTAAATTTAACAGTAGAAGCAGCCAAGGGGAATATTGTGATAGCTGGAGACCTAATGCTAGAGTAGGAAAAAGCAATGGCACATATAAAGTGATTGGAAAATTTGGAGAAGAAGCACGAAATAACAACGGACGAAGACTGCTAGATTTCTGTGTAGTACACGACTTAATAATCGCAAACACTTTATTCGTACACAGGAACATCCACAAATACACGAGAGCAGTACCAAGCAGGGGAGAATACTCTATTATTGACTACATAATTGTAGAAAGGAAAAACCGAGCAGTATTAAAGGATGTAGTAGTTAAAAGAGGATTCGAAATAGGCAGTGACCACTAACTTGTAATAGCTGAAATAAAACAAGAATACAGGAAAGAGAACTCACAAAATGGCAAGAAAGAAATAAACAAAGCAGAGAAACAATTAGAACCTATAAGCTGGAGAGTGAAGAAATAGCAAACGAGTTCAAAGAATACAGTGAAAGAGAAATGGAGAAGATTAAAGACGAAATAGACAATAAAGACATGGAAGAATTATGGGAAATATTGAAAAATATAATAGTGGAGATGGCTAAAAAGATATGTGGAACATATAAAGAAAGTAAGGATAAGAAACAAACATCGCGGTGGTCAGAAGAAATAAAAGAACAAGTTAGAATTAAGAAAGTAAAGTGGAGAATTTACATAAACAGCAGAACAGAAAATAATTATGAAAAATATAACGAACAAAGAACTAAAGTTAAAAAATTAGTTAAAGAATCAAAATGACAGACATGGAAAGTGTTCAGAGAAAAACTAGAAAAATAGAGTAAAGGAAATCAGAAACTATTCTTCAAAGTTCTAAAAAACCTAAGAACAAAACAAGAACACAGATTGATGTAGTTGGCATAAAAAATAAAAAAGGAGAAATATTAAGAAGTGAGACCGTATATATGCAACGATGGAAGGAATACTTTCAAGAACTGCGTGAAATAGAAACAGAACACGTAAGTGAAAAAAAGATGAGAACGGAACTATTAAAGAACTAGTGATAGTGATAAAAGGAATGAAAAATGGGAAGGCACCTGGCAATGACAGAATCACAACAGAAATGATTAAGAACTTAGGGGAAAATGGACTACAAATACTACTAAAAATAATTAATAAAGTCTGGCATGAAGAGACAATACCTAGAGAATGGGAAATTGGATTAATTTTGCCAATATACAAAAATAGTGATGCAATGGAATGCCAAAATTACAGTAGTCTAAGAGCTGGTGACATTTTTTGGTGATCATTTAGTTAAGGCCTATTTTTTCAGAAAATGTTGCTGGAGGCATGTATAAGTGTCATCTGTAAGGATCCTCCTAGATAGCGGTATTGGAGGGAGGCAGATAAGGTCACTAAATCACGTTAGCTACGCTAACACAGGTAGGGAAACTCGGAGTTATTTATGTCAAACCAAACTCGTTTTTGTCAGTGACGTACCCAATCAGTTTATAGGGTATAATAGAAATAAATTGAAGTTTGTGTAACGTGAACGCACTAAATAAATATTACGTAACAAATTATTTGTAAACGTTTTCCAGGTTAAAAAAATTAATTTTCACAAATCTAAACCGTTAGCGAATATTGTGTACCGCTCGCCGCATTCCAATACTTCGGCACCTCACATACACGTAAATGATGCGTATCATCTAGTGGTCTATTGATTTCGTTCAACCACCTCTGCCGTTTTATGCTATTTCTTGGTCCTTAATTTGTAATAAGTAATTCATTAAAAAGTATTGATAAATTATTGCACTTTAAATTACCTTCAGGAACTTGAAACAACGTGTAACTTTTTATGCTGTTGTTCAGGCAACCTTTAACGCAGCAAATGAAAACCATAATGCTATTTAATATAAATAACTACGTTTTAACAAAATTTGTCGTGAGATCACAATCATCTCCTTAGGTCATAATTTAGGCAAATTATTTGTAATCGTGAAAAATTACCTTTGATATTTCTTCAGATCTTCAAGTTTCGAGGTCAGTAGATAACGAAAAACATTTTAAATTGCGGTTAAAAACGATCATCTGCCTAACCTACAACCTAGAGAAAGGATTGTGGCATCGCATTCGAAGAAAACATTAATAATAAGAAAAATTATTTATGCCCTAACTAGTAGCGCCTATGGTAAATTTGACATTGACAAACTCGTTTTTTGAACTTGTCAAATGGTGTTTCCCTACCTGTGTTAGCGTAGCTAACGTGATTTAGTGACCTTAGAGGCAGAACACCCCCAATTTGCACTGTCAATATATGTCAAATTCGAGGTGAGCCGGTTAGGTTTTGTGTCAAAACTGACGGAAAACCTAACCTGCTAAACTCGAATTTGACATAGACTTACAATGCCACCAACCTATTATTCATACGTTTCAATTTCCACAGCCGCCCCTTATGGACTTTTTTAGTGTAAGTTATGTCAAATTCGAGCTTAGCAGGTTAGGTTTTCCGTCAGTTTTGACACAAAACCTAACCGGCTCACCTCGAATTTGACATATACTGACAGTGCAAATTGGGGGTGTTCTGCCTCCCTCCGATACCGCTATCTAGGAGAATCCTTACAGATGACACTTATACATGCCTCCAGCAACATTCTCTCAAAAAATAGGCCTTAACTAAATGATCACCAAAAAATGTCACCAGCTCTCCTACTACAGGGGTATAACCCTAATGAGTACCCCAATGAAGATCTTGGAAAAAATCATAGAAGTAAGACAAAAACAATTTACCTAGCAATAATGGATATGGAGAAGGCATTCGACCGAGTACCGAGAACTAAAATATGGGAGTGCTTAAGAGAGAAAAACATAAATGAGAAATTAATCAGGATCACGAAATGTATGTACAAAGAGACAAGAAACAAGATAATAAGCAAGAATGCAGAATCGGAAATTTTCCACACAAAGGAGTTAGACAGGGTGGATGTCTCAGCCCACTACTTTTCATTATCTTCATGGACCATTTAATACGAACTGCGAGGACAAGAACAAAACCCTTAGTTGTGGGATACAGAAAGATGGAGAAGGTTGTTACATCCAAATGTGCATTTGCGGACCATGTAGCGTTAATAGCAGGAAATGAGAAGGACCTTAAGGAAAATTTGAAGGTGTGGAATGAAGTATTAAGCCAAAACGAAATGAAGATGAATAAGTCAAAAACTAAAATAATGGTAGTAAAAAAGAAAAGAAGGAAGTAAAGATCAAAGTAGATGAAGAAAAAATAGAACAAGTGAGCAACTTCCAATACCTGGGAGTAACTATAAAAGAAACAGGAGAACAAAGCATAGAGATGAATAGAAGAATAGCGTCAGCCAACAAAGTGTATCATAGACTGAGTAAAGGCCTTATCAATAAAAAAGAAGTATCAAGAGAAACGAAGATAAAAGTGTACAGGGCAATATTCAGACCAATCCTTACCTTCGGATGCGAGTCATGGGTGCTATCTGATCAAGAGAGAAGTAAGACAAGGGCAGTGGAGATAAAATATTTGAGAAGAGTAAAATGTTTAACCAAACGTGATAGAATTAGAATTGAAGTAACTAGAGAGAAACTAAAGATTGAACCTGTAGAAGACTTTATTGAAAGAAGACAACTCAGATGGTGGGGACAAAAGATGGAGGAAAAAGCGCAGACACGAAGGATCTGGGAATCCAAAGCAATAGGTACAAGAAAGAGAGGAAGACCGAAACAAACTTGAGATGATACAATCGAAAAAGTACTGAAGAAGAAGGGAAAATCGTGGACAGAGGCCAAAAGGTTAACAGCAAACAGAAACAAGTGGAAAAAATTTATATCGAACTGAATGAGTTGTGTTTATGTGTCAGAAATGTTTAGTGAAATGTAAGACTGTGAAATACAATTGTGAAAGAATTTAATTGTAACCTTACACCAGTGGTGTATTGGAGCCGGCTCGCACCGGCTCGACGAGCCGGTACCTGTTTTTCCCAGACGACTCGCGAGCCGGCTTTAGAGTGATTTCTGAATTCGTAAATTGCAGGAGATTCGTTTTATATGCACAGTTTTATCTCCAAGGACACCACTACAATTCATTGAATTCCAAGAAATAACAATCTGAGCAACTGTAAACAGCTTTCAGCAGGTGATTTGCACGTTATCCCCTAACTACCTGCTTGGGGTTGATTGACCGTTTTGTAGCCGGGCCGGTTGGTCAATATAGGCATTCACGAAGAAAGTATTGTAATCGCGAAAAAATCACCTTCCGAGATTCCTTCAGATCTTCACGTTTCAGAGTGCCTAGATGACGAAAAACAGGTTTTCTCAATTTCGTCTGTCTGTCTGTCTGTCTTTTGGCAGTATAGCTCAAAAAGTATTTGTCGGAGGAAGACGATATTTTGCATACATATTATATATATATACCTGGAATAAAACCGGTACAATTTCATACAAATATATACAGGGTCAGCACCTTAAAAAAATAACATTTTGTTTATATTTGCTTTAAGTGGAAAATAGATTAAAGTAGTAATTTTCACATAGACGAGGCCTTACACTTGACGAAAATAGAACCCAACAAATACAAGATAAGGTCGCAAAGTCAAAAAGTTTCCACAATAACACCCTTCGCTTAAATACACACGTCGCACACCTCAGCGAGCCTGCATAGCGCAGACAAATCTATCTGACTATCGACGATTGTATCCGCAGATGATGTTGCACGAATTTCTCCCCGGTAATTTTTTTAATTTGATAAATGCTTTAATTTGCATAAGCAAGTGTTAAGATATTGTTACCTCTATTTTCCTTTAATTTTTAGGCCGCGAGCCGCATAAATGCGAAAATTACAAACCTTGAAATAGACGGGAAACGCATATTTGGGCAAGGCATCGACGTATATCGTAAAAACTATTGCACATAAATATATACATCTTGCGTATATGTTTAAAAATAAATAAAGAAATGTTTAGTGAAAGAATTATCTGCATTGGTTTATTGATGTAAGAAATATAATTAATTTTCTTAAGACTTTCCCAGCGTGAAGGTTAAGCCAGCTGAAACTCGACGATACCAACAGTTCTCCGTAGAGTAGTAAGGAATTGGTCAGTAGCATTTGTTCGCAGTCGCAAGCTCCGCGGTAAGGATTTTTTTATTTGAAAATCTATTTAATTTATTAGAAACGTTAAGATATTTTTACACCTAACTTAATTTTATTTTTAAAATTATTTTGTGTCACAATGTCGACTAGGGAAGGTCTGGGCAAAGCCTTTTACAGATTTTTTTATAGGTTACTATTAAAGAAGATCCCTTTGTAATGAGTTGCGAAAGAAAGCAAACGTCGTTGAAGTCTTACTTTTTAAAACGAGTGAAGCTGGTAGATGATAACAATGAAACGGACCTTAGGCCAATCGAAGTTTCTGAAAGTGCATCACCGCCAGCTACAAAGTTTGACTCTTTTGTGGAAGTTTCGAATGATGTGAAGACATCTACGCAAATCAAAGAAAATGCTGCTAAACCTTCTTGGCCAATATATGGATGACTGAAATGTGAGAGAGCAAGAAACGTACTTACCCGTGGATTGTCAGCAAAGATAAAAAATTGGAAGCATAAAAGTACGACTTGAAAATATATAAATATATTTGACTATGTAAAAACGTTTAATAAAATTATCGAGGGGGGGGGGGTCGTCGTCACATGTGCGAGCCGGTACCTAAGTTTTTACCAATACACCACTGCCTTACACCCTTATGGGTATGCAGTTTTTTTAAATTATATATATATATATATAATAATAGGTCTCATGTTACTACAATATGTAGCGTGTCAAAGATCCCATGCTAAGGTTAGAACCTTTTTAGTCTCGAAATTCTTTTTCACCATATGACCACAGCAGTTGGTGTCTAAGGTACCTAGAGGCCACAGGCCTAAACCTTAGCCATAACAAACAATTACGAACCATAAACAATATCTATATTAATTCTTCCAATATTCCTCTTTACACAAGAGTAGTCAGCTTTTCATGAATAAAATCACACATACACCTGAACCTCTAGAACTAAACCATATCCAAACGATTATAGAAAAACGACCAGTTTTGTTCGCCTTTCTGATTTATTAGGGGTCGCATCTTGCTCCTCTGGGCTGACAAGTACCATGTCATTGCGGTTTGACTGAAATTTTTTTTGTCTTATAACAACATTATCTGGTTCGAATTATTGCTTTCTGGCTTTGTTTAAAGGGGCCGTCTAACTTGATGTTAAAGTTGTCAGTGTCATTGACAGGAGTTTGTTTGAAGTTGTCATACTACAACCCAATTCAATCTATTAAAAATCGGCTGTACCAGTTTTCTATGGAGGCGATGGTACCATTGAGATGTAAATAATTGGTACTTCAGTACCAGCTGTACCAATTGTTTATCTCCCAATAGTCCTTCTCCAGATCATAGGTAAACTATACTGGCACCAAAAAACTTGCGTTCGTGCTGCCAATGAAAGATCGGAAGAATTCTCAGTCCTGTGAGGAGTACAGCAAGGTTGTGTGTTGTCACCACTGCTATTCAATGTATTCGGAGAGCCTGTTTAACGATGCACTAGAGGAAGATCAAGATGGAATTGTGCTAAATGGAGAATATATCAATAACTTCAGATACGCTGACGACACCGTGCTGCTTTCAGCGAATAAAGAAGGGCTTCAACGATTAATGGATAGAGTATCAAATACTTGTAGAAATTACAACATGCGCCTGAATACTTCTACGACCAAGGTTGTGATCATTAGTAAAACACAACAACCTATAAATCACCAATTTCTAGCTGACGGAGCATTACTACAGAGAGCCCCAATGTTTAACTAATCTGAACGCTCAATGGGATCACTCCAAGGAAATTAAGATACGGATTGAGAAGGCTAGAGCCACTTTCAATCGTATGAGAAATCTGCTCTGTAATAAAAAGCTAAATCTAGAAACCCTAAATTCGAACCGTCAAATGTTCACGGTTCTGCTCTATGGAGTTGAAGCTTGGACCTTGATTGGTGATGCCTCCTGACGCCTTGAATCTTTTGAACTTTGGTGCTATCGCTGAATACTGAAAATCTCTTGAATTTATCATGTAACAAAAAGTACTTCAACAAATGCAAAAAGAAAAAGAAATCCATAAACAAGCAAAGAAATCAAAATAGCATATTTCGGGCACATCATGAGAAACAGTAAATATAGACTGCTGCAACTTATCACCGAGGGTAAAGTAGAAGGAAAAGCGAGGACTCAAGAGGCGCTGCATATCTTGGCTGAGAGGAACATACACCAATGGACCGGGAAAACGTCTGCTGAAGTTTTTAGAGCAACAGTAAATAAAGTCTACTGAGGATATGGCACATTTAAGAGAAGAGAGTCAAAAGAAAAAATACATATTGGTTGGAAATCGTGTTTCTATAAAGATAGCGTAAATGTAAAGCAATGTTTTAATTGTTGGAAATACGGCCATATAGCAAAGGACTGCAAAAAAGAAAAACCAACTTGTCAAATATGTTCAGGTGAACATAAATCGGCAGATTGCAAATCAAGGGATATTTGCTGTGTGAACTGTAAGTATGCAATTGAAATATTAAAAGTTCCCAATATAAATATGAAACATAAGGCTAATGACAGAATATGTGAGGCATATAAAAGAATAGTTAATCAATTACAGGAAAAGATCGACTAACCTGATATTCGCAGTGACCAAAACAATATATAGCAACTAAAGAAAACAATTATTTATTTAAACATACAAGGATTAAATACAAATAAAACCCAACTGTTATGGATGGTGAATCAGAATAAACCACTACTTATTTGCCTTTCCGAGACACATGTTATTACTTTAAACCACAGTAGGCTACGAAACAAAAGCTAGTATTATAAGGTAACTAAATATTCTGTTGGCAATATTCACAGCACAACACAAGTGTTCAATCACTTATACTCCATTTACTTGACATCTGCACTGTCAAACTGCCAGTATGTTGGCACCACTGCTATTTTTCACATTTTAACAATTAAATTACTGTACAGTCTAATAAAAAACACATTATTTTGGAGATATAGTCAAGAAATTTTTTTTAAATTTGACACTGACAGTGCAGATGTCAAGTAAATGGAGTATAGGTGCTGACTCTGTACACTGTTACGAAATTTGCGTGCAAATGATACAATAGTTTTATTGTTCTGTAATCTTAAGTATATTTTGTATTTCTTATGTTTTTTTCCTATATATCCTATGTATTGTGTAGTTGGGTGTGCAAATAAATAATAAATAATAATCTTCTTTGCGTGAGCAGCATTTTTTCATATAATAAATATTTGATGCAGAGGAGAGGTAACCAAAAGGATACAATAATAAGGAAAGTAATAAAATCACATGATCTATGGAGGTCGAAGACAGATATTGACAACATCTCTCCACTGTTTTCCATCTTCAGCTAATCTAGTAGCAGTTGTACCAGTTAAAGTTTTAATGTGATCTAACGGGAGGATTGGAGAGTGTCCTTTAGGTTGTTTATCTTCAATGGATAATCAGTCTCTTTAAATTACTCGAGCTTTGTAGTACCATATGTACAAAAAATGTAAGCTTTTGGCTAAATACCAGGTTGGGTAACTGATTTAGAATGGAACCGTTGGAAATTTGTAACATAATGTTGTCAGCATCACATCTCTAATGAGACAATACATCGCCTGTCAGCTGATTTAACAACCCATGTCTCAGGAGAAAAAAGAATATAAAAAAAAACTAAAGTTTGAACGCTTTTGCTGAGGTTGTTATATTTCAGTCTTTTCACAATTTTGATAACTCAGACATGGCATTACGAGACATTTGAGGAGACTTCTAAAATGCGTTTTGTCCAAAAATTAAAATTGTTGGCCATTCTGGAAAAAGAAAACCTTTATGCCTTCGTACAAAAGAAATGGATTTGAATAAGTTCAGACGGCAAAAAAAAAACAACTAACTTGCTCTCTCTCTCTCTTTCTCTCTCTCCTTAGCCTTCATGCGTCTTGTATTGAGCATAGGCCTCCATCTGCTGTTTCCATCGATCCCTTGACTGTGCCACTTGTATCCAAGCTAGTCTAGCCACCTTCTTTATGTCATCATACCACCTTGTTATTGTCCTTCCTCTGTTATTTTTTCGCATCCACAGTCTCCAATGCAAAATCTTACTGTTCCATCTGCCATCCTTCTGTCTTGCCACATGCCCTGCGTAAACCCATTTCAGCTGTGTTATTCTTTGTATTATATACGTAGCTTTTGACCTTAACCAATCATTCCTCTTTTTATCTCGTAGTGACACTCCTACCATTGCTCTTTCTATGGCTTTTTGAGTAACCCTTAATTTAGTGAAAAAAAATTAAGGGTTACTAATTGACTACATCCTAACTAATAAAAAGTTATTAATAACAAATGTAGAAGTGTTGAACCAAATAACAAAGGGAAATGACCATAGAATTGTCAGAACAACACTCTATCTTAATAAGAAACTTGAAAGACTAAAAAGGTTACATAGGTACACAAAATAAGAAAATAGACACTCGAAAACTTAGAGAAAGAAAAACTAAATATCAAACAAAATAAAAAATAACTAATTGAGGCGAACAATGCAGACAGTATAGAAGCAAAAATTAAAGAATGATAAAAATACCTATTGAAATAAAAAAAGGGAAGATTTTAGGTGGTAAAACAAAAGAACTAACGATGGACAGAGAAAAATTAGTAAAAGATCATTGAAATAACACAGAACAGGCAAATAAAAACTGCCATTACACAAAATAAATACAAAGTTGAAGAAGAAAATGTACACAGTGTTATGGAAGACAATAAAAGAATCACATTTTCTTGATTCATCAATTAGATGGAGTCCTTCAAAAATAGAAAAAAAAACATACCAACCAGTTGAATTCTTTTTGTAATAATCACTGAACACACTGTGTATGAGACACTTCCAAGTATGCGAGTAGGTTAAAATGTATTTACTCTGTAAGAAGTAGTTCGAACGGTAGTTGTTGTTCGCGTTGGTTGCTTTGTGACAAGTTACTGTTTCACATGTATAAACTAAAATAAAGGCTTAAAAAACAATTCTGCGTATCAGGTTATGTGCCCAGAAACGTGTTGAAATGTGCGTGTTTAAGTCTGACAGTGAAAACAGTTTTTAGAAGCGAAGTGATTAGGCATCGCGAGTGGAAAATTCCTAACCGTCGTTGTGGAAAGAAGCGTCGTGCGGAGCGGTAGAAACCGTGAGTGTGCCCGAAAGAAGCGTAGTGAAAAAAATCAACAGAATATTAAGTGCTCAAATTGAAACAATGGATTTCAAAGTACACGTAGAAAAATTGGAAGGAGCAGAAAACTGGTCGAAGTGGCGTAAGCAAGTTGAACTACTATTACGTCATCATGATGTTTTAGATATAGCCTGCGGTTCAAGAACACCACCGCAAGGTTTGACAGCTGAAGCATCTGAACAAGAACAAAGAACCTTCCAGACATCATTGAAAGCTTTTCAAAAGGATGATGCGTTGGCAAACCTTGAATTGGCCTCAACATGCACTACTGCAAAAGAAATATGGGAAAAAATAATATCAGTCTACGAGCAAAGCTCGAGTCAGCGATTAGATAGACTATTAGAAAAGTTTTTCACGAGTGAAAAGAACCCAGCTGAGGATATTACAACTAGTGTTGCCAGATGTCCCGCTTTTGGCGGGATGTCCCGATTTTTAGCCCTCTCAGGACACGTCCCGCCAGCACCCTGAGCGGGACGCCTTAAATCTTGCTTTTTCATCTAAGTAGCCAATTTAGCGCGGTAGTTACTTGTATTTTGTACAGAATCAAAGGCGTTTTAAAAGCTGCTATTGAGGATAACAATAAAAAAATCTATCGAAAAATGGCATGACATTTTTAAAACTCAAACCTTGCCTAATCTCCTAAAGTTGTACCAGTTTATGGCATCAATACTTGTGTCGAACGCATCGACTGAAAGGGTTTTCTCGCAAGCAAATGTAACATGGACTAACAGACGCAATATATTATCGATAGAACATGTGCAGGCGGAGATTCAAATAAAAGTAAATTTTCAGATGTCTTGTGAAGAGTTTCATAAATTTGCCCTAAAAGAAGAGAAAATGTTACAAGCGGCAAAATCAAGCTCAAAATATGTGTTCTATAAAAAATAATTTATAGTTGTATTAAATAAAAATAATTAATATCGTTGATTCTTTACTTGGCAACTTCCTTTTGAAAATAATAATATATTTTTGTTTAAATCTTAAGGTTTGATTAATCTGAGTGAAGTCTGTAGTTTAGAAATAAAATATTGTGTAACTATATTTATGCATTTTTTCTACGTCCCGATTTTCTCGTCCCAGTCCCGCTTTTTTTTCATTTAAGTCCCGATATTTAGAAAAACGGAGCTGGCAACACTAATTACAACCCACATAGCACGCCTACAAAAGAGTTTTCATGAGTTAAACGACGAATTAAAAAGGTTAGTGAATACAGAGCTACCAGAGTTACTATTGATGAGTCGTGTAATGTCAACACTTCCACAAGAATACTTCGAATTTAAGAGTGTGTGGGAATCTGTTCCATTACAAGCACGCTCAATTAATAAGTTAACTGAACGTCTTCAGTTAATTGAAATGAGGTTGCCAGAAAAACAAAACGATTCAGCAGCACTGTTTGCGAAAACAAAAACACAAAGGAAACCTGCGGGACCAAAATGCTTCAAATGTAGAAAAGTGGGACATTTTGCAAGAAACTGCCCCAAGAAGACGGACACGGTTGAAACAGGTAAAAGAAACCAGAAAGAGATTGGTGAAGCTTTTGTGTGCAACGATGAGGTGCAGTCTGAAGATTGGGTAGCCGACACAGGAGCGTCGGCTCACATGACCAAACATAGAACCTATTTCTGGAGTTACCGAGCATTTGCAAGTCCAAAGAGTGTAAGAATTGGCAACGATGAAACGATTGAAGCCCATGGTGAAGGTACGGTCCTGGTTCAAATGAAACTGAATGGTAAATAGTACCAGAATCACCTTGAAAGTGTATGGTATGTACCTAAGATAGGACAGAACTTATTTTCTATAGGAAAAACACTAGAAAAGGGGTTTGAATTCAAGGCCAACAAAGAGGGATGCAAAGTGCTGAAGAATAAAGAGGTACGTTTAACTGGAAGGAAGACAAATAGAGGTTTGTATGTTTTAGACATGCAGGTAATAATTACTGAGCAGAATGCAGAAGCATATGCGGTGGTTAAAGAAAAAGAAAGCCTCCAGATGTGGCATGAAAGAATGGGACATCAAAATAAAGCTCACGTCAAAAAGGTTTTGGGTATACACAACGTAAAGGTTGACCCGGATGAAGAATTATGCGAAGGATGCATAATGGGGAAACAAACGAGGGATTCCTTCAAAGCAAGAAAGGAACGACCAACTAATCCAGGTGAGTTGGTGTATGCAGATGTGTGTGGACCCATGCAAACAACCTCATTAGGTGGGTCAAAATATTTTGTGTGTTTCAAGGATGACTTTTCTAAATACAGAAGAGTATTTTTCATAAACCAGAAATCCGAAGTAGTCAAGTGCTTGAAAACGTTCACTCAAGAAGCTGTTGTAGCGGGAAATCAAATAAAGGAGTTCCTGACTGATGGTGGTAAAGAGTTCGACAATCAACAGGTAAGAACTTTTTTACAATCAAAAGGAATAACCTTTAGAACTACAATGCCCTATACACCTGAGCAGAATGGCGGCGCTGAGAGAGAAAATAGAACTCTAATTGAAAGCGCACGTTCTATGATTTACATGAAAAATCTACCCAAATACTTGTGGGCAGAGGCCGTTAATACAGCCGCTTATGTAATGAATAAAACGGGTCGAACGCCAGTAGAAGAAAAATCACCACAACAATTATGGTTTAAGAGGGAAAGTGTAAAAATTGATAACTTGCAAATTTTTGGAACACACTGCTATGTGCATGTGCCCAAACAGAAAAGAAAGAAACTTGATAGAAAGAGTGAACACGGTCGGTTCGTGGGATATTGCGGAGAGAAAGACGGATATAGAGTGTGGTTACCACAGAAAAACAAGATAATATCTAGTCGAGATGTAATCTTTGCAAATGGAAAAACTTCGAGTTGTGAAAATCCAAGTTACGAGAACCGTTATCTGGAAAACAATGAAATTGTAGTGAACGGTAAAAGAAGAACTTCAGTATCTGCAGAAGAACGAGTAGAAAGAGATGAAGTAGTGACTCCCATCGAGGAGACTTCAGTATCTGTAGAAGAACGAGTAGAAAGAGATGTGGAAGAAAACGCAATTGAAGGTGAAGAATGCAACAGAGTCGACGAAAATAGCATAGGAGCAAACAGTTCAAAAGAACGAAGGATCGTAAGACTACCAGAAAAATTGAAAGACTACGAGGTTTGTTTACTAAGCACAAGCGAGGACAGTGGACCGCAAACGTATAAAGAAGCAATCGAAAGCAAAGATTCAGGGAAATGGAAGGAAGCTATGCAAGAAGAGCTAAAAACCCTTCAAGAAAATAATACCTGGATAGAAGTTGCAAAGCCAAATAATTGCAAGGTGATAGAAAGCAAATGGGTTTTCAAGACTAAGCGAGATGAAGATGAAAATATCACACAATACAAAGCCCGCCTAGTGGCAAGAGGTTTTCAGCAAAAAGAAAATATTGACTATGGAGAAATTTATGCTCCAGTAGCAAAAATAACAACGGTTAGAATTTTGATTGCTGTAGCAGTGCAAATTGGTAAGCCAGTTTATCAAATGGATGTACGAGCAGCGTTTCTGTATGGAGACATACGAGAGGAAGTGTATATGAAACCGCCAGAAGGTCAAAGAGAAATGGACAATAAGGTATATAAATTACTTAAATCAATTTATGGGCTCAAAAGATCGCCAAGGTGTTGGAATGATAAATTCGATGAAGTAATGAAGAAGCATGCATTTAAAAGATCAGAAAATGATTACTGTTTGTACGTTCGTGTAACAGACAATAGTAAATTGTATGTGTTACTTTACGTCGATGATTTATTAATCCTTGGAACTGACGAAGATGAAATAGTAGGATTGAAACAAATATTGTCTAGCCATTTCAAGATGAAAGATATGGGATTGGCAAAAAACTATTTAGGAGTCCATATCAAACAAGATTTGGAAAATGGAATTACAACGTTGAATCAGACTGCGTACCTGAGGAACATCTTAAAAAGATATGGGATGGACTGTTGTAATCCAATTTCCACCCCTGTAGATGCAAACTATAAGTTAACAAGAAAGAAGAACCAGAAACTGTACATATCGAAACACAGTGCCGACAACTCATCGGAAGTTTAATGTATGCTATGTTGGGTACAAGGCCAGACCTGTGTGCGAGTGTAAGTATTCTAAGTCGCTATCAAAAATGTGCGAGTACTGATTTGTGGAATGTACTAAAACGAGTTTTACGGTATATTAAAGGGTCAGTGGACTTGAACTTAGTGTACGAGAAGCGCAAAGGCTCAGAGACTGTGTGCGGTTACGCGGATGCAGATTGGGGAGGTGATAGTTTCGAACGAAAATCCACTTCGGGGTATTTGTTCAAATTATATGGATGTACCATTTCCTGGAAATCCACCAAGCAAGCTTCGGTAGCCCTTTCTACGACGGAAGCTGAGTATATTGCCCTCTCAGTAGCAGTTAGCGAAGGATGCTGGATAAAAAAGATATTGGAAGACTTACAATTAGTGGGAGATAACGCAAGCCCCATTACCATATTCGAAGACAACCAGTCGTCTATACGTGTGGCACAGAATCCAGAGCATCATAAGAGACTTAAACACATAGATATTCGTTATCATTTTGTTCGTGACTTAGTTAAGGAAAAGGTAATAAAACTGATATACATATCTAGTGCTGAGCAATTAGCTGACATTTTTACCAAGTTTGTAACTCGAACTCAATTCGAAAGAGTTAAGTCCGAGATAGGTTTGAAATAATGTTGTTTGAATTAGTTCATTGAGTGGGAGTGTTGTAATAATCACTGAACAATTTTGTATGTGTATGAGACACTTCCAAGTATGCGAGTAGGTTAAAATGTATTTACTCTGTAAGAAGTAGTACGAACGGTAGTTGTTGTTCGCGTTGGTTGCTTTGTGACAAGTTACTGTTTCACATGTATAAACTAAAATAAAGGCTTAAAAAACAATTCTGCGTATCAATTCTGAACCAATTTTCAAAACATTTGAAAAATAAAATTTTGGAAATTAACCTTTTGTTTTTGAAGAAACTTAAAGCTATAATTTGTATTATACAGAAAGTTATTACTGGCGTTTATTAGTTGAACTTACGTGATTTATTTTATATTTATATATCAATTATTATTGATTGCTATTTAAGTACATACATAGTTCTATAAACAATTTAAGTATAATTTATAACAATTTATGTTCGGTTTTAAATTTATAAAAGGTGTATTGCCTTCTCTCAGTGCTAACATTAGCTTCTTACTACCAATCGAGCGAATCCATACTCCTTCAAAAGGGTCTGTGGTAATACGCCAACCAGTTGTTTTAATAAAACGGCTTTGGGCGCTTCTGCCAGTGTAACCAATTTTTAAACATATATCTTCTAGTTGTAAAGTTGTTAATGATTTAGGAAAACAACCAGAATGCCATACACCTGCAGTGCGAAGCTGTACCTCGGAGAAACTAAAATTAATGTAAATGCGTTTTATTATTATAACGTTTTATGCCTGGAGTTAGATATTTATAATATATTATTTTTGAATTTGAAAAACATGTACCTTTTGGAATCAGATACATCTGTTACCAAAGCAATACATTGTTTTTCATCCTCTCCATCTGGACAATCTGGGATTCCATCACATACAAAGTCCTTAATAATACAGGAATTGCTTCTGGAAGTAGTATTATTAATTAACTATTTTTGTTATGCACAAGTAATAGAAAATTTTATACAAATGATCTTACTTTTTACATACAAAGTGATATCCTTTACATTTGCAAACGTTTCTGTCTTCATCTGTTCGGTCTTGACAGTTTCTTATCCCATCGCATATTTTCCCTGGATTCGTAAGCGATAAATAAGATCTACATGTACATATCTCGGGTTCATCGGACCAATCTCCACAATCATTGATTTGATCACAAAATGCAGTTTTTGGTACGCACATTCCATTTTGGCATCGTAGCTCAGATTTAAGACAATCTAATAATTAGTAGTTTTCAGGAATAATTATCTTTTAAAATTAATGTATAGAAGACTACTACAGAAATATTGCTTTTTCTTGGTAGTTCTATAAATTATAATTATAGCAAGTGCAAAGATGACGAATTTCAATTAGTGATCATTGCCTGGTTACTTGATAAAACTAACTCACTGTTCCTAATATTGAGATTATAAGTTATAATTAGAAGATAGCTATAATGATTATTTATGTACCGAGAGGGTGACAAGATTACAAGCCCAAGGGCCTCTGACCTGAGGGTTTGGAAGTTGCATGGGGATATAAACATCAAGTAATGCCTGTGGTGCATATAAAATTTTATGTCTTACTACTGTTTCTTAATAACCTAAATAATGGATTAGAAAAGTTATATTGGATGATCAACTACCTACTATAGTTTCTTATGATGCACACCAGGGTATTATGTAGGTACTCCATAATATGCTTTGTATCCCAGTTATTAAGAAACAGTAATGTACTAGTAAGACAACATAATTTTTTGTAGCGACTCTTCTACACCTTCATAAAAACTCACTGCAAGTTTGCGAAGTACTGCATTTTTCTTTTAAATCCACACAATGTGTTGCATTTTCATCAGTTGCATCGTGGCAATCTGGAATTCCATCACAAATCTTGTTTTCAGGAATGCATTGTCCTAAGCTGCATCTCATCCCTTTACATGATGGGGGGTTAACGACAAAAGCAGCTCGTTCTGAAGTAAAAACAGTTGTATATACTCCATATACTAGTAAGTGCATTTTTAAATACTCATTAATTCTAAAAGATCCGCTTTACGAAATTGCAAACTTGTGTATGAAACAACTGAAGAAAATCCACAAGAGCCTAATGGTTCATAATATACTGCAGCAGGATACCATCCGCGCTTAGATCCACAAATAACACAGCCGCTCCAAGGATGAATAATTTTATGGTGTCTCTAGAAAATATATAACTCATATTGTTGTATATACAACATAATATTATGTTCATAGTTACGTTGCAATCTTGTTGATGCAGTTTAGTTCTTTTAAAGCATCTAAATCCGGTTGTACAGTTTTTAACAACTTCAAGCAATATGACTTCAGCTAAGCCTTTAAAATTATTTCCCGTTATAAAACATGATTCTACTTCACTTACTATGTAGTCCCTGCAAGGCCAGTTTTTAAAAAAGTTTATAATTATAAAGTAAGTAATTCTATACTTGACTGTAAAACCAATTGGACGTACATATCTTGAAATGCTAATGCTTTTTTCTAATTTTAATAGGAGGATATCAGAATGATCAATACGTAGAGTTTCTGCTATGCGTATGATTTGTTCATGGGAACTCGCAATATTTAGATAATTTCCAGTTCTTCCTAATCTAACTGCTACATAATGGTGAACCAATCTAATAAAAACAAAATTAGAGCAACTGTGATTTGTTTGTATCAAAAGAAACTTACTCAAAACTTCTTCCAAAACAACTAGTAGATGTTACAGTCCAATCTTTGTCCAAAATAGTACCTGAACATTTATATTGACCATCAATATAAATATCTGCGTTCCAAACAAATGTTTGTGCATTTGTGAAATTAGATCCATATGCATCGTCAGTTAAATGCTTTGTATCGATAACATTCAAACATTTAATAAATAGTCCTCTACATGTTTCTCCTCTGAGTCGTACGTTTTCAGGAATTGAAGCTGAATACATGATGTGAAGAGGTCCTTTATACACAGGTGTGTTATAGTAACTCTTGTAGTCACCAAATCCCAAATATGAACATATATCTGATGCTGTTGTAGCTTCATTACTAGTACTCCAATTGCTGCACACCGCATGCCATGTACCATTAAGGTTGAAGCTTACAATTCCACTATTGTTGAGATACGGACGCATATCTTCATCAAATCTGACATTAATTCCATTGGTAAGAGCAACTGTAAATATTATAAATGTTATATAGATAGTTAGGTATTTCACAATATACAATATGGAACAAATTCATTATATATCTTCTAAAATAATTTATTTTTTGGGAACAAGCACAAAGCTGCATAACGATTTAAATTAGGTAGGTACTGCACATATTTTAACCTTCTTGTAGTAGCACACTGAGTTACAGAGGGAGCAAGAAAGGTTACTACAGTTGTTGGGAATTTACCTACAGTATTGACTTTGTTGATGCAAACGAGGGTGGCGAGGATTATATAGAACAATATTACACAAAAATCAAAAGAAATTCACATCAATATTTCAAGTCTTAATTTTAGCGAGGAAAATAAGATGACGAAGTGGAAAAATATCAGCTGTAGAGTGTAAGCTTATATAAAAAATCGTGAGACTAAATTTGACTGTCAAAAATACGTTCGCTGAACAGATCTTCCAATCAGATATTCTGAAAAGGCTAAATAATAATAAAACCTACTATATTTGTTGTTATAAACAGAATATGGTCTGTCGCACTGAACCACTACTCGTGTATAAAATTAGGGAGTCACTACTGCAAGGCGAAGGGGTTCAACATTTGTTTTGTTGCAGTCATTTTCTTGTAGTGACATTATTAATATCTTTTTCTAAAGGAACCATGTCTACTTGATTGTGTTGGATAGAGCTATTTTTTTTTCTTTCTAACTGTAGGCATAGAGTAAAAATACTAGACGTCCAGCCCCTACATATAATATGACAAACATCAGCCGTTGGTCAAATGCATGTTTGTCACACCATGTGTATGATCAGCAATGCACACAAATGTTGGCATTTGTAGATGTTTGTTTAGAAGGCGGTAAATATTCCACACATCAAAGGATAGATGAATATTGACGTTGGTATGCATATGTATGCGTCTCTCCGTATGCACGATGTATCTATACTTGTTCTAGTATCTGCAAAGTGCCAGATAATCATTTGGTACTGTTGAGTTTTAGTTTCAAACTAAAGTCATTGTTTAGAAATCTACGTTGACTTTTGTTGAAAAATAACATCCATCATCTTCTCTTCCTTTATTCCTGTCTTAATACGTGAACACAAGACGTCAGTGAAACAGTACTTGCAGCTATAATTTCTGCTTCATTATTACTCATCTTTGCAATATGCCATTTTAGTTAATCTAGTTACTTGGTTTTATTCACAGTGGCTTAGTGTGTATCTGACTAGAGTACCTGTATGTAAGATAAGAGTAGAGCAAACGATGACATTTCGGGATCCATCATGCAAAGTTAGTCACAATCTCACAGTCGATTACAATAATGGTAAGTTAGTCACAACTGTGATAAGTTACAGTTGGTTATAAATTTAATATTTTGCCATGGTAAGAAGTTGAAATTAGTTGTCATTTATGTCAAATTATGTGATTTATGCTATTTAATATACTTTTATCTACAACTGCATGGATAAGGACTTATTACATCACTCATTTGACACTATTTTCATTAGGCAATGAAGTTCATTGCACCACTAATGTTGTAATGAACTCCCATTACACCAGCACTAGTGGTGTAATGGCTAATGGCTTCATTACCACACCACGAGAAGGATTCATAATGTGTGAAATCTAATACAGAATTGTAATTTACAGCAATCCTTTTCCATTTCTATTTTAAAATAAATGAATTCCGAATATTTTCAGCGTACGGATGTTTAAGTTTTGATTTATGAACGAACTGCATTTAGATCTTCGGTAGTTATTCAGGTATTTGGGACCCAATTTCTAACGGTCGTGAGTTAAGAAGTTTCAAATATATTAGTCAAACAGGCTGCCGAAGATGCTGACGTGTTAATCGTTAATACTGCCATTTCCATCTAGACATCAGTTGATTCTCTTGTCATCATCAGCGAAGACATCGATCTCGTAGTTCCACTGACAGGGTTAGCACTATTCAATGATAATATCTACCTTCAGAAACAAGGGAGGAATAAAACTGCAGTCAGATTGTACTCTGCAGAATTATTGAAGTATGAAAAAGTAGATGAGAACATTCTATTTTTACAAAAAATTAGTGGCTGCGATACAATATTTATTCTTTTCAACAAAGAAAAATCAAAATCAAAATTTATTAACATCGTCCGAAAGTACTAGCATCTAAACCAACTTTCCAAAGTATTCAAAGAACAGGATGCAGATCCAGACAAAATTGCAGTAGTAAGAGAACTATTTCTTGTCGCTTTGCACAGCGGTAGTGTAGAAAATAAAACGTTGGATGCATTGTGTTGTGGTACCAAAATTTTGCAAAGTTCATCACCAAAAGCGAGTTCAATCTTGCTACTTATCCACCAACAGGAGATGCTGGATGCGTTCAGCATGTACCGCCAAGTCCAAGCATGGTATGGTATTTAAAAAAGTCCAAAGAAGTGAGGCTGGGAAAGTCGTAATAATACGCTTATTGTAGTGACAACTACGAAAGGTTCAGCCCCTGAGGCCTTGCTCAATTTTATATCATACAAATGCAAAAATTTTGCAATGGACAATCCTGCGAAAATGTAGCAGAAGTTATAGTCAATCACGGAGAAGAAGAAGACTAGTGGGCAGTTTCTTAGGACTCAAGAGAATGAAGAATTTGAATCTCAAGCCCACAATGGAAGCAACATTTTTTATAACTAAATAGATACGAACTAACCGGGAGCATCAACAGGACAAAAAATGTAATAAATCACTTGGACTACAGCTTTTAGTGGATTAGGCCTACTGGTATATCATTTAAACGCATTGTTAACTTTAGAAGTAAGTGCTTCAGGCGCCAAATTTTGAGGGGCGCCTAATTTGGCAAAGCAAAGAAAATTATTCCAATTGAAAAAAAATTGTGAAGTTGCGATTGATCATGCATCTGCATCAAATTTATAAAATGCCTAGAAAAATTTTTCCTAATTCCACACAATGCATCCAACGTTTTATTTTCTACACTACCGCTGTGCAAAGCCACAAGAAATTGTTCTGTTACTTGTAAATTTTGTCTGGATCTGCGTCCTGTTCTTTGAATACTTTGGAAAGTTGGTTTAGATGCAAGTACTTTCGGACGTTGTTAATAAATTTTGATTTTGATTTTTCTTTGTTGAAAAGAATAATTATTGTATCGCAGCCACTAATTTTTTGTAAAAATAGAATGTTCTCATCTACTTTTTCATACTTCAATGATTCTGCGGAGTACAGTCTGGCTGCAGTTTTATTCTTCCCTTGTTTCTGAAGGTAGATATTATCATTGAATAGTGCTAACCCTGTCAGTGGAACTAGGAGATCCTGGTCTTCGCTGATGATGACAAGAGAATCAACTGATGTCTAGATGGAAATGGCAGTATTAAAGATTGACACGTCAGCATCTTCGGCAGCCTGTTTGACTAATATATTTGAAGCTTCTTAACTCACGACCATTAGAAATTAGGTGCCAAATACCTGAACAACTACCGAAGATCTAAATGCAGTTTGTTCATAAATCAAAACTTAAACATCCTTATGCTGAAAATATTCTGCGTTCATTTATTTTAAAGTAGAAATAGAAATGGAGCGCTGTAAACTACGATTCTGTATTAGATTTCACACATTATAAAACCTTCTCGTGGTGTGAAAGCAAGTAAATATGGGATAGTAACAGTCAATATATAATTAATAAACAATAATCATGAAAAAATCAGCTCAAAACCGAGTACCGTTCAAATTTTCAGAATTCCACTTCATTTTACAGCTGCAGTGGCATTTATTTTACTTATAAAAAAATGGGGTCAAATATAATGTATACCAAATTAAACCACACATCCCTAGCGCTGTCCACCAAAAAATTTAATGAAATTCAAAAAATCTTAATGGAACCCAAATTATTATACTTCGGAAAATAAGAACAGCACCACTAAAATAGCTATGTTGCTTATTGTTTTACATTGCTTATATTTTAAATTCCATATGTCTATCGATTTTACTAAATGTTCACCAAATTTAGAACGCTCAATTTATGCGTCCGTGCTGTACATAATAAATATTCGCACTATCCATTTATATTTAGTCTTTCTCGAAAAAACTACTTGTGAGTCAAATAATTATGCTGTTACTCCAAAAATGAAATAAACTTCTTGCAGGCTTCAGCGTGTAGCCGCACACTGTGCTTGGTAGGTTTTACAGTGAGTGTAACCAGCGTATTGCCGTATGAAAAGACTAAGACTAAGTTTTATTTTCATTTTTGTTTTGTGAGTGTTGTGTTAGATTTATATATATATATATATATATATTGATTTATTTCCAACAATTCTTCAGACTTATTTCTATGTCCCCATTTATAAACGAGACCTAATAAAACATGATAGATTTTCTTATAACTGATATTTAGGCTAACAAGAATTATAAATCTGGGCAATCCTTTATTCTCATTGAGTGTATTTTGTACTCAATAAAATTTCTGTAATTTCTGTAATTTCTGTATACTTTTAAAATTGAATGTGGTATACAATATAGTAAACATTGTATATTTTTGCTAAACAAATAGTGTTTTTTAACTGCTAAATAATATAAGACACTGACGAAAATTAAATATCTGGGTACCACGTTAGAATTAAATGCGGAATAACATTTGGTGAACATTTAGCATTTTTTGCCAACAACAGTTATTTTTAGGAACACATAATATAAGAGACTAGCATGATGTCAATATTTGGTTGTCGTTCTAAGATTATGTATTTTCTTAATTTTGGTGAGCATTTAGTATTTTTGGGAAACAAAAGTATTTTTTTGTACGAAAAGATTAGGTAAATTTGGTAGACTGTTAAATACCACCCTAAAAAAATGTTGTAAACAAAAGTTGTGGTGCTATAATATTGACAATAACTATTTTTATCCTAGGATGCACTGGTAAGGAGATAATGTGGAGAAACCGGTTTTGAGCAGAGTAATTTCTTTAAGATGGCAACGCGAGCAGCAGCTCGAAAAGTTGGAAATTTGTAATTTTCATTAGGATCCTGAACTCGCAAACATATCTAAAAATTAAAACTACCCGACCTTTTGCAGGACAACGCCCTTTTTTGTACTCTGCTACTGGACTAGCTTCTAAATCATTCATTTGTTGGTAGTTTCTAGTTTTGTTACACGTAAAGTTGTTTTATTATAGATTGAACTCTCGAACTTTAGCTTATCTCTTGTGGTCTTGAATTGTTTGGTTCGATATAACTATATTTTATGAATTTTATACAGAGTAAAAAAGAATAATGATGTAGGTATGTTTCCGTTTAAAAAAAATTATAATTTTACTACGATTGACTGGCAAACGATTATTGGGTCGTTTATATATTCCCAGCAATTTATATCCCTGTCATCGCTATATCCTTTGGGAACTCTTCTTGAAACTAAATTATTTTAACAGACTATGAATGTGTTCTATACTTTTGATACACATTATACCTATATTGTAGGGTTTTAATCGAATCACCAGAATATGCTACCAGACGAAAACAATTCAGGATCACAAAATGCACTATAATTGGTCTAATCATTATTTCATACATTCTCAGTTTCACATTGTTTAATGTACACTGTTATTTCTGCATTGCAGATATTAGCCTGTATTTCTGTGTCTTGATTAAAACGTGCCATTACTACACTTGCGTCTAGCCGTCACACCCGGTGGAGTCACGAAAACAGTCGAACGCCAAGCGCGAGATTTGCATTGAAGCAGCCGTGTATGATCTCGTTTTCTTCGAGTGTAGTGAAGCAGAAATTAATAAGGGACCTAGTAGTAGACATAGAAGTTTTATTTGAATATTTTCAAAAAATAGAAACTATTTTAAGAGATTTTCGGTACTTACGTTAATTGCAAATTTTAAAAAGAAACTCCAAATTTAATATTACTTAATGCGTTTTCTTCTAATAAAGAAAACATTGTTTAATGAATACTTTATTTTTTGTTATTTGGCATCGAGTTTGGCATTAAATTAAACGTAGGACTAAACGTGGATTAAAAAGATGACAATTTCGCCATGAAACTTTCGTCAAATTTTACATTTAGGTAAAGGTATGATAATATTTTTTTAGCAGAATAGCTTGCACATATACAACAAATTAGAAATCCAAAAAGATACCTACTTGTTAAATTTCAATCTACTGTAATTTGGCAGCCCAAAAATTCGAAATTGAGTTTTCAACAGATCTTCACGTTTTAGAGTCCCCTGATCCCAAAAAAACATAGTTTTTTCATTGGTCTGTCTGTCTGTCTGTGAACAGAATATCTGTAAAACGAAAAGAGGTATGGCGTTGAACCTTCATTTATAAGTTTTGTGTACTATGTAGATGAGACAGCAAGAAAATTGCATAACCGGAAGTAGGTGTTTACTCTTGTGATTTTTCAGTTTTTTCTTTTTTTTCAAAAACGGCTCTAAGGATTTTTTTCAAACTTTACTGTTTTATTATATTTTTAATGTGTATTGTCGTGTTGAATACTTCTAAAATGGGTTCCTTTTGTTTTTTTTAATTTTTGTTATTAACTCCTATTTTAAATAGAACACCCGGTATATTATTACATTTTGAATTCGGCGTAAAATTCTAGAAAAAATTTGTCTCTTCAACTAACTCTCTACTTTGTACCGTTTTTGTAGAATTTGTAATTTTTGAAATTTTTTGACAAATGCTTAAAAATTAAAAATCAAATTTTTGGCTAATCAAAAGATCACTGTAAAAGGAAGTGGTGTGAGTGTATCACACCAAATTTTTATAATTAATATTGTCATCTTTTTAGTCCACAGCTGTACATAAGTAAGTACATGATTTATCATATTATTTCAAGAGTAGGTACCTAACTTTAAGAAATGTAATAAGTATTTGCTTTTATACAAGTAAAAATAACATCGCTTGTATATAAACTAATCTTTAAAAATATTAAAATATCACAAATTTTATTTTAACAAATTTATTGCAATCGCATCCTTTTCCTCTACTGTAGGAAGTGAACATGTAGCAGTTAAATTGCTCTTCTTCTTCTTCTTTGTAGACGTAAAAGTTCTTTGTGGTTTTATTGCACACTTCTTACGCTTATCAGCAATCTCTGGGAGGTAATGCAAGTTTTTATTTTCCAAAGTCGACAATATGGGTTTTAGAGGCAATAAAGCCTTCTCAACAGCTGCGGCCCCTTCCATATTAGAAACTTTTGACAAAATTTCTGTGAATTGTCTTTGCAAAGTAGCTTTGACATCTTCGATTTTGTTTGTCAATTTCAAATTTTGAGAACGCTTCATCTCTCTAAAAATTGAGATTTAGAATTAATATAAGATAACGGGTGTCCCGCGGCAAATTTCATTTTTAAACTTGAATTAAATTTTTTACTTCTTCAAGTATTTTATTGAAAAAAATTGCAAAATAAACCTCAATCTTTGGGAAATTATTTGTGAAACAGCACATCCGCCAAATAACGCCCCTCACGTCGTACCACTTCTTCCAAACAAACTTGAAAATTGGGCATCACACGCAAAAGCATAGCACGTGTAATTCTACGAATTTTGCGGGTGATGTTCTGCTTTAACACATCCACAGTGGCTGGTACATTCTCGTAGACTTTTGATTTGAGATATCCCCACAACAAAAAGTCCAAAGGAGTTAAATCAGAGCTTCGCGGAGGCCAATTTAGAGTCCCTCTCTTAAAAATTATGCGATTCGGGAAAAGTCAGAACGATACCTGGAAATGATCAGTAACTTTCTGTGGCCTTCTCTTCGTCGTCGGATAATGTTTAACAGAGGTCAAGATATCTGATTTATGCAAGATAGGACTACTCCTCATACCGCGAATATCGTAATGGCTTTGCCAACTTTTCTCGAATAGCATCACTTCTAAGAGAGGGACTCTAAATCCCCCCCCCCTGGTCTCAAATCAAAAGTCTACGAGAATGCAGCACCCACTGTGGATGTGTTAAAGCGGAACATCACCCGAGAAATTCGTGGAATTACACGTGCTATGCTTATGCGTGTGATGCGCAATTTTCAAGTTTGTTTGGAAGAAGTGGTACGACGTGAAGGGCGTCATTTGGCGGATGTGCTGTTTTACAAATAATTTCCCAAAAGATTGAGGTTTATTTTGCAATTTTTTTTAATAAAATACTTGAAGAAATAAAAAATTCATTTCAAGTTTAAAAATTAAATTTTCCGCGGGACACCCGTTAGTTATACCTATATTTCAAGTTTTAGCTACTTGGTACAGATAACAAGTTATATTTACCTCCAAATTATTTCTTGCTCTTCTTTTCTGGGTTCAATTGAAACGAAAAGATTGTGATTACTTTCTTCTTCATCTTCCTGTATCACCAATGGTGACGTCTGAGTGGACTGTCGATTTAAATACGAACATATAATGTGTATATGTTTACACATATTCCATTTAATAGCGTTGTCAGGACAAGAACACAGAAATGAATGAATGCATGCCTTACATTCCAAACACTTCAGTTCGCATGGACATGATGACACATTCCTTTCCACATGGTACAGTTCTTTACCAGTGGAAGACGTAATTTTCCAGTAGCCTTTTCCATCTTCTAAAATTTGGTGTTGGTTTTGACGTTGGTTGGCAGTTGTATGATTACGTCTTAGATTTCTCAACTTGCTTGAAAGTTTACCTGTAGTAACACATAAATATATTATTAAATAAATGAAATAGCTGTGAGAAAAACCTTCTTACCCTTATTAATAGTAATAATTCTTTCAAATAATTTATCCCTTATGAATTTCATAATCGCATGCACCGTTTTGTCTAGCCTCTTACCAATTTTTCCTTTCATATATATATATTTTATAGTCCCGTGCATTCTCTCCAAATGCATATTTGTATTTATTCCAGAATGCATTCTGTATGAATATGCCCATGAATCTTTGTTAGTTACATAATATGTTTCCAAGTACGTAGCAAAATCTTTTAAATCTGGATCACTTAACATCTTAATAATAGCTTGGGGATACATTAAATCAAAAGCTGTTCTATCACGTTCCTCCATGAGAGTTCTTATTACTTTATAAGCGTATGCTTGTTTTTCTCGATCTTTGATTTTTTCTTTGATATTCTTTCTCCATGCCTTATCTATATGCCACGAACAAAACAATCTTGATTGTACAGGTCCCATTGTATCACACCAAGCATTGTAGTAAGCTTCTGCTAGATCTGACATAAACAATTTGGGTTTTAAATTAGTGCAGAGATTTTTAACAAGTGTAAACACATGTTTAAAGACTGTTAAATCGGCTCGATTACTAAATACAAACATACAGGGAAAGCCTTCCCTCATTTCATCAAGAACCAATAACGTCGTTAGTTCAAAATTGTAAGCATTTGTACCGTGAGTACCGTCGACGCAAATAACATCATCTCCATACTTATTTAAAATTTCTAATTGAGCTTGGTTCATAATTACCAGTAAAAAGTCTCGTTCTTCTAAATCTGGAAAATTCGGATCGTTTTGCCCTTGTGCTTTGTAAAGTCTAACGATAGAATCATGATGGCTTTCTTTCATTTCTTCTATCCATGCTTCTACGCTAGTACAATCATTGGAATGTCTGACTGCATCACTATGTAAATTATAGGTACTTTCAATATTAAATAAATCTTTTCTGGTCAACAAATGGATTCGCCCTAGGTCATTATTAGACGTAATACCATCCCTCACATAATTTAAAACTTCATCGAATGGAATTTTTTGACTTAGTTTAGTAGCAATGTCATCTCTCTCAGTTTTTGATAAAGTCAACCTTCCTAGATCCATTCCATGACCAACATGTGACTTAATAAATTTTACCTTTACATTGCCAATTCCTTTTGTTACAGTTACGTCTAATTTAGCGGGACAATAGCCATTGATTTTATTACTTCCCAGTTGTTTCAAGTGACGTATATTTTTCCCTGATGATTTATAAAATCCATCGCGGTGACATCGATAAAAATGTACCACTTTCTTATCAGTTGTTTTAGTTCTGTATTTAACATATTTTGAAGTAGTTTCTTTTTCCATAATTGCTTTCCATTTTTCGAATTCCATGAAATTACTAAAGTTTTCGTTGCAGGTAGTAATATTAATATCATGAAGTAAACGATAGTGATCCAGCATATCTTTCTTGTCGCACTTAAAGGGGCACATAATACATTTAATAGAAGCAGTAGATGATTTATTGTCATGTTTTCGACTAATATGACGAATTAAACTGGATTTCCTTGTAAATTTTTCATTACAATCATAGCAAATAATATTCTGGTTTTCATCACTATGTACATGAGATGTATGTCTCAATAAATTGCACCGTTTAGTGAACTGTTTTAAACAAATATTGCACTCTATCGCCATTGCACAATTAGTTATAAATTGTAAGACACTGTGGGTGAACCGTTACAATTATACTATATACTATAACCTACAAAAACTACAAGTGCTACACGGACACGGCTGCTTCAACTCGATCCTCGCGCATTCGACTATAATCGTGACCCTTCGTGACTCCACCGGGTGTGACGGCTAGACGCAAGTCATTACTACAGCTCTTAAATTTCTAAATTCTTCCAGTTTTTTGAAGCAGTACAGCTTTGCACTGCTATTAATCTTTTATTTTATTTTATTTTATTCCACTCTCCACCAGCAGCCGTTAGGCCAATTATAGGCATCACTGTACATTTTATGGGGACTTCCAACCCCACTAACGACTGTCATGATGTTATTAGACAACCGGGACCAACTTTTTTCCGTGGCAGCCGCACTGATCTTAATGTGATTGTGGTAATGTATTTTTAAAAATAATTTCACTTATGTTTTTTTAGATCTTATCATGGTAACTATGTTATTGCCATAAGCAGTACTACATTGGTATTGCCTGGTAATTACTGTGCTATCATTCCCTTTCGAAATCAATTACTGATGTAAAATTTTATTCAGACCTTTCCATGAACTTCTTCTATCTACTGTATTAGTTGAGTTTGTAAGTGTTCATTTCATCATCAGTATTAATTTATCAGCGATTCACATTTCCTGCGTTGTTTTGTATCGTGTGTTTAAAAAAAAACTTATTTAGGGTAGGCCTTGGAAAGAAAGATTGTCAGATTGCATTTTGTTTATGAAAACATCTGTCACTATGACAGGCAAAAATTTACACTGCATTAATAACGAGTGTATTAATCATAATACTCAATAAAGATTGTTTTTATTTAGTGTTTTGTATATTTTTAGGAAAATAGTTCAAGCTCAAGATGTAATTTAATTCTCTCTGACTTATGGTAGTTCATTTGCTTCACTGAGTATCTATCAAGAGATGCTAATAGCAGCAAACCATTCCGCTGCGACAGCCAGTAATTATGTGTATGTCAACCACTTTGAACTGTCGTTCCTAAAGGTAGTAATGCAGGTGGGATTAAAAATTTTATAACAATATTTTTGTACAAACGTACGAATGTAGGTTAGCTGCAGTTTAAGATTTGTTGTGTACTTAGTACAAACATTCCTGTGTGCTGTAAAAAATGTATGTAGATCGTAACAAGAGGGTTAATTTGGCTCTTCTTCCAATATTATTGGCTCTAGAAGCGAAATGGTTTTCTGCTATTAGCGTCTCGTTATCTACCAAGTTTTGGCAAACTTCAATTTGATCATGGCATGCTGCGAATGAGTCCTTTTTTTAAACACACGATATAAATGAGGTGAGTGATGCGAGAGTTACTAATGCAGAATGATGAATGGATTCAAGTTACAATCACTAATGTTTACTTGATATTGGCTTCATTGTCAAAAAGCGTATTACACCCTTAGTTAAAGAATTCCAAGTGATTAATTAGAGAATGTACTATGTACTACTTGAGAATAAAAGGAAAACAAAGCAATATATAGTCTGATAAATATCTACATCCAATAGAAGAGAAAGAGGAAACTGAGAAACATAAATAGCATGAGATAATGGAAAGCGAACTAGGCAAAATTTCCAAATAGATCATGTCTTAGTCAAATAAAGAGCATAAGAAAAAATCAAGGATGTGAAAGTATGTAGGGGAGTAGAATGGGGGTTGTCAAATCACTAGCTAGTAAAAATACAGTTACAAGAAAAAAAAACCAATAAACAAAATTTAAAAATGAGAAAAGTGAAAAAGAAGAGTATGTCGCAAAGATTAAATTCCAATTATGCAAGTCGATAACTAAAAGAGAAAATGAGACACATAATACACACATTACAAAAGTCTAGGGATAGAACATTTTGTATCGATATAAATTAATGTTATCAAATATTTCTGCCATTTATCAAGTATGTTAGTGCTAGTCTTTGGGCTAGCGATAGCAATTGTTTCAATACTAAATAAACAAATGCAAATGCTTAATTGTCAATTCAACTGAAAATAAAGCAATTCCAGTGTTGTTGGGGAATGATTTAATCATAATTTACTGTTGCTTTAAGTTTATTTTGGGGTGTTTTAAGTTTTATTGGTGTTGTTATTATGGAAGTTAATCAACAACGTCAACATTTAAGTTTAGCTGAAATGAATAGAGCTGTAGGTATGCTAGAAGCTGACTGAAGACAAGTTGATGTCGCAGCAGCTTTAAACACCTCTCAAAGTGTTATTAGCAGATTGTGGCGTAGATATAGGACATCCGGAGATCCTAGCGAACAACATTCAGGTCGTGGACGCATTACCACGGCAGTTCAAGATCGCTACTTAACTTTGGAAGCTAGACGACGACCAACAATTACGGCTAAACAATTGGTTTCACAGCTTCGGGCAACTCATAATGTAACTGTATGCTCTCAAACAATTAGAAATCGATTGCACGAGGCTAATCTGCACGCCCAACATCCAATAAGCCAATTCGATATGGTAATCGAGCACGCAGAGTAGAATGGGCTGAAGAGCATATTCTGTGGACAGAAGAGCAGTGGTCTACGGTTTTGTTCACAGATGAATCTCGTTTTAGAATACACCCTGACAGTCGACGAGTTAGAGTGTGGAGGCGACCTGGTAACTTGGAAAGGCTCAAATGTGTTCAGGAGGTCCATTCTGACAAAGGAGGTACCGTAATGATGTGGAGTGGTATCTGCATTGGCAGAAAAACAGATCTCGTTTTTCTTGAGGGGTTTATGAATGCTGATGAGTACTTAAATAGGGTACTGCGGCCTATAGTGCTTCCATTCGCAGGTGCTGTTGGACCTGAGTTCACACTGATGCATGATAATGCCACCCCACATGTTGCAGGTGCGGTTACCGAGTGGCATGAAGACGAAAATATTTCTGTTTTATCATGGCCTGCGCAGTCCCCAGACTTAAACGTTATTGAGCAAGTGTGGGACATGTCGGGAAGAAGCGTTGAAAGTGAATTGGGTGAAATTCATACTCGGTTTCAACTTCGTGATACCCTTGTAAGATACTGGCAACAGTTACCACAAGATGCAATAGATCAACGTGTTGTTAATAAGTTTCATTAAAACTTTTTCAGATTGTCTTCTTTTATTGTAAATAAAATTTTTAATTTCGAATGTTGTAAAAGTGCTGTGTTAATTTATTATCAGCAGATCACCTCAAAAAAAAAACAATTTACTTTACAGTTTTGTATAAAAAAATTTATCCCTAGACTTTTGTGATGTATGTAGATATTTTACTTGTAGTAGCAAAACTTATTTTGGTGTAGAATCACATATATACAAAAAAAAGACTGGATGAGCAAAGTGCTCGTAAACTGTTGTAAAAAAAGGCGAGACAAAAACTGACAAACTCAAAAAATTTAAATAACGAGAAGAATACAGGGAAAACATTAAAGTAGCCAAACAAACTGCTGAAAACAGAGATATGTTAGCAAAACAAATTCAAGATATGAAAGACAGAAAAAAGTAATGAGTTGATTTTACTAACTAATCACTTGCGCAAAAAGGGATATCAGTAAAAAATGTATTGCAAAAGAAAGAAGGGCATCTAATAGGTGAATCAGATGAAACACTATGTAGATGGGCTAAATACTTTTCAGAACTAGAAAATATAAATGGTCAATTGTTAGGTATGTTGCCATTTAGTTTGGTTTTAATACTTCTGTTAATTATGAAACATTGCATGCCAGCGGTTTTTCTTTTAGAATTAACATTAATTTATGTTATGCTTTTCTCTTGTGTCTATAAGAAGGTAATTTATTTTACTTACATTAATTATTTAATAATTTTCAAAATTAAATATGTACTACTTACAACAATCCTCTTCATCTTCCTTTAAAGGACAATCAATTACGTTGTCACACTTCTTTTCCATTGGTATGCAGACGTTGCTTCTTTGACATTTATATTCATTAATTTTACATGAAACTAAAATTTCAGGTGTTATAATATTACAGTTACTTTTATAAATGAGTACATCTTACAACAATGCTTTTCATCAGATAAATCAGAGCAATCCGTTGTACCATCGCAAATTGCTTGAGGATATTTATTTCTTAAATAGTCGGCACAAGAACAATTGTCTTCATCTGTAGCATCTTCACAGTCAGTAATTTTATCACATTTTTTGGAAATATTAATGGATTGCAAAATTCTACAAAAGAATGTAATACAAAGATAAAATATGTTATTACCGTACTATGTTACATACACTCTGCAAATGAATTTTTGATTGTGAGGTTTTATAACAGTCATTGCATTGGATTGGGAAATGGATGTCATTGAATTTGAGTCATTAGTATTAGAATTTATATCGAATGATTTTGTAGCTGTTGCTGCACTTTCGGTTACAGTAGGGTTTCTACTTATTGTTTCTCTTATTTCAGTAGTTTCTAAATTATCTTCTCCCAAAAACTCTGGATCAAATAATGTAGAGGTAGCTTCTTCTTCATCATGCATTTTTGTATCAGTACTTTGCGGCGAACCTAAGAGCATATGTCTCATAGCGTGTTTAAAAATTTCATTAAATTTATTTTTATCGCATTCCATTTCATCATCTCCCACTAAACAGTCAACTATTTTATCACAATGACGTTTCTTCGATATACACCTATGTGTCTTCTGGCAAACATAACCGGGACAATAATGGAGTGGTTTTAACTGAGGCAATATTTGAGCTCCTGAAAAGAGAAATTATTTAGGAAACCTCAAATTGTAAGTAAAAATCTCTACCTATGTTATCAAATATCCACGCTAAAAATAAACTGACTCTAGTATAAACCCCAGGTTCGTTTGGCCTGGCACATCCTTCTCCATGGCTAACAACGCCTGCTAAGTACCACTGATTAGGAACATTAGGATTTCTACACATAAAGGGACCCCCACTATCTCCTTGGCATGCATCTTTACCACCTTCCCTTAGTCCTGCACAAATTTCACGTCCTTCTTGATCTTCATGATGTTTACACTTTTTGTGCACAGGAACTTTAACTTCTCTAAGGTGATCAGCTGCAAAGAAAATAGTATTTGCTAGGGAGAAATAACATTAATGAGATATTACGATCAGAGCCATGTTCTACAGTTGCTCCCCAACCAACAGCAGTGCAAAGCGTGCCGGGTTCGGGCCCCCAAAGAAAGTTTTTGCCTGCTGTTATTTCTGAAGGTAAGCAAACCGGTTTGACATATCGATTAAATGTTACAGGAACTGATATTTTCATAAGTGCCAAGTCATTTTTCAGTTTACCACGATCATATAATGGGTGCGCAATTATATGAGAAACCATTCGGTTCTGCACCATCGGTGCATACGAGTATCTACGTAACATTCCGGCTTGAATTTCGTAATAGTAGTGCCAGTATCTAGTAAAAATAAAATATTAATTTAGGATAAACTTTAGTTACCTAGTACTTACTTGTCAACACAGTGAGCCGCTGTTACAATCCAAAATTCATTTATTAAAGCACCACCGCAATGGAATATTCCATTACGGTACACTGACACAATCCACGGCCATGCTTCTGGTTGACTAGGTTTACCTCCAACGACTCGGCTGTCTCCCAATATCGGATCTTCCGTAGTGCCATTTTCATTGAGTGATTCATTGGACGTATGATATAGGGACAAAATTTCTTCTGCACTTGTATCAACTTCCTCACGTCGGTATGGATTTCTTATTTTTCTCCGCATTCCACATACTAACGGTGGACATTCTACGAAAATAGCAGCTCCAACTTCGCAAGAATCGTCAATTTTAATTTGTTCTCTAGGGGATTCACTGACATAAGGGCCATTATAATCAATGTTTATTGGAACCAAATGTGTCAGTGGTGCACTAAAATGGTGAAAAATTGTTATGCAATTATAACTCATGCACATTGTTTTTACATGGTACTAGGACCTGTCTCAGATCGACAAGCTTCGTTAGCCCACAGTTCTGGATTTCGACAAGCCGGGTACCACCTTCCTTTAAAATTTCTATATAAAAAGCCCATAGTTCGGAAACTATGAAATGCTAAAAATGTCACGTGACAACGGTTATGTGTAGAAATTCAGAATAAATTATGACTCACCTGATTTTCAGAGATAGTTTCAGTTAGAATTGAACAGTCTTGCTCATCTTTTCCTGTTGGACATTGTTCGATACCATCACAACGTTGTTCAGTCGGTATGCAAGAGGACATCCGTTCTTTTGGTGACCAGTCATCACAACTAAACATGTCTGCTTCGCATCCTTTAATATTATATGTTCATAAGGTATGTGCAGTGAACACGCACTAAGTAAAATACATTATTATGTACTAGGAATGGTTGAGATAAGGAAAAGAGATGAAAGTACAATGGAAAGCAACACAAAGGATATTAATTTGGTAAACAAATGAGAGAAAACAGGGTAATATGGAATTGGTTTCTATAGGCCTATACGCTTACCACTGGTGAAATACAAATTGTTTTCCACAATTATTAAATAGGAAATAAGAAAACAACTGGAAAAATATTGCTAGTGGAATAAGTAGTATTTACGAATGATTTCTTCACTACTGACTACCGTCAAGCAAAAAATAAAATTTTATAAAAATATACAGAATATAATAAAACAAAATACAGGGTGCATCACATAACTTCGAGCCCTTTACTTCTTGGTACCATAACTCAAAGCACAAATATCATTGCAATATCATCATCATTGGCCCATTCCTACGGAATATTGATGCTGCTCATTAGAGCTTTTCAATCCATTTTCCGAGGTGGATCACTCTTCATCCTTCTTTGGTTCGTTACAGTTTCTGGTGGGTCTTCGCTGATTTCACCACCTTTTTCAACTTTGTCTGTCTAGGGCTTTTTGTTTCCAGTTTGTCACTTCTATAGTATGTATATCTTCTATTATTTCCTTCCTCCATCTGCTCTTTGGCCTGCCTTTGGATCTCCCAGCTGATGGTTTCCAATTCGTAATCCTCTTCACTATACTTTCGTCTTCACATCTTTCTATGTGCTCTAACCAAGTAATTCTCGTTGCTTTAATTCTTTTCACTATATCTTCTCCTTTCATTTTTTCCGTCAGTTTGAAGTTCATTCTTCCTCAGTGTTCACCGGACTCTATACGTATTGGGGCCAAAAATTACTCGTAGGAATTTTCTTTCTAAGACTCTTAATTTATTTTAGTCACTTTTTATTAAATTCTATGTCTCACACGTGTATGTTATAGCTGGATTTATTATTGTTTTATATATTTTAATTATAGTAGCTTCACTAATGCACTTATTTTTTAGTAAATGTTTGTAGCTGTAGTAGGTACAGTTTATGTCCTATCTGTAGTCTGTGTTTAATATCTTCTTGTTTATCATTGTTATTGTTAATTTGTACGCCTAAATATTTAAAGGTTTCTACTTCCTCAAATTGATATTTTCCAATTTCAACAGTCTTCTTTGGCTGGTGTGTCTTTTGACATGTCATATATTGGGTTTTGTCTTCGTTAATATGTAGTCCTCTTTTTACTGCGTCCTCGTCCATTCTTCTTACCAGTTCAGCTAATTTGCTTTTGCTACGTGCAATTATAACCAAATTTGTGCTTCGTTTGTTATAATATTTCCTATATGTCCAATGTTTCTTATTATGCTTTCCAAATTTAAATTAAAAAGTTTCCATGAAAGTATTCAGTATTTCCAACATTAGTTCTAATGCTGATCTGTGTTTGATCTAATGTCATTTTAATTGAACTAATTATCTTACTTGAGATTCCCAGCTCTGCATATCTTTGAAAAGCACTCTCCAGTTATACTATCGCAACCTGGTGACTTTCCATTTTTAATTTTTGTTATAATTTCTTTTATTTCTTCTGGAGTAGGTTCTGTTATCTCTTCATCTTCTACTTCTTCGAGTTCCTGTTGCATTTCCTCGTTACTGTCTGTCAGTAAATTTTAAAATATTTTCACCATATTTGTTTTATTTCGTGTTCTTCATAAAATACCGTTCCATTTTCATTTTTTATGCCTCTTGGTTTGATATTATATTTGTGTTTATTCATCTTGTTCTGTCGACAATTTTTTTTGTTTCTGTTCTGTTTTCTTCTATATCATCAATATTTGTTGTTCAACCATTCTTCTTTCTTGTAAAGACAAGAAAGAAGAATGCAAAAGGCATAGATTAGTTGCTTCATTCCTTTTTATTTTGTATGCCTTTTTATCTTCTTCACCTGTGTGTAGCCATTTTATTCTTGCATTTCTCTTGCCTTTCGTAGCTTCTTCACAATCTTGGTCGTACCATTCTCGAGAAAATTTCTGTCTTCTATACCCTATTTCTGCTTCTGCTGCTTTTATTATATTTTCTTTAATATATATCCACATTTCATCAACATTTCCCGGTAGTGTTTGTGGTAGAGCTTTATTTACTTCTTCATGATATTGTCTTCTTGTGCCTTCATCGTATAGCTTCGGTATCATCCATTTTTTCTGCTTCATCATTTTTGTTTTCTTTTCTTTCCTGATTCTTACTACTACAGATGCTGAATCTTTTCTGGAGATTAACACATGATCTATTTGATTCTCTCTGTTTGTGTTTGAACTTTGTACTATGTACTAATTACTAAGTTTGCTGCTGCTGCAAAATTGCACAACCTCTCCCCATTGTTATTGGTATTGTCATGTAAGGTGTCGTTTCCTGCTACCTCTCTATAACATATTTCTTTAACAATTTTGGCGTTAAAGTCTCCTAAAAATATCAGAATATCCTGTTTGTTTATTTTTTCATACACATCTTCTAGCTGATTATAAAATTGTTCCTTTTCTCTATCATCTGCTACTTCTGCTGGTGCATAGCAATTTATAATTGTTAAATTTGCTGGTTTTCATTTTATTTGTAAATATGCTATTCTTCCATTCATCGCTTTAAAGTTTAATATTTCATTTTTATACGTCCATTAACTATAAATTCAGCACAACTGCTTCCTTGTTTTTTCTTTCCTGCATATAACATCAGATAATTTTTCTTTTTTATTTCTCCTGCCCTTCCCATCTAATTTCTTGAACATCAATTTCATACCTTTCCAATTCATTTACTAATTCTCCCATTTTTCCTGGTGTTAGTAGAGTATTTACATTTCATGTTCCTAGTTTAAATGTCCTCATTGGTTTTGATTTTTATTCTTCTTTTATTATTTAATTTGTATTTATTATCCGTTATCATGGCCAAGGTCATCATCTGTGGGGGTAACCGTGTTTGTAAATCTAGTTTTTTGCAACTAATTTAATTTTTCCTTAAATTTCAGTTTTGACTCCATCATATTTCATTCGTACACATTTCCATCAATAGATATTTTCTTGTATCCTGATTTTACTCTACTTCCAGCTTTCACCTCTTCTTTTGCTTAGTTTCTTATTTTTCTTTATATTTCTATCTCTTTGCTGGTCAGATCATTTTCAATATATATTCTTTTACCTTGGAGTCTATTTTTATTCATCATTATTTCCTTATTTTGTTCCCACATTGACTCTTTGGCTACTATTGCCTGTTTTCCCTCATTTTTTTCCTATTTTGTATGCTTCTGTAATGATTGTTTTAATGCAGAGTTTTTTTTTTTATCATATTTTCTATATTTTCTCTGGTGTCCCATTTTTGCTTAGTTTGTAGGCCTTTAATTATTATATTTTGTCTTTTCTTTTGCTTTTCTTCCACTTCCACTATCTTTTCTAAAACTGAAATTCTTACTTTCATTTTTTGTCTTTTTCTATTCCATTCTTCTTCTTTTCGTTTTAATTCCTCTTGCACTTCCGTTATTTTATCTTGATTGCTTTTAAAACCATCTCTCATTTCTCTTCTTAAATTTGCAATATAGATACCCAATATTTATCTGAAAAACATATCAGATCTGAGATTTTTACAGCTGTAAGTCTAGATGCTTGTAATATGATCGACATAATACAATTGAATAAATTATATTAACACGCAGAGAAAACAGCATACCCAGCATCATCTAAAAATACGTTCGTCTGATTTATGAAATTATCTGTGTTACTATGATATGTGCATATTAGGTTACAGTCCTAAGAAATTACAAGCTTCAAGTTACGCGGACCACCCTGTACATAGCTCTAATAGATTTTGAGAAAGCTTTTGAAAGTTTTGTACATATTAACATAATAATGACTCTTTACAATCAAGAAGTTGTACTAAAATATATTAGAACTATAATGAAAATGCACAAATGGAGTAGAGTCCAAACCTATTCACAACCATATTGGAAGATATTAACTGGAGAAGTCACACAATCCAAACAGCAGGCAGGAGGCTGATAACCTTGCGATTTGCTGATATTATTAGCAGAAAATAAAACCTGGCAATGATAGAAGATATAACTGAAAGTAGAAAGTCCAGATTAAAGATGAGTGGAAGTAAGAAGCTTAAATCCAAAAAGCATGGAGGAGAAGAAGCAGAGCTTTACGCTTTCTAGGAATGATCAAGTTTATAAAGTAATCAAGGTACTTATTTAATGAAATTGGACTGTAACGTACCAAAACATTTACGTTCATCTTCTCCATTAGGACAATCTATGTAACCGTCACATAGTCTAGACTGGCTAATCCTAAGCCTACACGGACAAAATGCTTCATCGCTAGCATCCTTACAGTGTACCTGGCCATCACAAAAGTGACTATTCTTAATACATTTAGAATCATCATCACAACTTCGCTCTCCAAAACCACATGCCCTAGAAGCTCTTGTTTTATTTCTAAAATATAGTTAATTATATACATCGCCATCTAGGTATATTATTTTTGGTCAAGTACTTACTCTGATTTCTCAGTTGCTAATGTTAGTTGTAAATTAGCATCTTCTATGGAATTTCGTATCTCGACGGTAGGTTTTATGTTAGTATTGCCTAATATATTAGGTAATGGGTTACATATATAATACTGACCATCAGGTGATTGTGATAAGCTTTGACTATTTGTATTATACATAAGATAACCAGTCTGTGGAATATTAGCTTTAGCATAAGGTGATGCTAAATTGGTAGGAACGTACGGATAAGGAAGTTGTGCTATGTATGTATTAGTCTGGGGTCTGGCAACCGGATATTGCATCAAGTTAGCATATTGATTTGCACCATACAGATACGGCATTGAATTCTCTTGCTGTAGTACTGGAAATCCCATGGGAGAAACATAAGTGGGACAAAGTGTTTTGACCTGATTAACACTACTCTGCTGACTAGTCTGAAGCTGTTCGTCTACATTTCCAAATTGTTTTGAAGATTTAACAAACGAATTTCCATTTTGGTTTGAAAATCTAAACCTTGATGCAGAATTATTAGTTGACGGAGAATCGTCTTCCAGTACGGATGAGTTGCGTTTTACATCTTCATTGGATTCTGTTGAATTGTCTACACCATTTTGATATTTTAACTCATCATGGGAGAAATACTCAGTTTTTGTTAATAATTTAGATCTTTCTTCCTTGTGGTCTGATTTATTAAATGAGATATTTCGATTTGATACAGAATTTTTGAAAATAAAGGTAGTAGGAGAAGTAGAACTTGGAGCAGTTGTTATAATTTCTTGATTATTGTTGGTGTTTTCATTGGATTTCTGAATACCAAATTCAGTAAAATTATTATTATTGTTTTCTGCAGTGGTTTGACTATTAAAATCGTTCTTAAGTTTTTCCTGGAAGTTTTCATTAATTTGTACATGAGCAACCATTGGCTTGCTCTCTTCCCTTGTAGGCGTGTTGTCTATGGAAAGCTGTCGTTTTACTTTATATCCATATGCATATAAATTTTTGTTTGCTGTTGTACTTCTATATGTTTTTGCAGTTGTTTCAGCAAGTTCCCATAAAATATTCGGTTCAAGTGTTTCTTTAATATCATGGTTGATCCATTTACTTTCAAAACCTGTTCAAAGATAGCATAAAACTTAGTTTATTCTTTGATAAAGTGTTGAAATATTATACTTACTGTATGATAGCAATATTAACGAAATGCAACCGACTGTTATTAATCCAAAACTAAATGCAAAACATAATTTTAAGAAAATCCTTTGTGTTGACTTCGGTTTAGAACAGTGTGCATTTTCATCAGCTGAAACAAATGATTATATTAATCATGTTGTCTAGAAACCAATTTAGGTAGTATATTTTAACAAAATTAGGTATAAGTTACTACAAGTTCAAATCAACTTAAGCAATTGATCATAATCAATACATATAATCTTAAAACAAGCAGAAGTTGTTATATAAAATTAATAAATGCACTAGATTACAAGATGCCGAGTAGCGCAGTTGGTAGAATGGTAGGTTTGCATTAAGCAAGTCCTGAATTCGAAGCCTAGGAGATCAGTATTGGGTCCGGTGAGACCATTCACAGTTGGACACCAAATTAATTTATCTATACTCAGAACCACAGACCTAAGAGATAGAGTAACAAGGTTCACATATTACCAAGACAATGGTTGCTATGTAAGCACAAAAGTCACGCTCTAACTTTGTAACTTGGAACATGGTACAAGTAGAGCACTACGCCGCCAGATGCTAGCGTACAAAGCACCAGCCTCTACTCTCCTCTAAGGTAGTTAACAAGAAGTTAACAATAGTACAATGTGATTTTTTTAAATCTCAATTGCAGCAGGCCCTGGATAGCCTGAATCAGTTGGCAATACCGAAATGTATTGTTGGTGATACTGTAAGTCTATGCCAAATTCAAGGTTAGCAAGGTTTTGCGTCAGTTTTGACACAGACTGACGCAAAACCTAACCTTCTAACCTCGAATTTGACATAGACTTACAGTGTCACCAACAATACATTTCGGTATTGCCAACTGATTCAGGCTATCCAGGGCTTGCTGCAATTGAGTTTTTAAAAAATCACTCGGTACATACAAATGCACTATACCTTTTCAACTTCAAATTGGAACTAATCAATTTAAAAATGGAATAAACAATTTCAAAATGAAATAAACAATTTCACTTTGAGAATAAACAACTTCAAATTGGGTCTAATCAATTTCAAATTGAGAAAAGCTTTTTGTTAACGGTAGGATTTAGAAAATTACAATTACATGGTTGTGACAGGGCAGAATTAATTATTGTTGGTTGTTGCTGGTATTCATTATTCAAATAATATTAAAAATGCCGTAAGAAGCCGCGTGGCGCTGTTGGGTAAGCGCCAGACTTGCATTAAGCAAGTCCTCGGTTCGAATGCCGCGGGGGTCGGAATTTTTCCGCCTTGGCGATTGGAATCGGGCTCGGTGAGACCATTCACAGTTGGGCACCAAATTAACTGTGCTCTACTCAGAACCACAGACCTAAGAGATAGAGTAACAAGGTCAACACATCACCAATACACACACTTCATACAATGGTTGCTGCGCAAGCACCAAAGGCGCGATCCAACTCTGTATCCCGAATCCGGGGCAAGTTGATCATTGTACCGCCAGATGCCAGCGCATAAAGCACCAGCCTCGACACCGCAAGGTAAATGAGGTTACAGATAATACATACATACATACATACATCAAGAAAGTGGATGCTGACAATATATAAAGAAGCAGATTCATGCGTTATACAATAATAATGGAGACTGGAAAGGTCTTGCAGATACATTGAATGTCAAGAAACCGACAGCCTATCAATGGGTGAAACACCAACAAGAGAGAGAAGAAACAAACGTGGAGGAAAGAGAAGAAGCAAATTACTATATGAGCATCGCCTATTTATGGAAGAGCGCTTTCAGGAAAATCTTAAAATTACTTTGAAAGAAATTAAACTAAAAATACAAAACGGTTATCATATTCAGGTATCTACCGAATGTGTCCAGAAACATTTAGATGGCTTATTGTATACCTTGAAAGTTGTTCGAAGCGAGCCTGAGAGGGCAAACAGTGATGAAAATAAAGGGAAAAAGGCGAGACTATGTACGGCAGCTCCTGCAGTACCAAGCAGAAAATCTTCCGATTGCCTACATGGACGAAACTAATTTCAATCTGTGTACAGGGTGTTAGGAAAGTCAACCGTGTCGCTTCTGGAGATGCTAGAGGACGCTATATGGAGTCGAAAAGTCTTAATCCATTTTTGGCTTAGAAGCATAGTTTTCGTAAAAACGAATGTTGCAGATTAAAAAGAAAAAGTTGATAACTGCTGTACTTTGCCATAAATTGGAGGCTTGACGCAGTGTTTTGAGATAGGCTGGGAAAACAATTGTAACATATGTCGTCTACATACATAATTTATTACCTTTTAGAACACTTTTAAAACGGAGTTTAATAATTTTAAATCCAATAATGAAGACAAAATATCGACGTAATCACAGACCCAACATCACTAGAACACCATACACAAAAAACGGGATTCGGAAAGTTCGTTCCCCACATTTCGTTCCCCACATTTCGTACCCCACATTTCGTTCCCGGGATATTTCGTCGCCCCACATCTCGTGCCCGGAAACTTCGTTCCCGACCGAGCTCAATTTGTCTCCTAGATTACAGGGCGTTAAAAACGAGTGCAGCGATAGGAATACAGTTAAAAAATAAAAGATATTTTAATTTATTTATTTACTATAATAAACTTATAAGAACAAAATAAATTGTATTTATTAACAATGACGGTTTAATCTAAGCATCTTTCTGATATTTTGTATAGGGCCATAATTTCTCATTCTGGACAACTTTTCTTAGTAATATTTTGCCGTATCATGAACAAAAAGGGTAGTTTACCTGAAAAGAAAATAGTTTTTGCTTAACTGTCAAGGCCGACTTCTTTTTGAAAAACTGAAAATTTTCTTAAGATTCTTTACAAACGAAGCAGGAATTATAATTATTATAACATTTTTATGTAAAACTAAAAATAAAATGTAATTCCCTCTTGTAAGCTCAAGCCGGGGACATACAGTATATAGGTCTTATAAGTTTATTATAATAAATAAATTAATTAAAATATCTTTCATTTTTCTAACAGCATTCCAATCGCTGCACTCGTTTTTCAACACCCTGTAATCTAGAAAACAAATTGAGCTCGCTCGGGAACGATGTTTCCGGGTACGAGATGTGGGGAGACGAAATATCCCGGGAACGAAATGTGGGGTACGAAATGTGGGGAACGAAATGTGGGCAACGAACTTTCCGCAAACCACAAAAAGCATATCAGCATACTCCTGCACGGTGTATATTTTCACTACATAAGTTAAACACGCAATTATTTATTACATTGACATTAATTGACAAAAAAACATCAAAAACACAAAAATGCAGTAGATACCATACAGCGGTTCACAAAATTTGTGGTACCAATTTCAACAGTGAGTTCTAAAGAAACTATGCTTCTAAGCCAAAAATGGATTAGGACTTTTCGACTCCATATAGCGTCCTCTAGCATCTCCAGAAGTGACACGGTTGACTTTCCTGACACCCTGTATATCGCGAAAGAAAGGATGATCAAAAAAAGGAACGCAGTTTCCATATTGCTGCAGGCAGTAAATGATATAACGTCTATGTAACTGGGGCTATAGGAAATATGGGCTTGATACACTACGAATTAAGAAGAAGCGTCTTTAAAATGCTAAAAGCCAATGAATTTGTTAGGTAGTGCTTCCGTAATGCTCAGGGAATTTACCAGCAGTCATTTTGATAATTGACAATGCTCCTTGCGATGCCTCAGTCGAACAAATATTTGAAGAAGAATTCAACGAACACCATTTGTTAAGACTTTCTCCGTACAGTCCGATGTTTATTCCAGTTGAAGCTGCTTGGTCAGCCCTTAAAGCTGACGTGAAGGCTGACCTAGCAGCTGAACTGCCTGACATCATAGCCGGTGAAGACAGGGTAAACATCACACAAGCTGCATATCATTTATGGCGACTGGAAGAAATAATTAGACCGAATATTATGATCAAAATAAAAGTTATGTAAGATTATGTTGCCCACATCCAAATGTTCATTACCGATGCTTTGAATCTGGCAGACATGGTATTTTGAATAAATAACTTTTTCATTTTCATAATTTTTTGTTGAATTTGAATGTTTTAATAGTTATAAATCATTAATTGGTTGTGTTACTTAATTTCTTGCAATATATATAATAAATAGAAGTTGATTTATACAGTTTGTATTAGTTTTTGCCTTGACTTGTAAGGTTTCTCATTTCTATCTCAAAATATGTTGTAGGTACCTACATTGTTTCAGATTTATATATTTGGATTTATATTACATCATTCGATTTTAATTAGCAGTTTTAATTTAAAGTTGTTTAGTGCAATTTGAAATTGATTAGTCTCAATTTGAAGTTGATTAGTCCCAATTTGAAGTTGATTATTCTCAAATTGAAACTGTTTATTCTCATTTTGAAATTGTTTATTCCCATTTTGAAATGGTTTATCCCCATTTTGAAATTGATTAGTCTCAATTCGAAGTTGAAAAGGTATAGATAACAAATTGGAGGTCAAGCCTTTGTATGAAGAAGTGCAGGTGAGGTGAAAAAAGTTTTCAGAGGTGAAAAATGTCGAAGGTTGCTATTCTAGTAATGAATTTGAATCAATTGTAAAACATCGTGCACATACCTTTGGTAACCATATATCGTCTTTGTTACAATATGGTTACATTAGATTTTCAAGCAAGTTTGTTTGGTTTATATGATTTTATCATGACAGCAGGTGGAAAGTAATCCATTCCCGACCGCTGTCATGGCAACAGATTTTCGCCGAATTGTACTACTATTACCTTAACAATAGTTGTGAAGAAATGTGAAATCCATTTTTTCAATTCTTGTTTAGCATAAAGTGGTTCCGAATAAAATAGTATACATACCAGGGCGAAAAGTCTCATTTGTCTCTCGAGATAACCTCTACACTTCGCGTCTCTTTTAACTACTTACTCTCTTGACAATACTGAAACACTTTCTACCTCAGTATGTAATATACTATTACATACTCAGTAACGTTTCTATATTGCATTTTAAAATAAACGCATTTACACGTGGCGTTGGTTACATAAAAAAACTTTTTTGTTTACGAAAATGCCGCAGGTAATGGATATTTCAGCATTGGAGAATTTGTTGTCGCGATATTTTGGCACACAAAAGAAACAATTTCTATGTCACCAATGTCTTTGATTGATTTATTATTGTTGTTTACTATATCATAATCACTGCTATAATAAAATGGTTTTTTGCACTTGCGGGACTAAAGTTGGCACTTTAGTCACTTATTTCAGGGACTAAAGTAGCTCATTTAATCTCTAGGGACAGAAGTAATTACTTTAGCCCCTAGGGACTCAAGTACAAATGTTACCGTTTCTATGGTAAATTTATGTACACAGTATTCTTAATAAAATTTGTATTTAAAATTAATCAGTTGGCAGTACTGAAGTGCATTTTCAGTCTATGTCAAATTTGACGTTAGTAGGTTAGGTTTTGTTTGTCATTTGACACACAATGACGCAAAACTTAAACTGCAAATCTAGAATTTGACATAGACTGACAATTCACTTCAGTACTGGCAACTGATTCAGTCTATCAAGGGCCTGCTGCAATTCAGTTTTTAAAATATCACTCTGTACACAACATTCTTAATACAATTCGTATTTGTCAGTTTCCAAATTGACAGATTTCAAATTTTTCAAATATTTGATGATAATGTTCCCAAAAGTGCAAAAAATAGCGTATACCACACGGGACTAAAGTGCCTAAATCCCTTGAGTGATTATTTCCCTCAGGCCCTACGGGCCCTCAGGAAATAGTATTCACTCGCGGGATTTAATGATGCACTTTAGTCTCTCATGATATAATATACTATTATTTAGCAAATACTATCTAATATTATATAGTCCTTGGTTTTAGTTTATTTTGATTAGCATGTTTTATAACACCATACACCCTACCATGAATTACGAACAAGGACGCGGACGTACCGAATTCGAAGAAGATAACACAACCATCTTAGGCACATATAGAGTTTTTACGGAA
>OW679194.1:228894931-229001205 GCA_940337035.1 Agriotes lineatus | reverse complement strand
GAATATCCCTTATGCAACTTTAGTTGGAAATTTTCCATGGTAACGGCTAAAATTGATAATCGGAAATTTACCGGAAAATTTCCACTTATGTCACTGTCATCACAAAAAACCGTAAACTATTAGTACTTAAATATTAGTTTCGTAATTTTTTTAATAAAAATGTTTTCTTTACTGTTTTTTCATTCGTGATATTCTCTATCAAAATATAACGCGTGCTTAAAAAATTCCCCTATGGAAATATGTTATGTATTTGTTTTTTCAACAAAAGCATTCGTGCATGCCTCCAAGAAAAATCCCTCCTCCTTCGGAGTCGGGATTTTTTCAGTTGGCATGCACTTATGCACTTATTGAAAAAATACCTGCAGAACATATTTCCAAATATTTCCGGAAATTTTTCAAGCACTTGTTATATTTCTACTGATTATTTTCTTCATATCCATAATAATGCTTAATCACTATGGTTTCTGTCAGTCTAATAATGATAAAAATTCAAACGTCAAAATTCTACCGCGGTTAAATATGTGTCAAAATGTAATCGCTTGTGCATAATTTTAACCTGATTATTAAAGGTGCTTTACCAACTGAATTTTATCCATTTATTCAGGAAATAATCACTCCGAATATCCCGCGTGCATGTAAACTAGCCTGAATAAATGTTAACGATGTTATATCTCGTAAATTTTCCGCCCCAAAATCCCGAGTGCTTTACTTTACATATTTCTTAGCAAAACAGTCTGACAGAAAACGTCAAAATTTCACTTGGGATATTACTGTTGATTATTATATACAACTGTCACATGATTGATATCTTCCAATGAGAACCACACATGTTTTGAAAATCGACCAATCCCGAACTGATTCCTTGATAAGCGCCCTTGTGCTGCTTATCAAGCGATAAGCGCCTTAGTGCTAATTTTATCGACCCCGTAGATGGTGCCATAATTAGAAATAGAAATGCAAGAAACACAAGCATTTTGACTTTTTTGGTATTATTAGATCAATTTGAAATTATAATTCGTATACGGGTTTTGTGTAATAATTTTCAAAATATAAACGCGGCCAACATACTTACATATAATTTTTCCCGTGCCAAGAGTCATCATTCTGGTTGCTCTTAGAAAACTGCCCTCAGGGCAGTTTTCATTGCAACCAGCACTCGACACTTGGCATGTGCAAAATTATCAGTAAGTATGTCTCGCCCTTGTTATATTACTAATGATTATTTTTTAAATAGTCTTATCAGCCAATTGTAATGAGAAAAAATTTCAAATCAACCAATAGCATCAAAATTACACTGACTATTTGCTAGTAGCTGATTACAGCGACTAGTTTTTCACAAACCATTCAAATCGTTCTTCTGCTGTAACACAACTAGCTAAAAGTGGAGTAGGTGAGCAGCCGTTGTTAAAAATGACAGGACACTCATCTGGAAGCTCCATCAGACCCTATCTACAACTTGGACTGTTTAAAAATAATCACGCCGAATTACATTCGTGGTAATATATTTTTTTATAATTTTAATTAGATTAGCACTCATCTTTGTGTTGCTATTAAGAAATATCACGTTGGACGAAGTCCACGAGTGGGATTTCTTAATAGCAGCAAAGATTTGCGAATCTAGTTAAAATTTTCAAAAAATTGTCGCCACTTATGTAATTACTGTTGGTAATTTTTACACGTGATAAAATGATTGCAATTTTTTAAAATCGGCACTTGATTTGTTAAATTTAAACAAATAAAAAAAATTGTGTGGTAAACTGTGGTTAAAATAGCCTCGACACAATTACTTATATAATATTACAAAATTGACATCTTATTGCAAATTTTTCTCACGTGTTCACAAAACTCTATCTTATAGCCTTTGATAACTCAAACATTAGTGTTATATTTCTAAACTGAATCGATGACAAATATTGAGAAACATATGCTTATAATAGTTGCGTATATTTAACATTGATTACAATTACTAACACGTAAGGCCACAAAATAATTGCTAAGTACGCAAAAAAATTATCTCAAAATAAAAGAGTAGTAGTTAATTACTGATTAGATGGGTACTGAGTAACTAAAATTATCGGCAAAAAACTACATGCGTATTCAGAAGAACTCTTGGGTGAATACCAGTGCGGCTTTAGGACTGAAAGATTAATGACCAACCAGATATTTACCATAAGGCAAATACTCAAAAAGTCATGGGAATATAATGTCAACATACAACTGTTCGTAGATTTAGCCTATGATTCCATAGACAGGAAGGCATTAGTACATATCATGATAGAGTTTGGAATCCCAGACAAGCTAATCTGAATGGTGCAGCTAACACTAGAAGGCTCAAAGAGCAGAGTGCAGTTTGAAATAAAAACAGGGCTTAGACAAGGAAACGACCTTTCAACTTTACTTTAGAAAAGGTAGTAAGAAGTTTATCGATTAATTGGAAAGGCACTATAATGCACAGCTCTAAACAAATATTAGCTTTCGCAGATGACATAGACCTAATAGGAAGAGGAATGAATACTAGTAGAGGTAGAGGAAAGCCTCGCAGAAAGGGAGAGAGAATCCCAAAACATTGGCCTAAGAATCAATACCTTAAAGAAGAAATACTTAACAGTAGGAAGGCAGGGAGGGGGCAGAATTGATCAGAATATAACTATAATTTTGAAACAGTTTGAACTTTTAAATACCTGGTTACCATGACCAATATTAACAATGATATGGATGAGGCTATCTGAGCAAGAATACTTCAGGGAAACAAAAGCTTTTATGCACTACAACATTAGTTTCAATCCAAAATTCATATATATAAGACAATAGTGTTGTAAGGAAGTGCCATCTGAATAATGACAAAAACCAGAAAGCATGCTGAAAACTTTTGAAAATAAAATAATCAGAGATGCAGTGGGCCCGGTGTAGGGAGGTAACAGCTGGAGAAGCAGAACAAACCAAGAAATAAAAGAAATTTTGGAAAATAGAACTATTGTATCGATGATCAAGGCAGGTAGAATAAGGTGGACAGGACACGTCATAAGAATGGACAACGGTAGATACGCAAAGAAGGCAATGCAAGGTAACATGCAAGAGTCAAGAATAAGAGGAAGGCCCAGAAAAAGGTGGAAGGGTGGGGTAGAGGATGACATTCACAAACTGAATATTAACAACTGGAAGAGAGTAACGTAGGTTAGAACTGGAGACCTGTTGTGGAATCAGCTAAGAGCCAGTTAGGGACAAAGGAGTCACTGATTGCAAATTCTTCATGTGTTTGCAAAACTCTATTTTACCCAAACTATCTTTTGATAACTCAAACATTAGTGTTATATTTCTAAACAGAATCGATAACAAATATTGAGAAATAGTAATAATAGTTATGTACATTTAACATTGATTACAATTAACACTTAAAGAGCACAAAACAATTACTAAGTTCGCCAAAAATTATCTAAAAGTAAAAGAAATATTTGTTGTTAATTTCTGATTAGATACATAGGTACTAACAAATGTTATTTTTCAATATTCTTAAATTTTCTTGAAATATTTTCAGGTAAAAGTATGTAAAATGTATGTTGCTGAAAACAGAAAACCGGTTAGAATATATTTACATTCAATTTTGTCTAACTGTGAAACATTACAATATAATGAAAAACAAAGCATATATATCATAATACAAATGTAATTCGTATTTTATACTGATAACGCTATTTTTTATACAGCAGAGGATATCATCAGCTGCTATGACGATTAACTCATGTTATAATCTGCATTAGATTAACGATAACGTTATTATTGCGAGCTTTGAATCAGGAAGTACTATTTTTACAAACGGTAAATAGTGACGCGAAGATGTGTTGATTAACATTCCCGCATACTCTTCTCGATGGAATACGGGTCGGTGAAATCACTGAATAAGTGTAACAACAACCGATACGCACAGTTACTATTGATTCTTGTATTATTTACAAGTTTTTCAAGTGAAATTGCACTTGAGAAGACGTGATTAATACTTAATAGTTATGCTAATAACTGTACGTTTTGTAAACAAGTTATATAATTATAATCAGCCTCGTATTTAAAACCAACATGAATCATGCAAAAATCTTACTAAACAGTAAAACAAGTGACAATAAATATATGTTAAAAATTGCCCGCTTTCTAGAATTTGGCTCAATGGCCGATAGAAGAAACTGCGTTTTATAAGTTGAGTTTCTGAACTAAAGAAATAAAATTTCATAATAGCAATTTTAGAAACTAGTTTGAAAATAGTAATTTACGATACAAGTGCGTAAAGCTATTCTTTAATCACGAGTGGGGTAAGTAGAGTTAAAACGCGAGTGAGCGAGCGTTTTAAGCCCCGCGAGTGACTAAAGATGCTTTACGCATGTGTATCGTACAATATTTTATCTACGATAGAATCTAGAAAACACGGTAAATATAATTTTTTTAAAATGTAAATTAGGATTACCAACAACTGGTCGTAATTTTGCGTGTTTTAAAAATTTTAAAACACGTTGCTACTGACAACGTGCCTAATGAAATCTTTTAAACAGGTAACTACTGACAACGTAAACTAGTGAAAACATGTTATTAAGCAGTCGTTTTACAAACTTAAAACTGCCAACTAAAAGACAATTTTACACACTGTCGTAGATAAAAGTATTTGTTGTTTAAATTAATTAATGAAAAAGTTGCCAAGTAAGACTTATTTAGATATTAAAAAGGGGCCTGAAAACTCAGAAAAATTACACTTTAAAGGTAGAAGTTTGATTTACTTACTTGAAGGGGAACTTTAAACTAAAAAGTATGTAATATACCACTTTTAAAATTTAAACGAAGGCAATCTTTTCTCAATATGGCCATATTGGCAATATAGAATTTACCTGAGTATTGTGAAACCAGCGTTCCCGCCGCCGATTCGAGGGTATTCGTTCTAAGGTCATCCAAAGAAGCTAAACCCAGCCAATAATGATTGTTTCCACGACGTTCGATGGGGACGGACGTCGTCGCGATAGCCGACGTCAGGTTGTTCTCCGTGTACGTTTCTATCACCATCAGGTCGCTTCCATACCTAGAATGTGGAGTAGCTATTAGTCGAGAAGGATGGATTTAAAAATGCAACGGTAAAACCACAACGAAAGCATCAATTACGATGGTTTTCCGAATATGTTTACAGTTAGCGTTGAGCCATGCCTTTTACGTTTCTGATTCGCACGTACTGTGAAATTATTATTATTTTGCGAATGTTACTAATTATAATGTAGTTTTGATTAAGTTTGGCTCTGGTAGAACTTGCAAGCCTTCAACCGTATAGAAGTTACAATTGGAGGAAGAGGAAATGCTATGTTTAAACAAAGCTTGAATACTGATTGAATATTAATAACCAGTTATGTTTTTGTGGACGTTTACAATAATTATGTTAGGCAAAAATTGAATTAGGTATCACAATTAAATTGGGATTGAAAGTTAGCCATTGATTCAATGTTTGCACATCTATATTGCCATTAATTAATGTGTATAACAGCCCATTAAAGCCTAAACATTATAAGGCGACATGAGACGCGATGCCCTACAATAGGGTACTTGCAATGTTTAACAGTTTTAAAGGACATATGTTTAATCAAAGCCAAATTGGATACAGTGCACGTTAAAACAAAAAAGTTTTAATTTGGACCCAAAACAAAAGAATGATATACATAAATCAGCCAGTATTCAACACTTGTCATGTGAAGAAAAACGTGGTTTGACGTCAGGAATAAGTAAATGTGGAGGGGTTACCGCAGAGGAGCGGCGAACTTGAGGACTGTGGGTTTAGTAGTTTAGTTTAGTAGGTTTAAATTAAATATGCAATAACATCATAATATAGCCTCATTCACACCCCCTTAAAAAACGCATTTAAGCTGATTTTGTTAACAGTCCAAGAACGCTATCGGCGGGTATAAAAATACGTTGAAAATTAATGGAAAGCATTTATCAGTAATTATTAACAATAGTTGAAAATAATTTTGTATAAAACTAGAATCTTTTATTGTTTATATTTAGGTCCGGCTAGGTTTATATGGGTATTTACACAATTTCATATTTATTTTGCGTGTTATGAAGTTCATATTTAAATAATAAGTTGGAAAATGTAATAGAGCAATAGGTCACACAATATCATGTTGTTTTTTCTATAAGTTAATGACCTACTATATTTTTAAAAATAATTGAATTTATAAATTCAGGTGAGGGAAAAGTCTTAGATCATTTTATGCTATTGCGCAGTACCGACTACCAACGCGATAAAGCCTGTGGGTTACTTGCTGATTCTCCCTCGTATATTGCATTACGATTTTTGTATGTATCTACGAGTTTTTTGGTTGTCCACATGTACCACCTTATATATTTAATTATTGGTGAACGAATATGCAGTATATAGCTTTCCTGTAAATACTACTAATAGAAATATTGTGAATGGAGTATATTTCAATAACATATTGTTTCTATCAAATCAAATTTCATCGATATATTTAAAAATAACATTCCTACTATCGGATTCCCTGAGCACACGGAGAAAGTTTCTTATTTCCCATAAATTATAATAGCAGAAAGATATTTTAAATATTAAATTTCTTTCACATTTCTCTAATGAAACAAATAATGTTAATTTCTACACAAAACAAATTTCTCAAAACCGAGCAACCGTTTTTGTAATACAAGAATATTTCGAGGCAGCCCCGGGACAATGTTAGCCTCATTTCCTCTAAAACAGGTATGTTGGTCCTTGACCTCGACATACAGGTGGCATCAATTTTCATTGACAGTTTTCTGATTTTATCCCGTCTTTGACGGCTGAATTGAAAATATCTTTTGTTTTTTAACGAACCATTCAACGCGTTGTCAGATGTATAGGTAGTTCATGTTAGACAGGCAAATTAACGGGTGTTCATAAACAGTCGTCATCCCAGTTGCTTTGAAAAACAAAATGTTATGTCTTTGATTAATTCGTGCAACACAATGAAACGTCATTGAGTACTGTCATAGCGCATTTTTTCTCAATTTTAATAGACATACGTTTCTGAAGTCAAAACCTACTGGGATGACGACTGTTTATGAACACCCGTTATATTTGTAGGTACGTCAGTAAATCTCTTCAGAAAATGTGGTGCTGCAGAAATATGACGGTACAGTATGTGTAACATATAATGTGACGTGTGTTAAACAAACTCATGGAAAATTCAGTTCGATACTTTCTAAAAAGTAAAAATAATGTGTGTCTTGTATGCACTAAATGTTAAACCAAAGTAGGTTACAACAGGTTAGGATTATCAATTACTTTTCGTTTTTGGTAGGTATGTTGTTGTAACGGTAATTATGAATAGCTGGAACAAACTTCTTTAAGCGGGTTTATATTTGTCCATTAGTATAATGTACAGACGCAGGCGTTTATGTACTTTTACATCCTCTTGAGTGTTAGGAGTACAATAAGTCTTCAATTAAAGGAAACCGAAACTGTTCTCATGGGAATACAAATGTTATAAATGTCATACCCATACACAATTATGCAATATAAAGGTAATTAAGTTAATTGTTACATAACTAGTTCCGTGGTTTTTGTTAATGATCTCATCTAATTCCTAAAGGATTTCGACAGTTTTTAATGATATTTTAGAACGTATTTAGTAACATTCACATAAACCTTTTGTCTCTGGTTCTTAATACTGAAATGTATATAAGTCATTGCAGCTATTTCTAGTGTTGCTGTAGGCGTTCTAAAAAGTTGGAGAGAAGTGTAATCAAATCATCCTCTCAAGTTCTTTAGCTATGCCATCTTTCGTCTTTCTACCAATCGTTTTGCATTATATATTTAATCAGTTGTAATATGTCATATTTCTGCTGTTGTGTTCATTCTTCCACCTTGCTCACTTCTTTATTTGTAATTCTAGTGATATCTCTTTAGTGTACTTACGATACGATACTCTGTCAGACACTACCATTTTAAGATAAATTTTCTTTAAAGTTCACACGCTGCCATAAGTTCCATGTCATAGAGCAAACGTGATATTTCATCATTCGGATTCTTCAGTTCGGTGTAAAATAATATAACCATTTTAATACTGGTATTAATCTTTTGCATCTGATTATTTCCTTTGTTTACCGAACGTGCTTAGATATTTCCATTTGGGGACTCCTTCGACATGTTCGTTGCTTATAGTAATATTATAGGTACTTTATTGGGGAAGATTTATTTACAACCAAGGATTTCTCCTCTTTGACGTACATACTCTTTAATAGGTGTTCTAAATCTCTCAGCATATTTCCAGCTGTCCTGTTCCTGTATGGTGTTCCCCTTAGCTGCGGTTTATGCGGATATGCAATTCTAAGCTAAAAGCCCTTCGGGACCTTGTCGCTTCAAAAGTTAGGATTTGCTAGTGGTTGAGACCCCGACAGGCTTCTCGCTCTTTCTCCAAAGACTGTCTCTCTGCTTCCGTCGTTATTTCTGATGCGATCTGCTGCGAGATTTTTGTTGCGAGACAATCCCCAAGAAATCCCAAAAAGTTTCGTGGAAGGACAATTGTGCACGTAGCTATGTTTTAATTATTTGTGAACGGTGCTACCATTTCTGGGAATTCTTCAAATCCTTGTAGGGTTTTATTTTTGCTTTAATCAAGACTGTGTTATTGTACCATTGTGCCAACACCTTCGATTGGTATCCTTTAGGTCTCATGGAAGTTTTATTTGCACTGATAATGCTATTCACTATTGAATCCTTAACATTTATATGTATTTAGCATTCTTCTAGCCGTTTTATGCTGAGTAATATGTTATCTTTAAAGCAGATAATAGTTTTACTTTTGGAACACACGGTTCTATTTTTTTTTTTATATATTTTATTGTTAACTTAATTTTGTGATTTTGGCTAAGTTTTGAGTTTGAGTTCCCGTTCCTATCTGACGTTATTGTATTAAAGACTCACTGGTACCCTTTTGTATAATTAATTTTTGTATGTAGCTGGTTGACTCTCAAATGTGCCCAGGTAGTCACGATGGTTTGAATATATTATATATACGGCAAGAATTTAGTATCAAGTGAAAAACAACTACCTACTATACACTTGTTATGTTTGAATGTTTAAATACTACAAAATGTTAACACCTTCTGAAACCAACAACGCCTGTCTACAGAATACAACATCTCTTACAGTATGTAGAGATGGATGGTACCTTATTTACCTATTCATGTTGTAAGGTGCATTAGGCAAGAATTGAACACATTTGATGGTCAATAAATTTTGTTGCCCTTGTTCTGTATAATATGTTGCTTGTACTTTCTTTATTAAATGTATATTAAATGAGAAAATACTAAATATGAAAACTTTAAGCAAGTCTTTGTAATATTTCGTTTGATATTTATGTTATTGAGAAAATGCTTCAAAATTTACAACTGGCACCCTATTTTGTATCCATGCAATTTTACAATAATGTTAGTGTGGTAGTTTTAAAATGGACAGTTAAAAATGACAAACTACGTTAAACTAGGATAAAAGCACCACAAAGACGTCTCTTCTAAAATTAAATTGTTATAGTTTGTAGAAATATGGAAGTTAGAATAAATGCATGCGTTAATTTTAAAATCTATTTGTGACTAATTTAAAACTAAAAGCTATTAATAATATTCTATATAAAGTAATAGTAGCGAGACTAACAATTTACGAAGTAACGTGATAGCACCTCAAGAGCACAACCAACACTTTCTATTCAAGGTGGGCGCAGGTACAGGAACAGATGGAAATGTAATATTTCTTGTTAATACGATACTGTTAACCTTGACTTGCATTTTGTTGCACTTGCATAATTTATTACTATTTTAAATAATAAATGCACTATATCGATATCTACAATAGTAGGTACTAAAACATGCAAGGTTTCTGGCTAAACTGTTTTCATCTAATGATATAGACACAATGTGGGTGACTCGGCTGCCCATAACTCGAGAGCTAAATTGATTTTTTTATTTGGTACAATACAGTGTGATGATAAAGTTTGGAACATAATTCATAATTGCGTTATTGAATGTTAAAAAGAAAACGCTCGACCAGGTCAATTTTATTTTTTAAATAGCCAACTAATGACGTAAAAATGTCACTTATGACGTGACCTATTTCTGAACGGTGACGTCATCATAAGTTTTTTGAAATGACAACCCTATTATTTTTCCATGGACCTTGTTACTACTTGAATGATGATGGAAAAAATTGGTACCTTACATAACATATTTTTTGAAAAATAGCATATTTACTTTAAAAAATTGAAACGTAACTTTAATTAAACATAAGAAATAATTTCTCGCCGTTTTTATTTAGGACGAGTTTTCTTTAGAATAATGAGGTTTTACTTCACTTTTCTAAAGTTATCAACACTTGTTTTTTTTTTGTACGGAGTGCTTACACTCGTATATGCCAATGCCAAATGGTTGGTGGAGAATGGTCAATTTGAACATTTGCGCTAAATTTTGTTTGTTTTTGTCTTCAATAAATGTTTTTCCATTAAAGTTACGTTTCCAGTTATTAAAGTAAATATGTACCAATTTTTTTCCATCATCATTTAAGTAGTAAGAAGGTCCATGGAAAAACATAAAAATAATAGGGTTGTAATTTGCAAAAACTTATGATGACGTCACCGTTCAGAAATAGGTGACGTCATAAGTGACATTTTTACGTCATAAGTTGGCTATTTAAAAAATAAAATTGACCTGGTCGAACGTTTTTTAAACATTAAATAACGCAATTATGAATTATGTTCCAAACTTTATCATGACACTGTATTTAATTCGCTGTCAAATTATTAAAATATATTGATTTTGTGTCCTATATAACAAAATTGTAATGTTATAGTAGGCAAAGCGTTAGCATTTTATAGAAGATTATTTTTTCTTTTTATTAAGATTTTTTAAAAATACGAAATTGTTAATTTTAAAGCAATGAAATCAGAAAATCAAACAATCAAATGTGACTTGTCAAGCGTGTCATACAAAATAAAAAAATGAAAATGTTTAGTTTCTAATGTAATAATGGTTGCCAGTTCTAGTATAGGGTGTTTCTTAAGTATGCCGTGTGACTCCTGGAGGTACATTGTAACAGAAAAAGAAGTCAAAAAGGATTCAAAAATGTTTGCCTCCAGATTCGTAGTTATCTTATAAAACTGCGTTAAAATTTTAAGGAAAAGTTTTGTGGGCCTTTTAATTTGTAGTAAAACGGCATGCTTTTAGAAGCAGGCGAGTAACAAAAACCTTTAAATTAGCTAACGTGATTTTATAAGACGTCAAGCGTCAAGCAAACGACACTTTAAAAAATCGCGTTAGCTCATCTTAAGTATTTTATTACTCGTCTGCTTTTAAAAACATGCCCTTTTACTACAAATTCAGCGACTCCCAAAACTTTTCGTTATATCACTTGCCATACAATTTTTATGTTAATCATAATATAATTGTATTGAAGTAGACAAGGTATTAATAATTATTTTAAAAGCTGATAGACCTTCTGCGTATGATCTGACTAAAAAAATATATCAGCAAGTGTTGGACGTTTTTCGAAATATAAAAAAAAATCTCATTTATTATACGTAACTAAGTATAAGACTCATGTAGTTTAAACTTACTATTGCTAAATTATAATTGATGACTTGTATTTTGCATGTGATGTTATCTTTTTATAACACGTCCAGAAGTGAAAAGCTATTATCTGATTGGCACTTCGAAAGCCTTGCCATTGGTGGTTAAATAATAATCTAGCGCTTTATAATTTCTCAACGGCAATTTGAAGTCCATGCTATTGAATTCTATCACGGTGGCAGAGCTGCGCTGCTGTAATTTTCAATTCTAATTCGGAATTACATCGCTGGAACGCTGCCTTTTGACGAAGAAATAATAATGGCGGTACGAATCGGTATGTAGCTGCTTATTCTAGGAATGGCAAATTGCTGAATAAACAAAATGCAAAGTAGTAACTTTGAAAAATGTGGCATCGGCCTTGCCAACATACCTACCATTGCTACGATATGCAAATACACGAAGGTATAAGTTTCAGTTTGCCTGCTTCAACTAGTTGAACTTGCCATTTACATGCATGGCGAAGGTGTAAACCTTGTTGTACATTTTAACATGCTAAATTCCCATTTGCAAATCGCTCTCTAATGCATGTGATTTTATCGGTGTACACATAAGGGTTAATTTTACTGAAACTGGTTCCAGCTGCTGCAAATGTAAGTAACATATTCAAGCCAAGGTTGAATCTTGAACATAGCTTTTTAATAAGTTTTCTATTAAGTATTTTTTTAAATAAATCAATATTTGCGAAGGCATAAAAATTAAAGAACTTATAAAAAATATGTTTGAATTTTTAAGACTTGAAAGTAACCAGTTCAAAGCTCAGTAATTATAAACAATTTGGTTTTAACGCATTAATAAAAATGGCTTTATTAATGGGATTATTCAAATGTACGTTTACGAAGTGTTTACTAAACATACTCACATTACAGGTGACATTTTCTCATCTAACTGCCATTGAACTTGAAGTTCATTTGTAACATAAATTAGCGTAAAGTGCTGGTTAAACTGCACAGTTTATGTAAGCATGCAATGTAATTTGATGGTCGCTTAAAGTTCATATTAAAAACAAAGACACTGACCTTCTGCAAAGTTCCGCTGCTTTTTCCCACGAATGTCTAATATTAAAGAATTTGTAACAATGGAGTTCTCTAAGTTCCCAACCTGAAAAAAAAGAGGAAATAGATATTATTTTGTACAAGAAAAAACTAATAATTAAGCCGCAATTTTCCGCGAACAATTTTGGTTTAATTAAGCATGCAGTTGCGTTCCCTAAAACTACTTATGTAGAAAGTTGTGTAAAATATGTGCACAACGTGCCGCTGGAAGTTTGTTGATTCTGCTGGTAAGTGTTTAGATAATTTGCTGTCTGCTCTATGATTTTAATTTGCATGTTATACAAAATTCTGTAATACCACTTCGGGCTGTGAATTATGTTACTTTCTTATGTAAGTAGTTCGCCTGAGAGAGTTTCAACAAGGAGAAGGTATTAGCAACTTTTTAACTTGCCCAGAATTAAATGTTGTTGATTTAAACATTTAAATTTAACGATCAAAATTATACTTCTATTATAATTAACATGCTTTAAATTACCTCAAAATTTGCATTTGATTAATCTACGTAGTTACTACAATAGTAATTGCGAAAGTAACATTTTATATCGTCAAGATTCTACAGTAAAGAACTTAGAAGAATTATACTGACTATTCAACTCACCCCCTTCAAGTTAACTATTCACCAATCATAATTTAGTATTTATGTCATTTGCCACCAATCAGCGTAAAATTGTGCAACAATTCCGCTAGCGGAGTTTTAATGACAATTTAACTGGTGTCACTGTCAACCAATGGCATTCTTTAATTTAAAAATAAACTACCAATCGAACGATTATTTTAGTGACAATAATGCGAGGAGCTTTATTTCAGCGACAATATTTCGAAGAGCTTTATTTCAGCGACAATTTTATTTGTAACAACTATTGTAGTGACAATATTTCGAGGAGCTTTATTTGAGCGACAATTTTTCTGTAACTATTTTTTAATGAAAAACAACTTAGATTATAATTTTAGTGTTGGGGTATTTTTATTGGCCATTTTCAATACTTTAAAAGTTAAATTGTCAAGACGAATAGGACTCTAGGTCGAAATATTGCAGACAATTTTTGCTCTTCAGATCGTCTCGTTTCTGATGCTTTAGAAAATAACGACTCGTGCAAGCACTCGTCGTTATTTTCGTCGCCGCAGAAACTCGTATCTGAATCGCAAAAATTATTGTCGGCAATATTTTGACCTCTCGTCCTATTATTAGGGACAATTTTTTTCTCTTCCTGTGACATTTATTTAACTCCTGTAAAATTAATCAAATATGATATTAGAAATGTCAAATTTGACAAACAATTTATTTTACGCCAACAGATTTTTATTTTCAAAGAGGACGTGATAAAATTGATTAATTACTAAGAAATGTCAATTTTGTTCGTTGAATAGTCCTTCAAATGCCGCTTGGAGCCGACGAATTGCATGAATTTTTGTCAAAGTGTTTATTCCTGTTTATTGCTTCAAAATTGGTCTCGTGCTGTCGCACTCGACCAATTTATATCGAAGCAATAAACACTCATACACTTTGACAAAAATTTTCGGCAATTCGTCGACCGCTCGCGGTATTGTATATGAATACTACTTATAAAATTTAGTTTAAACAATTTATATTTTTTTTAGTTATCTGTAAATGTTTTAACATTTAAGAAGATAAGAATAATTTCCTGTCTAAAATTGTTAACTTAAATAAAATATAGTCGTCACGTTGAATTTTTCTGTATCTTTAATATTTAAACAATATTCTTCATGAAGATCGCATTCTCCCTTAAAAATTGTTTCATAATCGTAAAATAAAATTTATGACTTTACTTGGAGATGGATATTTCTCTAACGTGAATAGTCTTAGAAATTTTACCGATTACAGACAACCATCTGGGGTGTAAAGGACGGATAAACGTACAGTACAGCTCCTACTATCCAGAGTCAACCTCACCTTTCCCCGGTGCATCCTATCTATACTAACGAGGTCCGGACGATCGAGTATTGGTGATTATACCTTCAGCTAAATAAGGCAAATCGCATTTCGCGGAAGGCAACGGGAAACCACCGCGATAAGCTTGTAATTTCTTCCTAGAAGTCAACATAAATGGAATTACGCCTTCAATAGTTAAATATTCCGGAAGTAAAACTGTCTTCTAATCGGATGGCTATGGAAGCTCAATTGGCTAGAAACAATTGCAACAATTGAATGTCGCATTAGTTGACATTCGTTACCCACAATTATCAAACGTTCCGATTTCCTTGTGAAACGTAGTTAATTTTGTAAGTTAAATAGTTGTGAATTTTTAATTCAGTTAAAGTGAGCATTCCGCGAACTGCCTTTAGAGCTATGATTTTCTATGACTATAAAAGACAGTTAGGATACCAGCAAAGCCATGAAAATTTGATAGCAGCTTTTGGCGATGCTGCCCCTTCATTATCCGCTGTTAGTCATTGGTTCGGCGAATTTCGACGAGGGCGAGAGCTGCTAGAAGACGAAGCAAGACCTGGAAGACCTGCAAAAGCTGCCTGTTTAGAAAATGTTGATCGTCTTGATTCAGTCCAATTGAAATATTACTTATAGGGAGATTCAGGAGGAAGTGAAGATTGGATCCTCGGCAGTGAATACCATAGGTGAGATATTAAAAACACCAAACCTTCCCCATGTATCACATTTAATAAATGCTAGGTTAATACAGTGAATACCATTTTGCATAAACATCTTGGGGTAAGAAAGCTAGCAAGCCGTTGGATACCGCATTTGCTCTCAGAAAGACAAAAAGAGGATCGAGTAGACTGGTGTAAATTTATGTTGCAAACATTTGACGGAGGAGCTTCCAAGCAAAAGTGACATACATTGTAACAGGTGACGAATCTTGGGTATACAGTTACGACCCTGAAACTAAACAGCAGTCTAGTGTTCGTGTATTCGAAGATGAAGACTTGCCCACAAAAGTAATTCGTGGCAGAAGCGTCAATAAGAAATGATTGCTGTTTTTCCGCCGAAGTGGTCCTGTTGCTGTTATTCCACTTTAAGATCGCAGAATTGTTAATTCTGAATGGTACTGCAAAGTGGCTTTACCACAGATGTTTGTTAAATTACAGACAGGTCGCTACAGGACCGCTTTGCCTAACATCTTAGTCTATGACAACGCATCCTCCCACACTGCTGTCAGATAATTGGATTTTTTGAAAGATTCGGGAGTTCAATTGGCAACTCATCCTCGTATAGCCTAGATCTGGCGCCGTGCGACTTTTTTTTGTTTCCAACTGTTAAAAAATCATGCGAGGTAAAAGAATTTCAAGCGCAGATGCAGCAGTTACAGAATTTAAAAGAATTTTTGAGGACCTTTCAGAAAAAGAACTTTCCGAATGTTTTAAAAAGTGGTTTCAAAGAATGCACAAATGTATTAGTCTGAATGGAGAATATTTTGGAAAACAATAAAGATGTTTCGATAAAAAATGCAACGGTCTTTTAATAACTAACAATTTTCAGCGCAACCCTCGTATCTGTGTGGACGTAAGATGGTTACAAGGTGATGCACGGAGCGGCACATTCAGAATAATAAACATCGCAACAAATAACCGGCAAAAGTAGAAATTATACTGAAAATCGAGATAGGTAAGAAGGTAAAAGGGTATATCTTTAAAAGCGAGAGAATAATAATGCTAAAATGTTAAAGCAAGCTAAAGGATACAATATATCGAGAGATCCACAAAAACGTGTTCCTCAGCGGGCTGTGGAAATTCAACGTATGAATAATATGTTGGTGACACTGTACGTCAATGTCAAATTCGAAGTTATCAGGTTAGGTTTTCCGTCAGTTTTGACACAAAATGACGCAAATCCTAACCTGCTAACCTCGAATTTGACATTGACGTACAGTGTCACCAACATATTATTCATAAGTTGAATTTCCACAGCCCGCTGAGGAACAGTTTTTTTTGGATCTCTCGATAGTAATACAAGTATACAGTGTGTTCCAGGATTGATGTAACAAGAGGTAAGATGGACAAAAAATTTTTGAATTTTATTTTAAGGTTCTGGGATTCGGTCCTGCTTGGTTTGAAACGAATTTTAAAAACATTTTCAGTTTTTGAAAAAACAAGTAGGCCTTGACAGGGAAGCGAAAACTATTTTATTTTCAGTTAAACTACCCTTTTTGTTTATGATACGGCAAAATTTTATCAAGAAAAGTTGTTCAGAATGAGAAATTATTGCCCTATACAAAATTTCAGGAAGATCTACTTCCTTAGATCAAACCGTCATCTATCTAAATAAAAATCAATTGCCGGCTCGACCGATTTGGCTCATTTTATTTGTTGTGTTCGTAATTTCGGAAAAATTCACCGGAAAAGTCGGAAAATTCGGAAAATCGAAAAGATGATTTTCTATGGTATTTTTGTATGGGATTTCGTATGTTTTCGTTTCTGAATGGCGAAGAGAAAAATGGGAAAATCGGAGTGGAAAACTCGGAAAATTCGGAAAATTGGGAAAAATCGATTTTTTTTCAGGATGGAAAAACCGGTGTAGAACAATGGAAAAATCATGTTGCAAAACATACACGCATATGTTCACGTAATATTATGCCCGGGCAATGCCGGGTAGATCACAGCTATGATACGGAATAAGGAAGGATATTTCGAAATTCAACTCCTAAACTAAAGGGGTAAAATGGGGGTTCCAATTTTGTATGGAAAAATAATATTAAATAGATATTTCAACTTGAAACTTCGTAGGAGTACTCCTAAAAACAAATGAGCAAACACGTATTGGGTGATTTCCCGAAAATCAACCCCTTAGGGGGTGAAATGTGGTAAATAAGCCTAAAAATCGATATGGGTGTCGTTATTGAGGTTTTTTGGGACGTTGATTGCGAAATGGCATTTATTTTTAAGTCCAAGACGGTGGACATGACATAAAATTAAAACTCTATAGTGGTGAAACGGGTTTTCAGGGACAAATTATTTTTGGGCAGAACAACGTTTGCCGGGTCGGCTAGTTTTTAATAAATACAATTTTAACGGTTTAATCTAAAAAATAACGGTCTTTTTTAAGTTGACAGGTCTTTCTGAAATTTTGTATAAAGGCATAATTTACCATTATGAACAACTTTTCTTAATACAATTTTGCCATATCATGAACACAAAGGGTAGTTTACCTGAAAATAAAATAGTTTTCGCTTCCCTGTCAAGGCCTACTTGTTTTTCAAAAACTGAAAATATTCTTAAAATTCTTTTCAAACCAAGCAGAACCGAATCTAACAACCTTAAAATAAAATTCAAAAATTTTTTGTCCATCTTACCTCTTGTAACATCAATCCTGGTACACACTGTATATACAACGACACAACACGAAGAGAATAAGGTAAAGAAAGTGGATGAGAAAACGGAAGAAACGATGAAATACGTTAAAGGTTAGGAAATCTCCTAAATGGGAGATTGAAACGCTGTAGTTGGAGGAGGCGAAGAAGAACAAGTAGTAGGGGGACTAGGCAGAAGAAACAAACGAGGAACCCGAGTGATAGAGTTCTGCATTAAACATAATTTAGTAATAACACTAATAACGAACACGATTTTCATAAAAGACAGCAGACATCAGAAGATACCAAATCAATTATGTTCTGGTAAAATAAAGGTTTAGAAATCAGGTTAAAATTCCTGAAGCTACCCAGTTGTAATAATATAAACGATGTGTAAAATAACGTAGCAAAAGTAATAACCAAGACAGTAGACATAGTATTACAACCTTAAAGCAACGAAGCACGGGCGCCGCGGGTAACACAGGAAATACTAACAATCTTGAAGGAAATGAAACTGTATAAGAACATCAAGACAGAAGAATGATGCAGAAAATATCGTGAGCTAAGGAACAGAACAAACAGAAAGTGAAAGCAAAAGAAAAATATAACGAAAAAATGTTAAAAAGTAGATAACCTGTTGAAAAATGGTAACTTGGCAAAGCCTATAACATAAAAAACTATTTTTCAAAGAATTACGGAAATCCAGCGTCGGACTAATAGATGAGAAGGGAGACACGTTATTCAAATGGGAAAAAATCGCTGATATATTGAGCAACTCTATGGAGAGGAAGAAGTCGAAGATGGCGCAAATATGTATACAGACCCAGAAAATCGAATACGGAAAGATACAGAAGGAGAAATAATTACATGGGACAAAAGCCAAAAAGCAATACAGAGATTGAAAATAAACAAAGCTCCAGGTGCAGATCAAATACCAACGAAATGATTAAGAATTTTAGCGATAATAACTATAGGAAGCTATATATATGCCAAATGTACGAAACCCTCACATGTTAGCAAGACGACCATGATTTAAATACCAAAAGAAGAACGCAATTGATAGATGTGAACACTTCTGTACCATAAGCCTAGTTTTCCACGCATCGAAGATATTAATACTTGACAAAGTAATAGAAGATCACTTAACGAAAGATCAGTTTTGATTTAGCAATAATTTTGGCACAAAGGAAGCAATATTGGCGCTGAGACTAATAATTGAGAAAAGAATAAGCAAGGAATAAACCAACCCGCGTACGTTGCTTTCATTGACATGGCAAAAGCTGTGACAATGTGAAGTGACTGAAACTATTTGAAATTATAAATGTGGAAGATATAATAAGAGAAGCGAATTTCAACAAATGTGTCCGACATGGATGCTCTCTATCATTGATACTGTCCAATGTTTCTAGTCGAGTAGCTATCAATGAACTAAATGAAGAAAGTGACCCTGGCATCAAAATTAATGACGAAAAAATAAAAATGATAAGATGTGCCGATGATATAGCACTACTGGCTGAACCATAAAGGGAATTTACTGCAAACGCCATTAATCACACCCTAAGACACTATACTATGAAAATAAATATAAATAAAACAAAAATATTAGTATGCGCAGTAACACACAAGACTTGAAGCTTTTGAGATGTGTTGCTTCAGAAGAATGTTAAAAATTAGAGAGGGGATCGAATCACGAATGACGAAGCACTAGCGAGGGCACAAGAGGGAAGAAAGCTTATGAAAAATATACGGCGAAGAACTAATAAGCTATATACCCTCAAGCACAAAGGTTTACTAGAAACAATAGTAGAAGGGATGGTACAAGGTAAAAACCTACCCTTTCAATCATGGAGAACGTACAATGTGAAAGATAATATGCACAAATGAAGAGATTAGCTACAGGCAGGAAAATGGAAATGTGGTGTGTTGAAGCCAACCAATCCGTAGGATTGGCAATCACAGAGGAATACAACCATCTACCTATAATCCACCCTAAGTACTAACAATCGTTTCTCACTACTATATCTTATTTGACTTACAGTCACTAACATGTAACACCATAGTGCACATAGTGCAAACAAGTAAAGGATTTTTATTAATTAAAGATAAGTTTTTCTAATCCATCCTAATGACAATCGTCCTCAAACTGGTTATAAATTGGAGATATTTTAAAATGTGGTACGCATTATTTATTTGGCGTCTTTGAAAATGTAAGTAGCTCCTCTCTATAAACCTTATGCGGTTAGAATTGAAAGATTTTGTTTATTTTAAAAGAATGTACAAAGTATTCTATGATGTCACTAATAGAGAAGTGATAAATTACAATGAAGTTTTTAGAAGGTTCAGGTTTGAAGGAATAAAAATCTGGTGTGATACACGCACACAACTTCCTTTTACAGTGATCTTATAATTTTAAATTTTTAAGCATTTGTCAAAAATTTTCAAAAATTACAAATTTTACAAAAACGGTACAAAATAAAGTGTTAGTTCAAGAGACAAATTTTCTCTAGAATTTTAAGCTGAATTCAAAAATGTAATAATATACCGGGTGTTCTATTTAAAATAGGAGTTAATAAAAAAAATAGAAAAAAACAAAAGAAACCCATTTTAGAAGTATTCAACTGGAAAATCACCTATCTCACATCAATACACATTAAAAATGTAATAAAAATGTAAAGTTTAAAAAAATCGTTAAAGCCGTTTTTGAAAAAATCGAAAAAACTGAAAAATCACAAGAGTAAACACCTACTCCCAGTTATGCGATTTTCTTCAAATGCTTGCTGTCTCATCTACATGGTATACAAAACTTACATATGAAGTTTCAACGCCATACCTCTTTTCGTTTTTGAGATATTCTGTTCACAGACAGACACACAGACAGACAGACAGACACACAGACAGACAGACAGACACACAGACAGACAGACAGACACACAGACAGACCAATGAAAAAAATACATTTATTTGGTCCAGGGGACTCTAAAACGTGAAGATCTGTTGAAAACTCAATTTTGAATCTTTGGGGTGAATCCAATACTTCCTTTATCGTAAAAGGAAGTAAAAAGGGCAACGAAGTTACGAAGTTGATATGAAGAGGGGGTTATTTCTTCCTTGGTAAGGGATCAACCACAACAGAAAGTATAAATATTAATCAAGTAAAAACTAATAAGGGGGAGTCACATTTGTTTAAACGATTGATCTGAAGTGACGTCATCGGAAGTGCCATTAGAAACCACATATCTTTTCCATATCGATTAATTTTTCGACATTGTTGAATGATGAAACGCATGACTAATAAGTAGAAGATAATTATCGGGTAACATCATTGTTCCTTTTAAATATGTAAACGAAATGCATGTGGATTAACCAGTTTTAGAAGTAGGGAATAAATTTAAATCAGTGAACAATGGACGAACTCTTAGACGGTATTTAAAATTTTGCTTAAAATGTTTTTTTGTGCTTGTTCCGAGATAATAGGGTGGCTTTTCAGCCATTGCTATTCCACTTCTTCATCTTGCACAGATGAACATATAGAAGTTTGCCCGCCATTTTGTCCACGTACCTTACGAGATAGAAGGTTGACTATTCAGGTATCTTTATTCTACTTTTTCATGTTTTATTCGAATCTTAAGTCAAAATTTAAAAATTCTGAAAGAGCAAACACATCAGACAAACACACGTAACGAATTCAGATACGACTCCGTTTTACGACGTTGATTAATCTAAAGGGGTCTGACTACACATAAGCTATTTTTATTAAAAAATTCGCTTGCAGTGGCACTTTTCAAAATGCAATTTATTGCAATTTTATATATAAAGTTTAGAAAGCTTTTGATTTGAAAACCCTTCCAGGTGGCGAATGAAAAATACAAATATCCAGGTCTACGTATATATTTTTCCTTTTTGTAGGCACTTCGGTAACCTGATGTTTCTCTAACATGCTGTTCTCTTACTCGGGTTGTATAATTTCCTGTATTTTACGTAATGCACGTTACTCTATATTTTAGTCGCTTGAGGGTGGTGGTTAAAGGACATAAACATCTCCGGCATCCCATGGCGGACGATTTACAGCATAATTTAACTTGCTTGGATTCAAAGTCGAGGATAAGTACCCTAAATGGCTTTCCCGCATGCGAACCGGCAAAACGCTATTACATTATCGCTACCACACTCAACTGGGCCTCACACAACCGTGATACACAGCGTACATTCGCAATTGTACATACACTTTCTCTGCAAAGTTCGATTCTCTGAGTGACCAAGCGTTACGTTCGGTTATGAACAATGGATTAATTTTCGTTTCCAGGCTGTTTATTTTATGAGAACAACACCTCGCTCATGTTAACATATCCAAATGTCTTAATAGAGAAATTAATTACGAAAGATCCTTACGTGTTAGGGAAGAAGAGTTCCTCTATAAACCTGTCTGGGTTACGTTGAGCAACAACATTCACTAATTTGCCATAACTGATATAAATAAATATATGTTTTAATAAAAGTTGAAGTTTTGCCCGGATATGCGTGTGGTTATGTGTTCCGTGCTTTCTGAAGTCTTAAATGTCTGGTCTTCCTCAAAGCGATTATGTGAAAGGCGCAGACTGGCCAAAGTCTGACCCACTATTCACAGTAGCAATTTGAAGCTACCTGTATGTGTAAAGTGAAATACAGTTGGATGAAATATTGAAATTTTCTTTTGGTGCAACGGCACAGATGAAGAAATTTAGTAAAGACAGGGTTTATAATTTAATAAATCGTTAGTAAAATCCTTCCGCTACTTTCATTTTTTGGCAACAGTTGAAATTCCGTGAAACTTCTAAAAACCACAAACAGATTATAATGGATAATCATTTTAGCGATTGTAAATATATGGATTTTAATTAGTTCTACGATCTAAAAATCTTTCTGATTGACCACATTGTATATGTATATGTATATCCTTGAACCCGTTTGAATTTATGTAATTAAAGTTATGTGAGAGGTAAATTGGGCTACTATTTTTAGGTTTCGCTAAGAATAGCAATCAAAAGTAGTGACATCATCGGAGGTAACGATTTTTTTATTGAATCAAAAAACCGTTATACACGTATTGAAAAACAAAGTACGTACAGAGTAGCGAATTAATGAACAACAGTCTGTCATTAAGATGCTACATGTGCAAAACTCTACAAGCACGCCAGCTAAATGCCAGCTCGTGATTAGATTCCTTTTGTTGATTTCGTGATCGTGATCCACTGGAAACCAAATTCCATCGAGTTGGTAAGCCTGTATTTTCGTACGATGAGCAAACGAAACGCAATCTCGATAGAATTCATTCGCTTGTTTAGCTGGGAGCGTTCAAACGAGTCATCTTTTATAACGCCTGATGAATGCTAGGATGAGCCTCTCCAAGGTATTGTAGAAAGTGCATAGTTGAACATGTTTGGAGGCTTTAGAAAATACCAGACTTCGTCGCTGCGTTGTTGTGAGACCTGTGCAGCTTTAACTTGAAAGCTGGGAAAAACTCGAATAACGGTTTCTAATGCAAACCTCTGTAAGAGTTTCATGGAATTTACTATTCAGTATTATTTTTAATACTGATATTTATTAACCATTTTTTATGCCATTTTCTCGAAATATATAAATTAGACACTTGTCATTATTTTCATATTTGAATCCATTTATATACTTTATACAGGTTTATTCAATTTTGAGACTAACCGTTAGTATTTTGAAAATCGTAAGAAATATTAACTTGGTTAAATTAGAGCAACGCTGAATAATGTTAAAAAGTAAATTGAACATGTACGTCGATTATTATGTTACTTGGGTGAAATCCATTTTGCAAAAGACTAATTTAGGTTTAGATTTTATTTGTTTTCATATTTTTTAAAATACTGGTATCAACTTTCTTATTTTAAATGAACGTCAAGCATTGCCATGACTCTGTTAAAAATAGTTTACTGCTATGTTTGAAAATTCCTTTTGCATATTTCATTTGATTTCAAAATTTAAGATTTTAATTCTCTTTTAAAATCTACGTAAATCATCATTTTTAGTTTTTTTTAATCAGGCACGAGCACTAGGAGGGTTAGGTCCAATTAATATTGTAAATAATAATATTAATAGGTATTCAGTAATTGAATTTGCAACTTCGCCCTTAGTTAACCGCCTTCATAATTCTTAGGGTTTTCGACATCCACTTAACTAGCCATGCATACTCATTATACAAGTCGTTAGTGCTGCACATTAGATGCTTAGAAAGTCAACAAAATGAACATATTTGTATGATATATTATTACATGTCAGCTAATAGCTGCAATTTGGGTAATACAATCGCCGCTGCTCTTCCAAACGGAGAATTACATTAAAGCAAGTTTCAGTGCTAAGAAATATCGGAAAAGATATATGTAGTATAATTAAGAAAATAGAAGTTGAGCAAGTTAATAGTTTAGATAGTGACTCAGTATTCGACTATTTAACCAACAAGAGTTGATATTTATTATAATGTAAAACGACATTGCTCCCTACTTTAGATTTGAATCGGTAATTTTATGTGTCTCTAATAACTATGACTGCATATAGAATAAAACAAAACTAATGTTTAATTTTGGGATTAGATATAAATAAATAAGTAATTCAATACAGCTCATTTATAATATGCCACCAAGTAGGAGAAAGTGGAAACCTTTGACAAGGAATGTTGCTATTTCTGTTATGTGGAGGGTTTTAGAGTAAGTGGGATAGGCGTACTTGTAAGTTTATGCATATATGTATAAATATCTGCCTATTCAACATTTTTTCTATGAACATTTGAATAATGTGAATCAAAAGTAAGTGAATGGCTTAACACTTTATTATGGTTCACCTTGAAATAACTAGCTATTATTAACCCCTCAATCGAATATACATAAATCACATATACTCTGTTCAGTTTTTGTCTGAAGGTAGGCCATGCAATTTTCCACAATTTAGCTATGCAAAATTACTTTTAGTCATGCCATTTCTTTGAGTATTTTGCCACACTACAAAATGAGAAATATTAGAACATGAGCGTTTCGGAAAACAAATCTACTTTCGCTTTCTACAATTAACTAATTAAATTCAAAATTAGCTATAGGAGAGCTTGGTTTATTTTACTGGAAATGTAGCAGGGTGCAAATAACCTCCCCACTAAGGGCTGTCAGTGTCAATCTGTTTACTGGGAGGTTATTCGCACCCTGCTACATTTCCAATAAAATAAGCTAACTTATCTTTAATGTTTAATTCAATTAGTTAATTGTTGAAAACCCAAGTAGATTTGTATTCCGAAATGTTCGTGTTCTAATATTTTTCATTTTGTAGTGTGCGACCCCATAAGAATAGCATGATTACTGAAACATCACAAAAAAGTTTCGGATACTAAAATTACTTTGCATTGTTTAAACGAGGTTTGCATTCGCGGTTATGGTTTCTAAATGCATTTAGGTTAGGCAAAATGACAAAACACCTGAAATGTAAAGTTGCTATTCTTAATCAGAACGGAAAATAAAACTTCAGTAATTTTTATGTATGTGCCCAGCTTCAGTAATTGTGTAATTGAAGACCTTTCTAATTAAGTGAATGGAAGGTCTTACAATACTTTAGATTTCAAATATATCTCCACATGTACTATTCATGTATAATGCAAATAGTGGGTTCTTCTTCTTCTATATTATTCGGCAATATAACAATATATTGAGTGGAAACATAAAACACGAGTTGCATTCGGCTAGATTATATCACGAGTCAATAAACAACGTTTGAACAGTTTATTTATAAATATTAAAAGTACTTACAGTTAGTGTGGTTGCTATGATAATTGTACTTTCAGCAGATAAGGCAATGTTTGTTAAGGTATTTGACTATCAGTTAGGTATTAGTTAAGAAGGTATATGATTATCACCTTTGCTATGTACAGTCGTGTTCATTAATGTGTTATACACAAAGTTCAAGAAAGTGTTGTATAATCACATATTTTGAAAGTATGCATCTAGGTCTACCTAGTTAATGATACAGTGTGCGCCTTTGTTGAATAATAACACAACTACCAATAAATTTACAACTGTTGCTGTACAACAAATTTTTGAACACGACTGTACATTATCAAAAGTTAGGACTATGAATTTTTACCGTTTTTCATTGGTTGGTGTTATAGGGAGCGGTATAATCAAAATAAGCAGTCCACGCGGAAACGATATTCTATTCTGTTAAAAGACAGTAGTTTCATTATTTTTATCATTATTATTAAATTAAAGAAATGGGCAGAGGGCTAGGTCTCCCCAAATATTACAGTGCACAGCTTTGAATTAAATACATATATACCTACATATAAATATATCAAATTAAGTAACGAAAGTTCTAGTTTCAAACCGCTGATCGAGTCTGTTTTTACAGATATTTAATAAAGGTGTACCAATAATTTCACTTAAAGATTGTTCCATGTTAAAAACACTATGTTACTGAAAAACTGTTGTCTCATACTACATTAAAAATCATTTAACTTCAGATGATGATCGCGCAATCTTGTATCTGTATTAATTATAATTCGGAAAGATCCACAGAAAACATGTTATTTATAGCACGATATGTTATTATAATAAGGTAACTCCGTAATTTACGATTTTCAAACGTGGTTAAGTTACATAACTGCAGTCTTTCTTCGTATGATCGACGATTTTTTTCATTACTCAGTATTAAAAGGAAGCAACCATTCTGAACACCCCATAGAAATAGTACCGATATCTTCTTGCAGTGTGATTTTAATATGCATGGAAATTCTGACAAATATATACGAAATAGAAGAGGTCCAAGAACGGAGCCTTGCGTGGGCCGCCGCTTAATACAAGTAGGTTGTTGAATACACCATTTCCGATTCTAACATGGAAGTATCTCTCTGACAAAAAATCTTTGACCCAAAGGAAAAGGTGTCCTTTTATGCGGTTGTGATCTATTTTTTGCATTAATCTATTCCAGGCCAACTTATTAACGGCTTTGGAAAATTCCAAATATGTAACATTAGTAAGTTGTTTTCGAAAGACTTAAACCAATTATTCGTACACTGATCGGCCAGAATTGTTGATCTGGAATAACTTTTTGGTTAACGTAACTAGCAACTCTTAACATTTGTGCAATGGAGATTGGACTGATTGATCTGTATGGTTCCGCATACAATTTTCTCCTTTCTTGAAAACGGGAGTCACCGATGCAATTTTTCAAGAGCCGGGTAATTTGTGATTTTCAAATGATTACTGAATTATATGTAAAAGAGGCAAAGAGATTAAGTTATGGCATTTCATTAAAAAATCAGATGTAACACCATCTAATGTTGAACTTTTCAACTTATGAATATGTTTCCCCAGTATTTGAGACGAAAATGTTAATATTTTCTAGGCGAACTCCTACTTTATTAGAAAAAGTTTGGGGAAATGTGCCAGTAGGGGTTCCATGGTATAAACGGAAGAAACATTTTGTAATAAAATTTGTGCAACATCTTCATTTGTTTTACAGAGCGATTTATCATCTTTCCGCATCAGCAATGGGTCACTGATTTTGGTATTTAAAGATTAGCGTATATATTTCTGAATTTTTTGCGTTTTGATTTGGCTATATTATTCTCATATGTACGTCCGGTCGTTACAATTTTAAGAGGCACTTGGTTCGAAAATACCTGAATAATCTGATAATCTCTGATTTGGAGTGGCGACGGAATTTTTTCCACAAATATTTCTTTCGTTTTGAAAGGTTATACCCGGTATACAACAAAATCAAAATTCTGTTCATGTGCAACTTAATGACGAAAGTTATATTTTATTGATGAAAGACATGTAGGTGTGAAAATTGTGCTTCATTACAGATGATTACAAAAAATTTGTCTCAAAAAAGCATTGAAAGTGTTACTCAAATTATTAATATAGATCTTTTCTTTTTGCGGATGCCAATGATTTGAAGCATACTGAATACATATTAGTTATTACTGAAGAAAACATTTCTTCTGATTTAATTCGAAAATTATCAATCAGTTGTATAGATTATGCTATTTAAAAATCTTATGTACAGCTCTAAAATGCCCGATAAAAAACAAAAAAAAACTATTATTGTAGTTTAATAAAAAATTACTCAGTATTAATATTTACAATGTCACATCGTGCATGATTTATGCATTCTGCACCAAATCACCTCCATAAAAAAAGAATTGGCAGACAATTTGAAGCTTTGTCAAAAGCCCTTATAAAAGTACTCGTATATTTAGTTTTCACTTTCCACTCAAATGTTAAAATGTACTTAAGTATTATCGAAAAAAATTGATTTAGAATCTAGTTGATGCGGTGAGTTTACTTGATTGGATATTCTTAAAAACGACATTAACCTCCTGTGGTCTCTCCCACGCCTGGTAAACTGCAAATATATTGCAAAATTCGAGTGGGATGACTCTATAAATCGATTGTTGCTCAGTTTATTTTAAAACTGAGCTTGAATTTATTTGCAAAATTATATGTACGTTTTATTGTGTATCGCAATAAAAGAATTCAAACATCCTTTGTAACTGTTTCCTTTTTCAGATAATTACCGTTGATGTGTATACGACGTATAATTCAAATAATTTAATAAATAAATTTCCTTTGTTTCAACTGTCCCGGTTTTAATTATTATCAATCTTTTTGTTTCGGTTTCCTCCATACTTAGTACACCAACGCGGGCATTTGAAATAGTATTAATCTATTAATATTTTCTTCAAAACGAGGGCCCAAGTAAATGCTATTGTATACTCAATACATTTTTAGACGGTGCCGGAAAATTCACCGCCAACAATTCACCGTCAACAATTCACCGCCAACAGTTCACCGAAACACAATTCACCGCCACGACAATTCATCGCGGCAGCAGTTCACCGCTAGTATAATTCACCGCGACAAAAACTTAATTTATTTGTGAAGAATTTAAAAATTTAGAAACATACCAAAAATTTAGTTGAACTTGTTTCATTTAGTTATATAAAATAAAAATTAAAACATTTTATTAAAAAACTTTAATAAAAACCAGCAAATAATACAATTTAGAACATGATCATAAAATTAAATAGGCTTTTAATAGCTGTACTTAATAAGTACTAACTGTAGCGTCACTGCATATGACAATTACTGGAAGTTATTTTTAAAAAGTACTTAATCCATTTTCAAGGAATCGAGGACATCAACTTTAATTAAAAAAATAATTCGTTTTTGTTGCGGTGAATAATGGCGGTGAATTATTGCGGCGGTTAATTTTTGTTGCGGTGAATTGTGGTGGCGGTGAATTGCATTCCGGTGAACTGCTGGCGGTGAATTTTCCTAGACCCATTTTTAGAATCTTTGAAAATGGAAATTTGGCAGTACTATAAAAATAAGCAACCGTACCTTTTTTGGATAAAATGGGTGATTTACGCTTCACGTATGCGGATTGTTTTACGAGTCACTGTATATCAGTTTACATTAAAAACAATAAAAAATTAAGCCCTTAGACACAGCGTATGCTTAAAATAACATGTTATGTGGTTGACCAGTAGTAACTGCGACTTTTAGAATTCACTCTTTTTAATATTGCAGTTCTCGTTTGTAATAGTGGAGTACTTACAACATTTTAAACTTTTATTTAAAATTAGTTGTTCTTACTAGACAAGAGACAACGCTTTGTACTTATGTACTGGTTTCCAGAAATGCAGGAAATAAAGTAGGTTAGCAAATTGCTGCCGCCCGCCCGCCTTCTCATTAATTTGCTAGTTATAGTGACATAAATACCACGTTGGTTCATCAACACGAGGTTCCGTTAATTTTAAGACCATACAATTTACACATGAAGAAAACGTAGGCTGGCTCGGCGGAGCTAATCGATAAGATTAGCGTCTAATTGCAGTGTCTGCGTTAATTTATTATAGTCCTGGGTCGAAGAATTGCATGATAATTCGATATAAAACTAGAACGCATTGGGTTTATAAAAAATATGTAATTAAATTGAATACAAATTTTATTATATGAACATATAGTATATAGTTTTATCGATGTTAGCTACACTATTTGACTCTGTTTATTTTGTATTTTTGTTAGAATATAAATGTGACTTTACTATTTACTAATTTAACAAAAGTTACTAAACTCTAAATATGGACATGACTAATAACAAATCTTGAAAGCACACATGGTCGACTGTAGAGTCAATTAATTTAATTATATTGCATAATCAGCGGTATTTTGCAGATATTTCAACGATTAATTAATTTACTGTCAGTTAGAAATTAATGTACCTTCTTGTATGTATGATCACATTTAATCATTAACGTTAATAAAACACTATAAAGCAGGAATTTCGTATTTTAAAGAGCATGTGGCATTCTTGTTCCATTAAAGCAAAAATTGGTAAAGGAAGTATTCAATCATACAACATGTAGTATAGTTTCTTCTGTTGCCCCTTTTGAATATTAATCTTAAGTATTAACGAATTTTATTTACCTTGGCTTTGATTCAGAGGCATTTGGAGCAAATTTTGGCCCTGACAAAAAAAAATTGTATTTGGATATTAGGGAAACCTATGAAAAAATTCCTAAAAAGCACAGAAAATATTCTATAGTTGTAAAATACCACCTACGTATATCTTCCCTAAAAATGTGCACAGGCTAGAAACAATACTATAAAGTACATTAAACGGCGAATATTACTTATGTCTCAGAATAGGATTAAATAATAGGCAATCTATAAAACGACTCACTAACATACCGTATACACTAAAAGAGGTGAAGGATCTAACGTATTACAAACTGAACCCGACTTGTATCGAAAATAGAGTAGGACGATAATATGGTAACTGCAACCAAAACTAAAGATGTCCAATACAATGACGCAAGAAGAAAAGGAGTATGGAAATTAAAACCGCAAAAACAAAAAACATGCACATAGGGATAAAAAGAGGAATTTAGAGCAGAACTGAAAGAAGACGGCTTAGAGACAGTGAATAGTGTCAAGTATTTGAGAACAAAAATCAGTATTGATGGAACTATGGATGAAGAAATTAACAACAGGTTAATGTACATTTGCACCCTTACATCATCATTAAAAAAGGTTCAGGGTCATTGCAATTCCTCCAACTGGGGGCGGGCTGCTATAGGGACCTTGCGTCCCTCTTCAGCCAATAACGGGAATTATAGAATGAGTGAGAGAAAGGAAGGTCAAGAATGGAAGAGAGGCCAGAAACGGTGGAGAAGTACTGCTCCGGAATTCGCCTCAGAGAAGGTACTCTGTTGGAAAACCACCTATAAACCTGGATCAGAGCAGACGGCCACGGTAATCGAACCCGCAACCTCCCGAATGCTAAGCAGAAGTGGCAACCACTAGACTACAGAGCTCCATATCATCATCACATCACCGACAGCATTAAAATATTCCATTTCTGGATGAATGCCTCCCCCCCCCCCAATTTCTCTCAGGCTTTTGGTTATATCGTTCTGGGCCTCCATTCCGTCACTTTCTTACTCCATCTGTTGTCATTTCTTCTCATAATGTGTCCCGCCCATTGCCACTTTAAGCTTGCCACGCTACCCATATTTTCTACCCTGGTATTCAAAATGGGAAGGGAGAGAGGTTAACTTAATGGGAAATACCTCAACAACCTACGCTTCGCTGATGATATTGTCCTGTTACCAAACAACAAAGAGGACTTATCTCTCTCTCTCTTCTTTCCGTATTTTAACCTCTATCTGGGTCTTCCGGAGTTCAATATTTTTTTCCACTCTTTTCTATTCATCCAATCGCCTTGCTGGATATCCCACTTTTGCTTTAGGCCTTCTACTTCCTCATTCCAACCTCTTCTTGGTCGTCCTCTCTTTCTTCTTTCTCTTGGTTGCCACTCCATTGCTTTTTTTGGGAGCCTGTTGTTGCCCATTCTTTGGACATGTCCGTACCACAAGAGTTGCCTTTTTTCAATTTCCTCCAAGATGTCCCTTTCTGCATCCATTATTTCACGTATTCTTGTATTTCTGACTCTTTCTCTACGGGATTTAAAGAGGACTTATCAACATTGATAAAAGTTATTGAAAAAGCAGCACAAGCAGCGTGTCGCCAAATGAATGTAACATACACAAAAATAATGACCAACACAGATGACGCAACACTTATCACTTTTCAGAATAAAAGACACTCAAAAGGCGAAAGTGGAGAGAAGGATTCGAATGGAAGGGGTGGCTTATAGAAAATTGAGAAATGTGTTTAAGTCAATGACGTACATCTAAAGTCTCAAATCTAAAGTGTTCAATCAGTGTGTCTTCCCAGTGCTCACATATGTCTCGGAGACGTGGTCTCTGATGGAGGCTATTATAAAGAAGATTAAAATAACACAGAGGGCAATGGAATGATCGATGCTGGGAATACGATTACGGGGCAGAAGACCAATCGGTTGCATCAGAAATAACACTAGAGTAGTGTAAAATCTGTAATACTTTTTCCAGACTATGATACTGACTACATTTAAGAAAAATTGATCATATGTACTGGAAATAAATTTAACAAGCAATCCAGTGAGACAAATGTCTCATTTAAAAAAACAAAAAAGACCGTTTTTCAAATAGAACGAGTATTAAATAAAAACTGTACCCAGACCTGGAAGGTGTCAAAGTGGTTGCCTAACCGATCGACGTTTTAAGGCGCAGAGGGTCGCAGCTCAGTTTGGCTGCTGAAACATCCTTTATCTAATCGACTTGTCTGTCCGTCCGTCCGTCCGGGACGCTGTTTCAGCAGCCAAACCGTAAGAGATAGAGAAAAAAGTTATTATATGTTTGGAATGGTCATGTCAGCTCAGGAACCGAATTTCAGTCACGTGACACTTCCGGTTTTCGAGAAATCACAAAAAAGACCGTTTTTCAAATAGAACGCGTATTAAATAAAAATGTTTCAGCAGCCAAACGGAGCTGCGACCTTCTGCGCCTTAAAACGTCGATCGGTTAGGCAACCGCTTTGACACCTTCCAGGTCTGGGTACAGTTTTTATTTAATACTTGTTCTATTTGAAAAACGGTCTTTTTTGTTTTTTTTAAATGAGACATTTGTCTCACTGGGTTGCTAGTTTTTATTTAATAAGCGTTCTATTTGAAAAACGGTCTTTTTTGTGATTTCTCGAAAACCGGAAGTGTCACGTGACTGAAATTCGGTTCCTGAGCTGACATGACCATTCCAAACATACAACTTTAATAACTTTTTTCTCTATCTCTTACGGTTTGGCTGCTGAAACAGCGTCCCGGACGGACGGACAAGTCTATTAGATAAAGGATAGTATAAGTATATGGTAATGAATTCTTCTATTTAATATAATTGCATGCTCAGAATTATATATAGATATTCCATTTTAAGCAATAATTATAAGTAGGAAGCTTCGCAACTGTTCAAAGGCATTCTGTTTCTTCTCAAAAACGTACATTTCGCAATGGATTAGTGGATAAATTGTAATGTAAACCAAAATACGCATTTTAGATTGGAAAACCTTCCATAATGTGTTGCGTCGAGGAGTAAACGAGTTCTTACTGTGATTCTTCTGCTTCTTTTTCTTATTAATTTACAACTTTGCCCTGTTCATTCCAATGTGGTACAACTGAGATGTAGATGTTCACGATTCCTTCCATATTTTGGGTGGTCATTCTGCTGCTCGTTTAGAGTTGAGATTTTTGGTCTTTACCCATTTCTTCAATCGGTTCTCACCCATTCTGTCGACATGATCGCTTAATTTCGGCTCTTATCCATCGTACGATATCTTGAATGGCACAGTTTTCTTGGATGGTTTCACTTCTTACCCTCTCACACAGTTATGGTTCTTAGGGGTTTCATCTCAATCGATCTCTAACTATTTGTTCAGTCTTTAGTATTTCGGCACGTGTTTCAGCCGCATGGGATACAATTGGTCTTACGTATGTTTTATTTATGTTTACTTTTCTTTCCGTGACCATACTATGTCTCTACGACATACTGAGACTGTATCGACTTTATTTGACTGTACTCTCACTTCATAATTGGTGTTTTTATTGCTAGATCTTTTATTTATTTATTTCATGTTGGAACCCTAATCTTGTTTATTTGCCCTCGATAGCGATCGCAAAATGGCGTTTATTGCACTAGGGCCTATAGGGTAGCTAAGCAGTATAACAAGCACCAACAATGTAGTATAGAAACACCAACATAATAATCATAGCACACCAAAAATTGACAGCACCAAAACAACGATGACGCAGTACTCTGTAGTCAATATACTGAATCTTTGAATTTTGTCCATTTTGAGAACTAACATAAAATAAAACATTGTATGTACCACGTGCTTAATCACGATTATAGTTCTAGGGAGATTCTCCCGTGCCCTTAATACATAAATAACTATTATTATTATCAAGGCGGGTATATGAAATGAAGTAAAATATAACTAATACTAATGATTTATAATTTGTGTCTCTACATTATGTACCTTTTGTATATCTTATATTAAAGTTACAGAAAACGGTCTGGCAACATTAAGTTTTGGCGATTCTGTAATGTATATGGTTTCCTTACTAGATACTGTTTAGAAGTTTTCGATTAAATACCCGAAGGAATGTTTTTTGTCCTAGCAATGTATTTTTTGATTGGGTGTTTACGTATCTATTAATTAATTGCTAATCACCTGCAGCTGCACTACAAAGGAATATTCAGTTTGGAAAGACGATGTTGCAATATGTCTTGATTTTGTAATATGGCAAGCGCCCAGCAGCGTTTTTAATGGATTGCTATGCATAATCTAGTCACAATGGATTATTTGTTTTAGTTAATTTTATAAACGGTTACATAATAGAAACGCATAATTAAGCTTTAATATTTTTCCTATTTATATCTTTATACAATTCTTTAAAAACCCCTAACCACACAAATATTTAACAATCTCTAAATATGTATTTCTACATCTAAGCTGCCATCGTCAGTAGAGAGAAACTAACACGACAACGTTGGCCGAAGATATGCTCTTCACCAAAACCTGCCAAAACCACAGGCTGCAGCAGTATTTTATTATGTATTTATAAATAAAACTTAACGAATATTAATATATTTCTGACATACTGTAAATACAGTCTCAGCGTTACATGTAAATGTTACGTACGTCCCTATCTTTTGATTTCCTGCCTGTTCTAATCTTTATGTCATCTCTTTTAAAACACTATTGTTATGTCATTGGCTATTAGAATATTAAACGACACTGCACACTTGACTTGATAAGAGAGAAATGAGTAGGAACAATAATAAATTTAAATTTATTTGTGAATTGTTATCTTGCATACGTACAAGTTTGAATCGAGTGGTATATTTTTAAACTAAATCACCTTTTGTTCTTTTGTAGGTTTTTGATATGCTACTGTTTATGTAATAATATGTCATTGCAGAAGAATGTATATGTTTATATGCCCCGAAGTAACAAGACCATGTTGGAAGTTTTCACTGAAGTAAAGTGCAGTAAATGAAATTTACAAATATTACATGTAGCAATACAGGACGTTACAGCTGATCGTAGTTTTTAAAGGCCATTTTTTGTGAATTTAATTGAACTGTGAGTAACGCGCCTTTCTGTTACAATTCACACGAGAAGTAGTTAGCATTGATTCAATTGCAGTTCTAAGTGCTACAATCAGTACCACAACTGCATAACAGTGTAATGAGAACACACGAAAAAATAAATAGCCCCGCGTTTTTCATGAACGCGTGTTGTTGCGTAAGTCATCTTTAGCAATAACCGTAAATTTGCATTCCTCTAAGAGGTTTTAGAACGGAAGTTGGGTTTTCTATAACGGATGCGTAGTCTTGATTCAGCAACCTTGAGACAAATCTTTGATACAAGTTTTCATCCGGCATCTCCTTACATTCACTCGGGATTTTGCTTTTTAGGCGTTGCCCAACATTTGGTCTTTGGTAATAATTTGCAAAATCATAACCAACAGCTGATCGTTATTTTAAAGTGATGTCACACAATATGACTTTAAAGTGAAATGAAATTAATGAGATATCCTAAGCACTCATACTTTTATTTCTTGTGGAATTTCTCACTTTCCAGTAATTTCACACTTATGTTTGCTTTAAACTATAAAAATAATGTTAAATAAAGACGGCGCCCACAGAAGTAACATAAACACCTATTTTTTAACTTTTTTATCCATCTAATTGCTTCACAGCTGAGATAGGTAGCTAAATTTCTTTAGAAAAAGAAGTTATTACATGGATCGTTGATTGTGTAATGTTAAAGACAGAAAGCTGTTTTGTATTTTATTTGCACAAGAAAAGTATTTGAGCGCAAAAATGGCAAAGTATTGAAACCAAGTAGGATTTACATCAGCAGATGCATCATCATCAAGGACTTTCGTACCTTTAGCATTTAAGCCAATGAAAATATGTTTAGCTCGAAGGCAATTCTCAGGTATTACAATACCTATAGTTGCTTTTAATAACGGTCTTGAAATGCGATTGTAGTTGTTGCTTTCTGACTGTTAATAGGTGCATTTCTAAAACAAGGTTGTCGCCGCGTCGCCAGCAGCCATCCATGCATTTTTCCTGATCTGTACCAAGAGTTCTAAACACGGCGTATTTTCCTGCGATGTCATTTTTGGGTAATGGTTTTTTGAGTATTTTGTTGTTGAATCGTATTGGCGCGGAATGCGATTTAAAAGGTCAAATCTCCACGGACAGCAACTTTCACTACGCGAATTCTTTAGATGCATTTACGAATCAGTTGCTTAAGTACTGCTAGGCTTTCATAACCAGTCTATTTACAACATCCACATACGAGACCGATTTTTTTATAGGAAACGCTAAAGAGCGGCTTATATATAAAGCGATGGTTGCATGCAGTGTTTACACGGTACTTTCAGAAATTAAATTAACGTAGGGAGTTTTCCAGTTAACTGGTTCTGTGGCAGTTCTTGATGTAGATAGAAATGAATCATAAACACGTTTTATTTCCTCTTCAGTGGTTGCTGTGCTTGTTTGACCTTCGGTTTTCAGAACTTCGTTTTTGTATGACCTACGTCCTATACGATGAAAGGTAGAAAAGAAGAAATGTTGTTAAACTAGCGTCAAACATAGTTATTTTTTTACTTAAAGCTGTGGTGATTAAAAATAAAATAAGTTGAGTTCTACTAAATAATTTCCAGAAACACGCTTTGAATAATAAAACGATTTTTCTAAAAGTAGAACTTTTAATGAGACAAACTAACAAAACTAATGCGTTCGATGGTGAGGAAATGATGGAGGTCATTACTATCGTTATGCGACATTTTTGGAGGTTGTGTAATATGTAGTTCTTTCAAGTAGTCTATGTAAGGTCAGCCTTAGTTATATTATAATCTGTACTGTTCTATACCGTTATTTTATAAGTGCTTATTGTGAGTCACTTTGTTTTATGTTTATAATCTTCAAATATAACTTCTCTCTAGAAGCTGTTGATTCTGTAAAAACTAAAAAAGAGGAATTGTAACAGTACGTTATACATTTTGTTGAAAGAGTAATTCAAAGTTACTTTAAACAGGGTATTTCAGTCTTCCAAGCGTTTTCATTCAATTATTTGAATATATAGATAGATTTAGATCATGCAGGTGTTTTCACCAAAATTAAATCGCTTGTAAAGAATACATAGTAATTTTCTAGATGCAATTCAGCAAATCCTTGCTTGAGCGGGAAGTTCCATTTAAGATTTATATGTTATCTTTTTATTTATGGTATTGTAGGTGAGATAAACATTCGCATTTATGGTAATTACGTTCCAATATAGCACACGTTTGCATTGATATTGCCAAGGAATTTACAACAATTAATTTACCAGTCCTAATTAAATTTAATAGACACGACCATGACCAAGATCTTCGTATGATTATTTCGAGTTCGGCTTGATATTAGAGAAAGTAAGGAAGAGAAAAAGCAAGATTAATTAAAATGCAATCACGAAATCTAGACAACTATAATATATTATATTATATCTTTTGAATTTTACCATGAACTACACTGTTAGTAATTTTACAAGTGAAACAGATTCCATGAAGTGGCATTAAAATACAATGTCCTTAAAGTAATCGGATTAAAAAAATACTTCGCAAGTTAGCACTGAAATATCTCCTAGTTTTAAAGATTTAACAGGTAGAGGTGAACAGAAGTCCTCTATTCGAAAGGTAGTAAAAACCAATAGTAGTTTGCAATTCCTTGAAACTTTAGAATATTTTTTGCATTAGGCATTTATTAGGCCTAAAAACCTGACACACAGTTTGATATTGAATAGCGAGGTCAGATACTACTCAGGGATCTCTTACGTTACTGATGATAAGCCAGAAAAAAATGTAAAAAGCAATAATTACTTATTTATAAATAAATACAATTCTGGACGTTATCAAAAAACTTGAAAAATATAATATTTTCTTTATGTAATATGTAACTAAAGTTGTTAAATTTATAAAACACCACCTTAGCTTTTTATTTATTTTTTAAAGATGATAGTTAAATAACTCAAATGGTCTAAAACAGAATAGAAAATGTGTTATAAACTTTTCAATTTAATTAAACGTTGCTTTTAAGGATCCATTTTGCTGATCTAATATATTTTGAATACAATCTGTAAAAGTAAAAATAATAATTTTTATTTGCATATTTAATGCATTCGTTGACCTAAAAAGCACTAATAAGCAGTTCTGCTAACGTAAGTAACATAGTAGGTAGATGTTGAATGGCATTGTAGGAAAATTAATGTCTGAAAATGTATTGGCAATTTTTTATAATCAAAAGTTGTTCCCATGTTCTCATTTTATGTTAATACAATTTCTATTTTACATATATGTAGAGATAATCAGACCCCTTGTATCGGCATTAGAGTCGAGAAGTTTTAATAACATATGTTATATGACAAACATTAAGCTAGTGTTTCTATTGTAAAAAAATGTAAAATTTTTCCTATATTTTGCAGTCTTATACCTATTTAAGTTGCAACTTTAACTAAGGAAAAGAACACAAATATGGAAGTAAATGTGATGTAGTCGGCATCATATTCAGAATAAATTGTAAATTATGTAAATTTTTTATAAATTTAGAACATTAACAGAGAACTGCCTCTAATCAGCATGTCGAATAATATACACATTTATTCCGATATAAAACTTTACATTTGCAGAACTGCAATGTGTGGCAACTAAAAGTTTTTCAGTTTGAGCCTTGTAGTTTATGGATTGATCGTATTCAATCCAGAATGCGAAGGTTATTAATTTCTACAAATTGGGACAACATTGGAAAATAAAACTCATAGTTTCCCAAAATCTACCTAATTTCGAGGGAAAGAAATTTTTTTAAAGGCTTATAGTTTACCGTCTGTAATGTTTACAACAAATTTTAGTGATCTACTAATTCGAAGATTGTGTGTCATGAATTTAAGTATGTGTTTGGGACCACTAAACAAATCAAAAATCCCCATAAAAGTTTGCCTTCCAAAACCTTATTCAGATATAAAATTTTGATTTAAGACTTTTTAGTTATTGGTACTAGTTACATCGTGTTTTTGAATAAAATTGTTTTTGTTAGAGGGCTTTCACTAATAAATGATTTCTAAGTATTATAAAAATTATTTTGAGTTTCTGGAGGGGCTTTAGGGGGACTGCCGCTATAACAAAAACCCCCCATAGCTGTGTTATTGATGTTTACATTTAGTAGGAAAAAATAAATCGTTTCAGAGAAAAATGCCCTTTTATATACGTATAACATATTAAGGGCCGGTTGCAGAAAGCAATGTTAAGTCTGGTGTTAGCTAACATCGCTCAAAGTGAACAAAAACGAATCAAATCGCAAATGCTTATGGTAACTAATACATTAGTAAACAAAATTTGATGCGATTTTGTTCACTTTGACGCGACGTTAGCTAACACCAGACTTAACATTGCTTTCTGCAACCGGCCCTAAAACTGAGACATATTGAATATTCATTAGAAGCATTTGACTTATTTTAACGTCCTCAAAATTCTCATAAACTTCTTACACGTATACACACCACCCTGTATATAAAATGAAAATTGAGAAATCCCTACAGACGCTAAACACGTTATAATGTTATTTCAGTCGATTCCCGTTTCTATATAATAATCATGACTTTTTAAGACTATCCACATTGGACTGTGACCTCTATTTGAACTACGACTAAACATGGTAACAACAGCCATTCTTTTAAAAATGTTCTTAAACAATTCTTCTTGTGGCTGTTGAATTTAAAGGAATAATTATACGTAACCGTAGTTTTAGATAGGGACATCTCAAAGATAGTTTTTAAGATAAACTTGGGAATTTGTGTCACGACATTCCATTGAAGGAAATCCGGAAGAGCAACCGTTGTTGAAGATTAGTTGTAAAGAATATAAACAGTGACGGAGTGGCATGATAAAGTGATAACAATGAATGCCAGATTGAGAGGTCGTTCAGTTAACAAGTAAATAACGAGTGGGTGCTTTACTTACGAGCTATTATGGATTGTAATTGATTTCACTAAGCATCAGAGTGAAACTTAACAACTCGAAAGGTACAGTCGGGGAATCAAAACAGTTTACGCTTGAGTTTTTCAGTGTAAGTTTTTTAAAAATCAGTAAATTTAGTTTGATACGTTAAGTGTAAAAAAATTTAAAGAGTACTTCAGTTCACTGAAAGTACCTCGAAATTATTTAAACGATGAGCAAAAAAGAAGAATGATTGTATGATGTAAACTATATTGATTCCCCAACTGTACATATTTGTAAACGAGCTGCTTTCAAAGATGAACAGATAAGCATATTTTTTGTTGTATTTAGAAACATAAATTAAATAGTATACTATTAAAACGATGGAATGTGTATATCACTTATAACGGGTTGAAAAATAGCATATTTTAAAAAAGAATTCGATGGAGTTCATGCTTTACTATGGTCAGGCTGACATTAAACCCAATACTGCAAGCTGAAAAGTAGTTCGTATTTTAAAAACTATGGCTAGATAATTTCAGTTACTTAGTTTCTAAATATTTTTCTTCTTCTTCCTCATTACCAGTCTTGTATCGTGCATTCTCTTCTCCAATTTGATCCTACCGGTTTCGGTCTTGGATGTTTCTTATCCAGCATACTTCTGCCTTCTTCTTCAGGTCATCTTCTCAATTTCTCATCACATTTGTGGTATTATTTCGACCAAGGTCTTCATTGATGCAGGATGGTGTTTCAACGTCCACTTCAAATGTCTCTTACACAGTTTGTGTTTCTGTCTTTTAGTTTTATGTTCAACATAGTCCTTGGGGTATTAATTATTTTGTCCATGTTTTACTTTGAAAGATGCCATGTTTGTGGACAATATGCACTGGTTGAAACCCCCAGTTTTTAAGTTATGTATTTTAACCTCCAACATGTTTGTAAATCCTTACACTAACTGCCACTACTTAAGTGGTATCATTTCTTTCAATTTATGTTGATGGCAATTTTTTCTCATGTTCGCTAGCTAAAGAGATCTTTCTAAACATAGTACATATAGAGAAATGTTTTTATGAAGTTAAATAAAGTCAATAATATTTGAAATGTAATTAAATTGTAACGATGAATTTGGGAACATTGGAATTTACTCGTGTAATGAAACCGCCTATATTTTCAGGAACCATATTCATATTGAAATTCAGTATATCATTTGTTCACATAAAAATGAACCCACCAAACCTTTATATCATCTTAATTTCCATTTTCACTCAACTGAGCAAATATAGGGGTTCTTGATTTGTTCAAAATTTGTGTTTTTGTGTCCCACAGTAAAAATATAGTATGATCAAAAATGATTTAGAATAGTTCCTAGTTTATGAATGCAACTATAACTCACTGAAAAATCAAAGGTGTGATATTTAAGTATCAATATAGCTGCATTGATAAATTTGAAACTATTCCATAGCTATACTAGATGAAAATAATTTTTGATCATATTTTAGCTTGCAATATGGCAATCCGGTTTGGTGTGATTAAAGGAGAATTTTAATTGGTCGAAGTTAAATAATATAACCACCTGTATATTTTAGTACATAATCAAATGTTTAGCTATTTGCTATCGATTAACTTGTTGCAATACAATGCGACGAGATAAATAGTAACGATAATTCTTTCGAAAAGTCTCATTGAATTGCCAAGTGCTAAATTGTTGCAAAGAAATGGGCGAGGTGAGCTTTAAGAACAGCTATTTTAGGAGTGGCTTGTCTGAGCAACAGTCATTGGCATTAGGCAGTTGACTTTTCTTCAAATACTATTGTTGCTAGTGCAATCGACATAAAAATTGACTTTTAGGAGGTTTCCTTATGGAGTGAACCGAATGCGATTTTACCAATTTCGTCTAATTACAGAATGCAATTTTTGCTTATAAAATTCCATCGTAGCACATAATGCACCCAGGTATTTTTCGCGTAGGCAGTGTCACCAAGAGAAATCAATGACAACAATGAACGTTGGTAATCTTGGAAGTGTCCCTGACATTTTTAACGTAGGTATCGCGTTTAGAGCTACACTGGGATGTGTACACGATTAAAACTATTAGATGTAAATCTGAAGGTAACTGGTGGAAGTAATTATTACCAACTTTATAAACAATTTTCATAAATCGTAGGCGTCCATTGTTGTATCTTGTGTTTGAGTAGGTTCGCCTCAAGCAGCTCGAGTTCCGTTAAACGAATAGTGACGTAGCTGGCTTCAGCAGCTGATTGTGGCAAACGAAATGGCAGTAAGTTTGTGAATCCGCTTTTAAAAGCAAATCTTTTAATTTTACGATTGTTTCTGCAGCAGTAATCCCAGCGCATTGTTCTTTTGTTTTTGCAAAAAGCGAGCTTCATGACTCAGCACCGCTCCTAAAATACCTCTGGAAATTTCTTGAATTGATTTAACGTTTCAATGATATTAGCTAACAATTAATATACACATACTATAAACTGCTGAAGAAAGAAAATATTTCAAGGCGTATCTTGTATCTACCAAGCGGCGGAAATAATTTAGCTATTAATAGGTCTAACCAACCTTGTGATTGATCTGCATTAATAATTTTTAAGAGTTAATAAGGTATTTAACTTCCCGTAGTCACAAAGAGAGTAAAGGATATTTCATTATTTAATTGAACATTCAAAAATAAAGAACTTAGATGTAATTCTAGTATATTTGCAATTGTGTACTTAAATTTCTAATTTTAAAAGTTCGGTAGCGTGAGAACAAATATTTGACTTTGCAGCTAATGTCCACTCTAAGGTCATCTTCCGGGAGTAGAAATGCAAATCTCTGTCGTGTAGAGGTAATAACTTCCCATGAACTCAACTTCATTCAACATTAATTTGTTGCGGTTTCATTTGTATCATCTTTTAATTTTAAATTTAAACTTTCTCAGTGACAATATCCACATTGGTAAGTTTCTAGTTGGTTATTTTAATGTTACAATATCAAGCTCTAGACTAGAAGAGGAGGTACAATTTAGTTTTGATCTCGTGTTTCTTTGTGAAGTGACTTCCTAAATTATAAAGCTGGTTTCCGCATGCGAAAGAGCTATTAAAATAACACAAAAAGGAATTACTGTATAATCATTAAAGACCTTCGGACGTGAAGATGTAAAAAATCTAAATAATAAAGTTAACTGCCTTACAAGATTTTTTCTACCCTGGTATATTCCTTATTCAATTATTACTTGCATAAGTCTTTTTATTAGCAAATATTTCTGTAAATGCCAAGAATTTCATTGTTTGTGTTGAGATAAACAAAAGAAACAAAATAATAGAATTACGGAATACAATATAATTAAACAAAGAAGCACAATGATATGTTCTAGGTAAATGGAGCTGTTTACTATACTCTAAATTACGATAAAACCTACAGTTTCTTTAGTCCAACTGTTAACAAAGAGAAAAAGTGATACGTTAATCGATCCTTTTTTAATAATTAAGATGCCTTAGGTATGGTACATTTTTCCATATTTTAATTCTCCGCCGTGGGAAGAGGTCACAACGCAGGGTGAGCCAGTATATGTTAACAGTATAGTCTATCTAATGGATTTCAACATGTATCACTATATATATTGCAGGTGTTATACAGCTATTACGGCCGTCTCCTGCTTCCCAAACTCCACTTCTTCCGGTCTTGCCAACCATTTTCTTGAAGTCCGCGTACTTCCATGGCTTCATTAATTTCATGCTTCCAGCATCTAGGTGGCCTTCCTCGTTTTTTCCTTTCTGGTGGTACCCATGTCCACAACCTTTTCGGCCATCTGTCCTCCGCCATCCTTCGCATGTGTCCATACCAAAGTAATTTCTTAGTTTGTATCACTACCTAATGTTAAAAGATTTTACAAACCAAGAGCTTTTTATCCTTTTACTTCCTTCAACGAAGGCTTAGGTTTTTTACCCTTGACGAAAATGGGATCCAATAGATACACGGTGCATATCGCAGAATGGACAGAAGTATGCAGCGAACTAGCGCGTCCTTTATAATACAGCCAAAAACTGATCCGACTGTTGTGTTGGCGTGGGCTAGCGGTTAAAGCGGCGTTCTAGCGATTAGTAATCGGATTCCGCCTGGGTGAACAACTTAATTTTTTAAATTTCAAGGTTGGTGTAATTCGCACAAGGGGGTTTCAGTGTACAGATTTTTTCTAGTAATAAAAAACTTCGATTTTATCGAAGCTTTATAATAACTACGAATAAGTAGAGAAAAACTGCAGATAAAGCTATAGGTATTTTGTACATACTTTTTTCGATTTTCTACGGATATTAAAGCTCTACAACATTTTTAACAATTTGTATCTAACAAACTGGGCAGATTCTAAAGAGAAATGAGATTCAAATATTACTTCTATTGCCACCGTAATGTAAATTTGTAGAAATATCCAATTTATATATTTTATAAGCAATTTGAGACCAAAGCAACTTCCGGATTGTCTAAGATCTATAATGGAATTAATTTCCTCTTAGGAATTTGTTTTACTACCAAAGTCATACACGTAAGTAGAAATCTAAAATCAACTTTAAGTAACAACTACGTTAATTATAATAATGCCCATGCTAATTCGTTGTAATATTTTTTATTAACTTAATTGCTTGCGATTTATTTTAATTAGAAATACGGAATTCGATATAATGAATTACATGTAGCATTAGAAAAGGAAGTGCTGACTATAGTACCACCAAGCACACAAAAACCCCGGAAAATATGTGAACTAAATATAAAATTCCAGTAAGGGGAACTAAGGAACCAATAAAGAGCTAGCTTTGCTGAGAGGTACATTCAAATAAAAACCAAATGTCACTTTGCTATTGCTGTTATAGCGCCAGATAGAAGTGTCTCATTTCCAGGTTTTTTAGTGCTGTTGTTCATGAGTTTTGTGGTTCTTTGTTAATTTTTGTTAGTATTGTTTTTTTTCCGTTAGTTCTGTTTGTTATTGTTTACCTATCGTTTATTTTGGGCGGCTTGGTTATTTAACATCAAATAGTAAGTATTAAATGATTGCTAAAATGCTACCTTAAGTTTCAGTTATATATTTATGTAGTACTAAATTCATTTTTAGATAGGATTAGAATGAGCTATAAAGCAAGAAAACTTTTGTGCATTCAGGAACAAGAAGTACGATTGCAAATGTCATAAAGTGGTTTCATGGACAGAAGACTTCTGGAAAATTTTAATTTCTCGCATTTACGAATGTTTGTAATTTCTCTATGGAGTGTAATTGTCAAACGGAGCTAGCGCCAGCCTCCCCTACCCGGGGTTTTGTGTTCTTGGTGGCACTGTATGTTGAATTATGTTTGAATACTAAATTATTCAATTTTGTAATATTTTTTCATTTTACGATATGAGGAGATACACGATATAAGCAAGAGTAAATCATCATTTTCAAGTTAATTACCTTGAATGTGTATACAATGTGTTCAATAATTTGTACATTCTATTGAATTTAATTTGTTTTTTCCACTGTTTCTATGTAATTATAAAGGTAATAAATGATCGGAAACGTTGTTATAAGAGTTATGTGTCTGTCTCAGAATAGTAAAATTATGTTTCAACTCAATCATTGGGGGAAAATGGGGTGAGGAGGATAAGGAAAGATATGGTTGATAAATAAAGCAACAGTTCAGTTAGAACATCGAGCTAGTTGTTGCTAATATTTATTAAATATAATAATGAACAATTTGCCAATTTTAATTGCACAGCAATGTGTCGAATTGATAAAAACCAGTTGACCGTTAAAACGCAGTTTTTTGTAATCTTGTATTTGTTAACTTTAATAGAAACTACGTGTGTATCCTAATTCGACGAGGTACTGACATAATTAGCGAAAGTAAATTAATTCGCCAAGTTTACGTGTGCTCGATAAAGCATAAAAATGAGAACTTGAGAAAAATCGTGCAGTAGACGCTGGACAGCTCAAAGAACATTTCCTTAAGACAGTGTCTAGGGATCATTTCTGTCGAGAGGATAACTAGTGCGTGACAGCATGAAAAACGTTCCACATAACTAATAAGAACAGAGGTATTAATGTTACAGGTTCCATTAATGAGATGATTCAGCTGCACAGGTCTTCATCAACAGTCTGCTTGATACCGTTAATAAAGAACGGTTACCTTCGTTTGTAGTCATGTTATTAAAATAACTCGCAAGGTGACTGTTTACGGTGCACTTTAAGTCAAGAGGTAAGTATATCACCAACGTGTTTTGCAATGAAAAAAGAAGCGGCACTTATGGTGAATATACTAATACGAATCTTAATGGCACTGAAGTGTACTCACCATTTGGGCATGTGAACAAGCTATTATTTGGGTCCTGAAACAGAAAAGAGAATTTTATATAATTGCAAAACCTGGTTATAAATACTTATTTTATAAAAATGATAAATAAGTTTTCAAAAATTACACATTTCTAGCAAATAACTTTTTAATTTACAGATATATTGGTTGAAGCTGTTTAAACTCGCTTAATGGGGATTAAATACAAAAATATTATACAAATGAAGATTTAATAGTACATTGCAATGTATTCTAAAGATTTCCTTCGTATTCAAACTATTTCATGTAACGTCCTGTCTTTTTCTCTCTGATTACCTGTCATGTTTAACTACGACGTTTATCTTCTACTTACAATAATTATAAGATTTGACATTAGAAATTTCACTATATGCACAGCATGTACGTGGTGAACGCCAAAAAGTCTGCATCAAATGGGAAAAATTTTGATTTTTCAAAAAAATCTTTTTTCCGCTGCTGACCATGTAAGTCACTGATACAGCCTTCGTAACAAAACGTGTAAGTCGGTGATTATATTTGTTTGCTGCTTTCCCTTGACAACGGAACTTAATATTATTATTAAGTTCCTAGGATCATAAAATTAGCAACGCAAGATGCAGACTTAGACGTTTTGTTTATAATTGCCAAGTTTTTATGTGACATGTGACACTCACAGGTAACACGACTCACGAAAATTAATCCTAGTGACAGGTGACAAACCAAACAATTTTTTCAAAAATCTAGGAACATTTCGATAAGCAGCAGGAAAAATATAATAAGATAACTCGCAATGTATCGCCTATTAACATTTTCGGCAGGCAACAAGCCGCGGCTTCGCCTTGCCTTGTACTTGCCTACCTCAAATGTTCAATACGTTCTTACATTCCTTGTTACTTAAATAGCTATTACGGCAATAATTTGTGCTTGTTTGAAAACCTATTTAGCTCCTATTAGATATACCTAGCGATTTTTACTTAGTTAGAACATGGCGTTTTTCGAAATTGTCAAAATTCAAAAAGTGCTAGTTTTTTGGAAATTAAGTAAGATTTCAATGAGATTTTTTAGTGCGTTGTGCGTTAGTTTTAGCGAACTAAATAATCTCGAGTCCAGGAAACAAATATTTTTCAAAATGTCACCTATCAACACCTAATTTTAAGATTAAAGACTTATACTTGGAAAAATAATGGAAAATGTTAATTATTCCTTTAGATGTTTTATTATTTACCGAAAAATGTACGTTTGTGAAGAAGGCGCTTTTCAGAAGAAATATTTTTCAATAATAATTATTTCTATTTATATGTCTTCTAAAAACTCTAATCTACCCCTGTTAATGAATTACTGTTACAACAATACTGTAAATGTTCTTTTACAGTTGTCTAAATGAGGAGATTTTTTTCGTTATTCAGTTTACATGTTCTAAAAATTTTGGATTAATTATTTTCCAAAAATCTCTAAATATAAATGTTTCCAAATGTTGAGGTTAGTTGTTGGATTTTGTGAATGAGTAGTGTATTAATTATTATCGATTAAGGGTCAACAAAATTATCTTTCTTCACCAAAAAGGTGACCAGCCAGGCATTTCAGTTCAAAACAAGGAGCGAATTTTGAATATTTTCTGCTGAACAGAACCTCGACAACATCAAAACAGATAATTTTGCATTTACTGCAAAAGCGACCTCTTTTACCACACTATAAAAAAATCGTAATGTTTATTGTTTGAAGTCTTCAACAATTTTATTTGAAATACAACGATCTTTGAATTCTCATAAGTTTCTTAATTTATAAGTGAAAACGTAGTTTCTTCACAAACTATACCGCGCTATATAAACCCACCTCCAGTCATTTAATTGCTGAATTTGTTCGTTAAGCTTGGTGCAGCTTTATCTGAAATTAGAAGCCCCGATACCTTTTCATATAGAAGAATAGTTACTAACTTGCTCTTTAGTAAGAATTTGCAACATACATTTTTACACATTAAACGAAAATATTGTTAGTAATATATTCTCATTATTTTGAAAATAGCATTTGAAAATCTTAATAAATTATTAAGGGAGTACACGGTCTTAACTATCCCAAAGTAAATCTTCTACATAGATAATGTTGAATAATGTGTAAACGTCACAAATTGACAGGTCTGCGCATGTTTGTAATCATTTAATGGTACAAACAAGCAAAAAGAGATCTTTAAGGTATTCTCGTATTCTAATGGGATTTTAATAATATCTTAAATATAGGTAATTATTTTGTTGTGTTGTCTTTTCAATGCCTGCAGTTTGCAATTAATTATTAGAAATGTTCAATTTTAGTTAACATTTTTGTCTTTCACTATTTCCTTAAAGAGTTTGTTAAGTAAATCTATAATGTCCAAAAGAAAATATCGTAACATGTGAAACAGAAAAAGCATTTAGCATTTCATAGATAATTTTATTACAATTATTGAATAAAATTAACTGGAAAAATATATATTTACTGAAGCCTTCCGGCGTTGGGATCTCTTCTATAGTTCTTCCTTTCTCTTTTTAGTATGTTAAGCTTTATATTTTACTACCTTATTGCTTCGTTAGAACTCTTATATTATTTTTTAAATGTATCTTATCAATTTCATATTTACGGGCCAGGTGCTCATACTATTGTAATTGTGTTTTTTTCTGTTTCTGCCTTTTTTCTTTGTTTGATTTCAGGTAGAGTGATTTGTAGCTATGCATCTGCTAGTGCAGAGTATTATGTCCGTACAACTGTGTACAGTTTTATATGTTTTGCATATTTCGGAAACGGTAAGAAATGAGAGGTCAGTTAAATTGGGTAACAATTGTAGATTCTGACGCTAAATAACGTTACAAAAAGAAATTGGACCTAACCACCTTCGCTTTGAGTTATCTTTTAAAAACAAACATTTTGTTTCTTCGTTCTTTGTTTGTTATATGTTGATTATTTTGTTAACTAGAACAAATCTATCTTAGCATTGGTGCGCCGTCAAAACAGCCCCGTTGGAATAGCTCGGACAAAATAGCTCCATGACAAAATAGCTTCATACCAAAATAACTTTGTGCTGTCCAACTTAATCGCAGATTAGAAATTGTAGTACAAGATTATCATAATTTAAATGTTATTGATTTTCTCCGTAGTATCTCATATAATTTAGGAATTTAGAATGGTAAAATTAAAAATGTAATTTTTTGTGTTAATATACTGATCTTTTTATGTTGTTATTTTATAACCAAATGTATTTTTCTATAACATGGTGTTTTATATGATTGCATCTGTAAACGACATGTATAACTACAATAAAATAGTAAATAGTGCCTATTTCTTTTGTATAATTTTTGTAGAAGCTGAAAATCTACTTCTTTCATTTTCCAGTTCCGGAAAGTCGAAAATATTAAACAATAGTATCTACAGATGCAGCATTGTTTAAAAAAACGAAGTATTATTTCGTTTTAACATAATAAGGAAAGCAACTAACTGCGTATTAAGAATATATCATTAAAATCCTCATTCTACGTGTCGCCCAAGTTAACAACCGGTATTTGTTATATACAATGTGTATATAAATAAACAAAGTAACTTTGGCCATGTCTTGTGTTTACAAATATTATTGTGATTTTCGCTAGGGATGTTTTGGCAGGGCTATTTTATGAGGGCTATTTTGGACTGGTCTATTTGTATGTGAGCCTTTCTGTCGGAGGTATTATAACGGGGTTGTTTTGACGGGGCTATTTTAACGTGTCAGGCTTGCATTATTATTAGGACACTTTTTAAAGAAGAATTCAAATTTGATTTAAAATTTTTATTTGTTTTCATAATCTTATTTTAAATGCAAATCAAGGATGGCTATGGTAGCATTAAGAAGAACTTATTTTGCTCATTTTATTGTTGCGCTCATTTTCATAAATAACCGAGATATGTGAAACCGCTACGCGATTCGTGCGCAACTTTTCCAGTCTGCGTAATATGCCATTTACAATTCTTGTTATGTAATATAGTATACAGGCGAGAAAAATTTTGTAGAAACTAAATTAAACCTTTCATTGTTTTGTGATTAATAAAATGTGGCCTACTAGGTATCAAAAACATATCTTTTACACATTTCTTGTTATTTATGAAAATAAAGGTAACAAATATCAATGAAAAGAAGAAAATGCGCTCTTCTTAGGGTGTCATGTGCATTTAAAATAAGAAAGTTAGTATCAATATCTCGAAAATTATGAAAACAAACAGAAATCTAAAATCAGATTTGAATTCTTAATTTGATAAGTTCTTACATATATTGCAGACCAATCCAATTTGATTATTTTTAATCACGTGAGTCAGTTTGACAAATCAGATCACGCTTGAAGTGATTATTACACACAACTGTCACATGACTGATATCAGCCAATGAAAAAAATGCATTTTTGAAAATCGACCAATCCGAACTGATTACCTGATAAGCGCCCGTGGGCTGCTTACCAAGCGATAAGCGCCCTAGGGATGATTATCGACTACGTGGATGGTGTCATAATTAGAAATAGAAATGCAAGAAACAAGCAATTTGAGTTTTTTGGCATTGTTAGATCAATTTTAAATCATAATTCGTATAGGGGTTTCGCGTAATAATCTCCAAAATATAAACGCGGGCAACACACTTACATATAATTTTGCCCGTGCCAAGAGTCGTCGTGCTGGTTGCCCTTAGAAAACTGCCCTCGGGCAAGCCCTCGGGACAGTTTTTATTGCAACCAGCACTCGACCCTTGTCGTGTGCAAAATTATCGGTAAGTATGTCTCGCCCTTGTTATATTACTATTGAAAACGACCCTAGGGTGATTTTCAATCACTATGGAAACTACCTAATTAAATTTCAGTAGTATCCTATGGCAAGTTGGTGGCACTGTAAGTCTAAGTCAAATTCGAGGTTAGCAGGTTAGCTTTTCCGTCAGTCTGTGTCAAAACTGACGCAAAAGCTAACCTGATAACCTCACATTTGACGTAGACATACAGTGCCACCAACATAATATTATTATAATGAAGTGTCAAATTAATTTGTCAGAAAATGGCTAATTTATTTAAGAACTTATCTTTCCGAATTCACCGCGGCCAGTGATAAATCCTTATAATTTTGACAAATAATATCCCTCAAGTGCGTTGCCTTTAAGAAATAACCTTCGGCTTCGCCTCGGGTTATTTCTAGGCAAGCACTTTCGGGTTGTTATTTGTCAAAATTATTACGGGTGATTATCACTGCCCTTGGTAAATTATAGCTGAAAAGTGTCCTAATAATGTCAAAATAGTTTTGTTCTAAGCAACAAGTTTTAACGTATAACAAAAAACACCAAATTTTTTTAGACATAGCTCAGAAACTAAGGCGGATAGGTAAAATTTCCATTTATAAAATTATTCGGCCTTAGTATCTGCAAGTTTGCCCCAATTTAATCAACCTTATACTATATGCACAGAGTGATTTTTTAAAAACTCAATTGCAGCATGCCCTGGAGAGCCTGAATCAGTTGGCAGTACTGAAGTGCATTGTCAGTCTATATCAAATTCGAGGTTAGTAGGTTAGGTTTTCTTTGTCATTTGACACACACTGACGCAAAGCTTAAACTGAAATTCTCGAATTTGGCATAGACTGACAATACACTTCAGTACTGCCAACTGATTCAGGCTATCCCAGGGCCTGCTGCAATTTGGATTTTAAAAAATCACTCTGTAGTATACAGGGTGATTCAAATTAAGTGCGCACCATTGCTATCTTTGTTATTATTAATTTTACAAAGTAGGTTAAATTAGCAAACTAGTAGTGTTTTTGGCGCTGATTGCAACAAATTTTAAATGAGCATATGAAACTGCAAAACATGCCCATTTAACCAAATCGCCATCTTCAATGATAAGAAAGTTACCCATGCAATCCCACTCGATCTGGGACACACTGTATAAAACTTAAGCTTCAATTTTTTAAAAGCTGTTATTAATATATTTAAATAACCGTTATTTTTTAAATATCCTATAGATATAACATCACCATAACAAAAAATAATAAACTGTGAATCTAAATTTTCTTTTATCATTTCTATTATAAACTGCATATTTATTGTCCGATTCGGACCAGTTGGAGTCATTGACTAGAACAATCTTAATACCGTATACCGTTAGTAGGTGCTTAAGAAATCAATTTACAAGAAAACAATTGGCAAACAACACTTTATTGGTATTTGTCCTCCAAAGTTACCTCGATAAATTATATTCCTTTTCCGCGACGTGAAAACCGCAACGTGCACACCATAATATTGGAATAACTGCACTAACGGTATACAGTACCTGAGAATTTTTGTTGGTTTATAATTTTTATTTCTATTAGCTTTTATGGTTCAAGCAATTTCTACTTTTTAGTATCACATTATAAAAAAAATAAACACGGCAGCTTAAAATTATTTTCAAAGTAATCTAACATTAAATATATATTTTATATTGTCAAAAGTATCTTTCATATAACAGATTGTTAAAAAAATCATGAAGTATAGTTTATCAAGATATTAGCTATTAAATACTGCATTGATTTAGAGACATTTTAAATATTAGATCTGACATTAACATTTTTATGATTTATCATTAAATTTTCGAATATGAATAAGAACGATTGCTCGTATTGTAAATGGAGCAGATTATTTTGTGCTTTGCTAAAACTGCTTAGCAAAAACAATAATTTATTTAAAAAATATATTGCTTTATAAAATGCTACTTTCTATAATGTGTACGAAGACATCAAGTTTAATATTAGTGTCTAAGTGACAGTGTTGTCCTCAGTCTTATCATAGCGTTAATATTTACTGTGCAAGTTACTTAACAACATTTTTGGCAACTTTTAGATGATCTCGTTACAGTTACAAATTTAACTATGTAGCTCCACATTTAAATGTAGAACATAGGTGCCACCAGATTAACTGTAATCTGCTTAAACGAACAAAAATTTTACAGCGTGACATCAACATGAAGCCAAAAGTGAATCCATCTCAACGAGTATGTAGATTAGAACAATTAGAACTCTTCACTACTTTTGAAATATCAAGGTCACCGTTACTGTAAATATTATGATTTTCTGAACGTGTCTATAATACGGTATTACTGTTTAGAAATACAAATTATGTAATATACTTTGTACACTCTATAGTAGAAAAGCTTCTTAAGCCAAAAAGTATGTAAATTGTGGTTGTCTTCTTAAGCCAAAAAGTATGTAAATTGTGGTTGTATCTTTATTGTGTGTGTGAATGTTAGTACTGACCAATCATACATTTTAACTCATTATATATTTTTAGCAAAATGTAATAAATCAATCAATATATTTATGTTGTAATAAATATGATAAATTTCTTTATATTATTAAGTTGTGGGCTAATTTAGTCAGTTGAAAATTTAATTTGAGAATCTATGCTAATATATACCGTAACAAAAATATATTAAGAACTAGCTGACCCGGCAAACGTTGTTTTGGATTATGACATGATGGCGAAAACACTTCAAACCATTAAGAACGGAATCATAAAAGTATGACTGCAAATAGAAAGTCGTACAGTGTATAGAAAAACACACTTTTGATATTTTCCAATTTTCCGGCTTTCCCTTTGGATTTATCCGAATTTTCTTTTTTGCTAAACCACCTCGAGAGTAAGACGAACAAAAAAATCATCCAGATCGGTCAAGTCGTTCTCGAGTTTTTGCGTTACTAACACACGGCGATTGATTTTTATATACAGTGTGTCCCCGGATAGGTGAAACGACTCTTGTGAAAGGTAAACAATTCTCAATTTAAATTTTCATTTTTTGGGGTTCAGCCCTGCTTGGTTAAAGGCGAATTTCTAACATAATTTCAGTTTTGAAAAATCAAGTATGCCTTGGAAATTTTCAAAAAATCTTTTTTTTCTCTAAGGTAAAGTGCCTTTTATGTGGAAAATACGACAAAAAGTTATTAAGAAAATTTGTTTAGAATCAACATCTAGGCCTCTATACCAAATTTCAAAATCCTCGGCCAACTTTGATCTCTCAGAATTTATTTTATGTTTAGGTCTCAAATCAAAGAATTTTACTTTTAACAAAGATTTTGAAAATCTTATAATTAAAAATCTGTTAATATTTTGATACTATTAAGAAGTAACCTTCCTAATAAATTATGCTCATTGACAATTTGGAGATTTTTATCAATAGTAAAAATTACATTCGAATTCTTTAGATGTGGAAAACCTTGTATAAAATTTTGTGGTATTCAGATGGTGTCGCCTGCCCGGAACGCTATTTTAACGATTTTTTAAGGTTCTGACGAAAAGTTCTGCGATTCCTGGCGATATATGTAAATTCCAACCTGTTTGGGACAAACAACTTCCTTGCCATTTGCTAGTGTGGGCTCACACTAGGCGAGTAAGTTATTAAAATATTTGAATACGAGAAATGACTCAGTCTCATAATCGGCGGTTTGCATTTTTAAACAATACAATGCATAGTTTAATTAATAACTTTTTTTTAAAACTAATCTGGGTTTGCAACTATGGCATGTCGATAATATAACAGTCTGCTTAGGGGCATGTGTATTATTAGAAATTAGAAATCCATTGTGACGTTAGTAATAATATTCAACCGTTAATGGCACACCTAAGGAGTCTTAAGGCTGGGCATTGCTAATGGCTTCCACATTATGCAACTACCACACTTGAAAAATATGTTGTAATAGTTACTTAAAAAAATACGCTTTAAAAACAAAGTAAATATATATAAAATGATATAAACCTTGATATACGTAAGATGCATCTTAAATATACAGGGTGTTTCTAAAATAATGGCACACCGATTAGTCATAGATTCCTTACATCATAATAAATCGATTAAACCCAATATACCTTAGTACAAAGTCCCTTCAGTAAGAAGTTATAGGGCCTTGAAGTTCAATTCTTTATTATTAATTTTTAGTTAATTTCCACAAATATAGAGATATCGATTTGAATTTTGGTATATACTTAGTATTATGTGCTGCACTAACAAACAAAAATAATAAATTAGACTCGACTGTAAGAGGCACTTTACCTATCTTTCAATTTTTTTTTAGATTTAACTTCGTTATCTGTAACTTTTTTTGAAATTTTAGGTTATTATCTGAAAGAGAATTAGAAAGCACAAAAATAATGTACTCTTAGTTCTTACGTCTAAAAGCAACCGTTTACCTTAAAATGCCCATTAAAGGTTTTGGTTGTCATTAAGACGTGTAATTATCAAGTAGCCATGATCACAAAAACAATGGGTTATGCTTGTAATCTAGTAAACAACATCAAGAAATCAATTAATGACATTGGTGACATCAGTTTTTTGTCTTTTGTGCTTATGAAAATGCTGCGACATAACGAACTTTGCAGCATTGGAGAACTCGTTATGTAGCGGCATTTTCTTAAACATAAAAGAACAAATTCTTATGTCATTAATTGATTTATCATTGTTTTTTACTAGATGACCATTGTTTTTGTGATCATGGCTACTTGATAATTACACGTCTAAATGACCACCAAAAACCTTTAATGGGCATTTTAAGGTAAACGGTTGCTTTTAGGCGTAAGAACTAAGAGTACATTATTTTTGTGCTTTTTAATTCGCTTTCAGATAATAATCTAAAATTTCAAAAAAAGTTACAGATAACGAAGTTAGAACTAACAAAAGTTTTGAAAGATAGGTTAAGTGCCCCTTACAGTCAAGTCTAGTTTATGAAATTTTTCCTATTAATGCACTATAAAATATTAAGCATGTATAATAAAATTCAAATCGACATCTTTACATTTGTGGAAATTAACAACAAAATAAGAAATAAAAAATTGAACTTCGAGGCCCTATAACTTCTTACTGAAGGGACTTTGTACTAAGGCATATTACTTTTAATCGATTAATTATGACGTAAGAAATCTATGACTAATCGGTGTCCCATTATTTTAGGGACCCCCTGTATACGTAAGTGCTTGACAAGAATTTTCATTACATACGTACTAGGCGATCTATTCAAATTATTTATGTACTTTCTATCTTTCAATATGTTCAACATAAAACAGCGTTAGTTGATTGTAATCATATAATATCTATAAAACTCATCTAAGAATTGGATTCCTTATACACAATCATTACGTGCTAAAATGTCAAAATGCAGATTAATTTAATTTCATAATATCAATAGGTTCTTCTCAGTACTAAATATATGTAAATTTAATAATAATATAGATAGTGCCGAAATATTTAATAAATTAGTTAAATCATCAACTATTGGAAATGAAATTATTGTGTATCAGAGGTAAAGATAAGCTCTGAGTTTTTTCAAAAATATTTGTTATTCTAAATACGAGTTGCTGCTGTGACGAATTATTTTTCAAAAACAGCAGCATCGGGTAACGAATGAGTGCGACAATAATTGCAGCAAAACTCAGAGCAAGAATTGTATTCCGAGGATTATACCACTCCCTTTAACATCAAACAATGAAAAACGGAAAAAATGCGTAGTTATGAATGTACTAACTTTTGATAATGTATATAGCAACGGTGATAATCATATATCTTCTTGACTAATAACTCATAGTCAAATACCTCCACAAACATCACGTTATCTGCTGAAAGTACAATCGTCACAGCAACCACACTAACTGTACTTTTAATATTTATAAATAAACTGTTCAAGCGTTGTTTATTGACTAGTGATATAATCTAGCCGAATGCAACTCGTGTCTTCTTGATTATCAAATCATTTCTGTTTGCACTCGATATATTGTTTTAGGCAATCACGCTCGTCCTCCGACTCGCGTGATTGCCAAGCAATATATCTCGTGTAAACAGAAATGATAATCAAGCACCCACTAGTTGTATTATATATGAAAATTCAATGAAACAAGAAAATCTATTTTGACGTTTATCTGACATAAATATTGAGGTAGCTATTGGTTGACTGTATAGAAATAGAAGTATTTGATTGGTCACTGTATTTTGAGTTGAATTGTCATTGCAATTAAATAGTAAAGGAAGCGAAAAAAACATTTTTTTGGGCCATTGCTTAAAAAATAAAAATAATATAAACACGTACATACTACAGATATTATATACATATTATATCACTAACAAGAACTTAATTAATTGTTATATTTTCCTGTATGTTTAGTAGTTTAGACAACTTAAAAATGCAATGTAAAAGTGCAAAATAATAATTCATTGTTCGACATTTGGAATATAGAAAGAGCTAATTGCACTAATGGTTTTAATAAGCGCTACTTACACATCTTTTTGCAATTAAAAATAATATGGTAGAGACAATACCTAGCCGATAATTACACCGTAATACCAACTTCATCCAGCGTTGCTCAAAATTCATCACCGTAAACCACGCTGTGGTTAATGTACTCCACGGTATTAGTTTATTTGCTCTAGCTAGCACCTTAACAACGTTTCATTAGTAATTATTCTCAATTATCACAATAATTAGCTTCTTTTATATCAATGGTAAAACCGAACTGAATTTCTTTTTTATTCTCTCGGTGTACTACATACAATTTTAGTATGCACGAAAGTAAAGTGTCGGTTACATGTTTGGACTAAATACTAAATGAAGATCCTTACCTGAGATGAGGTAACCTTAATGTAGCCGAGAATGGCGACCACAAGGGTCGCCTGTAACCGTATCAACATCCCCTGAAACAAAAATTGTAAGTTTTAATATACACGTTTATACACATACATTGAAAATAATGATCACCTTGGTTTTTTACAAAGTAACTTCACATTTAAACTGTTTCAGAATCAAGTTTCTACAGTTTATATTTTTATATATTAATGGATCTGTTATGATTTCTGAAAAATGCAAATTATTGGTTAGCAATATACTTTTACAAAAACGTTGAACGAAAACTTAAGTTTAAACATAAGATAAAAGGACAAAAAATCATTTCTTCAATATGTTGTGGAATAATAATGAATAGCAATCTGGCCTGATTAAAGCTTGTTGTTCACCCTAGGGAAATATAGAGCAGAATGATCGCTACAAAGCAAGATGACATAGCGGAAATTGGGTCCTTAGGCGTAGGCTTGAAGAAACCATATGCCTTAGGGGAACATCATCGTTTAACAATTAAGAAACTTTTAACCTAGTTCATATGATCACAGTAATCAATGTTTGAGGTATATATTATTTCTTGCCCATTAACCAATCAATATGGCACTGTTAAACGTAATCGAATAATAAAACATTGAACTTCTAAAACTTAAATTGACGTCTTAATTTCCTTTCTCAGGATTACCCATCTACAAGTATTTATAGGGCGAATTGGGTTGGGCTTATGTACGTGCAAGACTGTATAAAAGTCCGTCCCAGCAATTAATCGATTGTAAATCGTTCAATTACAGATTGCATTCCCAGCTCAATTTATAATGGCGCATTCCAATACAGTGGCCGAATGAGTGGGATATGGCTAATTTACTGGTATATTTGGGAATGCGTGGGATCTGGTACCGATATTCTGCGATATAAGCAGCGTGGCGAATTAAGTAAATGGCCAGGATCCAAATATTGACATTTGCTACTAACAACCCAATTATACTGTCTTTATGGTCTGGATATTGGCGACCTCATTTATATCCTTTCTTGGCCCGGAATGCTACGTGTGAAGTCCAACGCGAGCAAGTGTTTTCCAGCATTATTGAGTAGAGCGACGAAGGAAATATTTCGAGTGTTTAGTGGATCGGTCTCTTGACAACTAAACTGCCAATTGCTGAAATTAGCAAAGGAAAAATATCGCTTAGACGTGTAAATATTCAAGATGTTCATATGGGTCTGAGGTGGCCCGTAGCTACATGGAAGCCACACGTGTGCTTCCATGTGCCTACACGCCTAAGAATACAGTTATGAAACCAGAAGAATTCATTTTCATATAAATGCTATTACTTGCATGACTTTACAGCGACCGATAGGCCGGAATGCAATTAACCTGTGCGGAGCTGAAGTGGGATTCGAAGTCGGAGTATATGATATTCCAGATAGTATAATATAGTTCGCATGCTCGCTGTTAATGAATTATGGGAAAATCTAACGTAAACAATTACAAAACCGACTTCTAACATTTTCACAGACCGATTCTGATGTAACATTACGAACCGCAACACTTTCTATGTTGTAAAAATGATCGCGCTCTATTTTGTGATTTAATCTGAGCTAGTGCACAACATACTTAACTTTATCCACAATCTACGTGATGGAACTGGTTTTCAGGCATTAGTTCAGTTAAACGAGACGAATTAGCTACACAAGGAGAAGCCTTTGCACGCGGAAATAATTAACATAATTAAAAAGTTACCGTAAATCATAACTAGTGCACATTGTTACCATACCAAATTTTATAATTTGATCTTAACAAAGAATTTCGCAAAATAAAAATATTCTGGGGATTAAAGTACCGTTATAACTTTTATAGAACTTAGAGAATAGAAAAACCAAATAAACATATTCTTGAGCTAATTATAATCATTATTGGCCATTACAACTTTGATCGACATATTAATAGCTTTGAATGGGCAGGTTATAAAGCAATCGCATTGTTTGAGATTAAGTTCCGTTTTCTCCTAAGTTCTACTTCTCTTATGCAGCTGATCTAATAATATACATACACATCCTTTTATGTATTAAATGTGAAATATTAAACGAACATGTGTTCAGTTCTTCAACGGCTTCTTTTATGTTTATTGTAGCTAACTGCTAACAATTCGAAGCTATTTAACAATGTAGATATAACATTTAGCAATTGCTAATCAGGAACAAATACTTGTTAATTCTGTTGAATGCTGAAAGCAACAATGAATTTATACAAAAAAATCAGCCATACCATCGACATTGTGAACTGTACAATAGGAATTCAGTTTTGGCTAATCAATGACTTCGTCAACCTTTTACAAAATTCAACAACACAGAGCTGGGTGTAATGAACAAGTACTTCAAGAAGGTGTGACAATAGCAGGCTTCAGAATGACTTTTAACTTCTTAGTGGTATACAATAGAAAGTTTAAGCCGGTTTACAATGCCTTTAAATGGGTTGTGCTGTTTACAGCGCAATCTTCTTTGCAAACGATCTAGAATCCATAAGACATTTCGTTGTCCTGTACAGGTTTATTGTGTCATCTTTAAATATTGTGCCAGGCAACTTGTACTTTAAAATTCACTAAAAATTGATGTTTCTTACGCAACATATGTTTCAGCTGGATTTGATTAGAATACATCAACGTTGTGTTCCTTCTTACTATGTAATTTTTCTTAACAAAACATGCAGTACGGGGACACCGATTGTCAGGGTTGTATAGGTCCATGTTTAACGCTTATCCTAAGACACTACTATACCTACGATGAAGACAGATTTCCAATTTCTCAATTGAAAATTTCGCTTATAGCGGGATTCGAACCCGCAAGCTTTATGACCTAATGTATGATTCAGTACATATAATCTATTAACAAGCACCCCTTCAAATTTAAGTACTACATGTTAAAGGTGTTTGAAGCACTATGGTTTTATTGGTAATAATAAATTAACAATTGGCTAACGTTGTGGTAGAACCTACCTACCTTATATATATTTTTCATTTATTCATAATCGTTACCTCACATATAAATCACATTACTCTTCTCCGTGTCTATATATGTTATACATTCAACGTTATTGTGTGTATATGTTTGTATTCATGCTGATACCAACTACCTACCCATAGATTCAAACGGAGGACTCGCTTATCGCAAGCTTAGCACTCTACCCACTGCACCACCGTGATGCTTTTTAATAAATTTGCAAATTCGAATTTTGTAACAATCGTGCATGTTACTATACACTTATAAAGTGATTCATTTGTTTTTAGAATCAGTTGCTTCATAAAATGATTGATGCATATATTTACCTTGAAGCACACTTAACATATTTTTACCGTTACGGTTAATTGCTCAATACAGTGAATGGAAGCTTTATTTACAAGTAGCTATGTTGAACCTAATTTTTTCAATAAATCTCTAAGCCATATTTTTATTATGTATGATAACTTACGTCAACAGGCATTTTGAATTTAGAGCTTCATTATGACGTTAAATTAAATTTTAACGAATTTTCAATACGTACATTTGAATATACATATAATTAATTTGTTGATAACTGCATATTATTTATTGCATGTTAGTCAAGTACTTTTTATATTCCGTGCAAATGATAGTAGCTATTCTATAACGGTAAAGGTTTAATTTCAGACAATTTTCTGTTATTTCTCTTATTGAAAAAAGTATTTATTGTTTGTTAATAAATAGTAGAGTACTCTTTTGATTTATTTCTGCTTTCAAGTTGATAAACATTTATGTTCCACCCATTACGCTAAAATACAAAGCTCCTTTAGTTCTAAGTAATTTAATAGAATTATATAGGTTGAAATAAAATAGACCAGGAAGGGCATTGCTATAGTTATTTGTGCATCAAGGGAATAAACAACGATTTTAATCCCCAAGACTATAAGTAATGCCCGAGATGAAATTTGACTCCAAAGGCGCATACAAAGTTTTTCGTCTAACCGTAAATCTAAATTTCTTGATCTTCAATTCAAAATAAATTAATAATTACGTAATATCCCGTAGTTAATTGATTTGTTGTCAGGGAAACAAGTTTGTTTATGTTCCATTTTAGGACACACGTTAGTATATGATACAGCGCGCCTTGTACTCCTCGGTGCTGGCGCTTGGGCTATAACAATAGTCTTTCCATCGAGATGTATATATTATTTTTTTCATTACTAGCACCTTAAGCCCTAACGTTCATAAACCGCAGTGAATGCAAGAGTTTATGAATACCCACGAAAATTAAGTAGACTGACTTTTATTGAATTTGCTTGGTCAATAATAAAGAACTTCACGGCCCAAAAATAAGGCAATCATGGTGTGTTCTTACACTAGTAGTAAAAAATAGTACATTATATACCAAGACACTAAAGTGTGCCATTTAGTCCAGAGGATGAAGTTAATACGTTTTGACGCATCATCTGTTCGAAATGCGTGCACCCCAGTTGGAAGTTTTGTGTTCTTAATCTTAAATTACATCATATTGTAATAAAATGGCTTATGTAATTACACCGTAGTACATCACATAGGAAGGGACTAATGTGCGTCATTTAATACCCACGGTGAAGTTTAATAATCGTAAGTGGGATCAAATTGAACCTTAGTCTAGACTGTCTAGAGGTATATCCGCAATTTTTTGCACTACCGGGTCACAGATTCCGAAATAAATCTGATTTTGCAAAGTGCTGCCAACGTGATAATCCAGCTTTCTAAAACGTTGAAACTAAAATAGTACCTACTTTTTGATGGTTTCTGATGACAAAACATACGTGGTAACCTAGTAATTTATTAATTGCCTCGGTGAAAATTGTGTAATATTATTTTTTCTTCCTTGGGAGAAAAAGTGGGAATTTAGTCCCTCCTTTGAGGGAGTAAAGTAGGGTTTTAGATATAGGTGGTGCAAATAATTTTTATTATAACATGTGCTTTCCTTTTACTTGTATTGTAACCGTGAAAAAATCGCCTTCCGAAATCTCTTCAGATATTCATGTTTCAGGAACCTTAGATGACGAAAACATGTTTTCTCAATTCCGGGTCTGTCTGTCAGTTGGCGGAATTGTTCAAAAACTATTTTTTGAAGGAAGACGGTATTTTGTATGTGGGTTAGATATACCGGGTGACAATGAGACCAGGGACATGTCTTTATCTCCGTTACTTATGAATGAATTTGGATGAAATTTGATACAAGGATACATACTAGACATAATTTCGGAGTGACATACAAGTATAATAAAAATGGCTGACTTCCGGTTTCACCGGAGATAACACTAACTTTGATTTTTTAAATGGATCATTTTATATATTTTATGTTTTTCGCAATCTACAACTCAAATTACATACAACATTGCTGCCGAATTTGCTTAGGTATTACACAGAAAAAATAATTAATCATTCTTCAATTTTACATAAAGATAAAGTAGTGGATGATGCATATCGTTAGAATGGTAACTAAATTTGCTGTTTAATGGCAAGATGGCCCTTGGTAGGTGCCATTTAAAAAAAGTGACTTTTTCTTAAAAAACGTGTTTAGCAAATTTTGTTCTTTTATTAAGAGTTTGTTACTGACTTCATTAATCATTGATAATAGTATATTATGTGACAAGTGGTTGAAATTTTATCAGCCACAAGTTACATATACTATTTTTTCTACGAATTTTCACTCATTTTAACAAATTAATGCACTTTAGAAGAAATTAAACATAAAGTGACATTTCTCTTGTCATCGATTAAATGTCAAACAATTTGAAATCCCGGTAGTCCGAGCATTTCAATCTCTAGTGGTTGAAATGCAACTTCAACCACCGGAATCAATGTCAAAATGACTGATTTCAATGTCATGAGTAGAAAAAATAGCTTTAGTTGCTTAGTAGTAGCTTAGTTGCTACAGTCAATTAGAACATACAAGAATCCAGTGAGACAAATGTCTCATTTAAAAAAACAAAAAAGACCGTTTTTCAAATAGAACGCGTATTAAATAAAAACTGTACCCAGACCTGGAAGGTGTCAAAGTGGTTGCCTAACCGATCGACGTTTTAAGGCGCAGAGGGTCGCAGCTCCGTTTGGCTGCTGAAACATTTTTATTTAATACGCGTTCTATTTGAAAAACGGTCTTTTTTGTGATTTCTCGAAAACCGGAAGTGTCACGTGACTGAAATTCGGTTCCTAAGCTGACATGACCATTCCAAACATATAACTTTAATAACTTTTTTCTTTAACTCTTACGGTTTGGCTGCTGAAACAGCGTCCCGGACGGACGGACGGACGGACAAGTCTATTAGATAAAGGCGATTTTGCAAGTCACAGCCTTTTATCGTAAAAAATAAAAGATAAAAAATATATTTTTTTTTGAAAAAATAAAAATTTGGCGAAACGAGATTATGTAATTTGAGTTATAGATTCCGAAAAACATAATGTATACAGGGTGATCCATTTAAAACATCAAAGTTAGTATCATTTCCGGTGAAACCGGAAGTCGGCTATTTTGACTATATTTATCAGTCAATCAGAAATTATCTCTAGTATTTTGATATAAAATTTTATCTAAATCGATCCATAAATAAAGAAGATATAAGTATGTCATTGTCACCCGGTATACCTGGCTCAAAATCGAATATACTTTTGGTCAAATATTGTATATTTTTGCTTTAAGTCAGAAGTGGATAAAAGTAATCTTTTCCACATAGTTTAGGTTTTTACCTTTGACAAAAATAGGCATATTTGGGACCCAGCAGACACAGGCTGAACATTGTAAAAGGTCATGCGCAGCGATTGCTGCAAACCGCACTTGCGAGGAAAGTTCCGTGTAAAGCCTTATAAGGATTTTTAAAGGTACAGTACCGTCTTATGGTTTTCAAATGGCATCATTCGAATACAAAATAGATCAGCAGCGCAGTATAAAAGGTATATTAATGCCTACAGTGCCAATATTTTGTACTTATCGATAAGAACATTTGAAATTTTCATTTAATTCTACTCAGAAACTCAAATGCTATTAGTCTGACGTCGAAAATATATTGCATAGTTAAGTGTGTTAACGAAAGTCTCACCGTCATCACAACAGTATAGGAACAATGTCAACCTACTCAAAAAGTTGCAGATTTTTTTGTAGTATTTCGAGGTCGCTTGTTTTTAATGCTCCTTAATGTTGTCGAATTAGGCATTATTTTCATAGGAATAAAAACCGTATGTACTTCCGAGTAGCTCAACTTGATTTACTTCTACCTTTGAAATGAGATACTGTTTGTTGCAATGGCCCCGTGGGCATTCAGAGTGCAGAACGAAAGCAGGCGATGTGGAACTCTCATAACTGACCAGCGGTATGAGTCCGCTCAAGACGACGGAAGAAACGGCTCGGCTCAAAAGTGATACATTGTAACATTACTCTTGGTGGAATTCATTTTTGTGGAACACAATGGGAAGAAGAAATTTGGGCATGCACTCCCGAATGCCATAATGGTACAAATGCATCCACCGCGTATCTTCCGGTAGCATTTTCGACGAGCTTGTAATTGTTAATAAACGATATGCCACTCAACTCTAATTATTTCCTCCCTCGCCTAAAAGAAAGTCGCTACTGCTGTCATCTCGTAGCCGCCTGCTAGATTTTGAAAGCTTTTGTTCTTATTGGGATTTGCACACTTAGCAGCTCACGAAAAAGAAAATAACATGCAATTTAGAATATTACGCTAAAGTATCTGAGAACTGTTGGCGAGGATATTACACCGCGGCTTTAGATAAATAATGTTGAAATCAAGGTTGCTGCCTGAAGTTTTTGCACAAAAGTGTACCGTTCACTTTTTGATGCCGTGCGAATATTCTCATTTAATTTGAGGGTTTTGCGATCAGCGATTGCGTACATTGTTAGAGCTTAATTGTATAATATGCAATCAAAGTTACTATAAAAAAGTAAATACTTTAGGCTAGAGAAATAATTATATTATAACTGAGATGCTTCAAAATATTGAAGTAGCTGTGAATAACTAAATTGCTCGTTATTTTGGAGTTAAATTGGACCAAGCGCATACACAATGAAATTTCAATATTTGAAAAATATTTTGAAAAAATAATTTAAGCATTATACCACATTTGCGTAATCTCTAAACAACAATCAGTCACTGCTACTGACTAGTAATATTCAGATGTTTGTTATATTTTATAAATGTATGAGAAATGACAGCAGTACATCGTAAGTCATATTGAACATAAAAACACTGTGATGCCATTAAATTTTGTAACTAGGTTATAAATTTCACACCAACGTAATTTTAAGGAAATAATTTATTCTGAAAGTCACTATATACAGGGTATTCCTGAAATATGTAGACGTGGCTTAACCACGAAATTGCTTTTCGCCACTATTCTGCTTTAAAGTTCTTTTTTACAAACACTAATTTTGCTTATAACAACAGAACGCTTGGATCGATTTGGATGATATTCGTGGACTGCGAGTGACTGAAACAAGGGTGTCAGGATATAATCATGATAGTCACTTTTTTCCAGAAAGAATGTTTTTTTTCGTTTTTGCGATTTTTGATGTTAAGATTTAGAAAGAAAAAACTAAAATCTGGGTGACTGCGCCAAACAAAATTGCTAGAAACTGTTATCAGACTTGCCAATATATTCGGTATAATCAACGCTTACCTCCCGAAAAATGAAGCATTAACTGTAAGTGTATTAATGTAAATAGTAATAGCAATAGTAGTACCAAATTGCTTTTACGTCAGTTGTTCCTTAGCAGCCAGACAACTAGATTATAAATATTTCTAAAGAAACATGGCGCAGTCACCCAGATTTTTTTCCTGTTTAAATCGTAGCCAGATATCAAAAATTACAAAAGCACAAAGCAATTTACTATTTGAATGCCTCTTTCTGAAAAGAAACTTGAATGTCATAGTCACTGTCATTACAAAACTACTATTTGATCTGTGTCGTGTCACATAATTATATGTCATCCGCTAATATCTAATCATAACGAATATCGTTCAAATCAATCCAAGCGTTTTACTTTTATACACAAAATTAGTTTTTGTGAAAAAACCGTGAAGCAGAATACTGTCTGTCTTAACGAAACCCGTTTGAATATACGTAAGTTGAGTTAATCTTATTTGGGTACAAGTCATGATTATGATCGCATGCGCATAACAAGAATAGTTTAACATTGCAATCACATTAAAGCTATTGCAAAAATGCATAAAGCAGTTTGTTATGACAGAGTGAGCGCTTAAAATTTTACCAAATACTCTTATCAGTCTTATGTCTAAAATTACATTCAAATGATTGTTTCGATTTTGTATGATTTGGATTTTAAAGTTGTTTATTTTTTTTTTCAAAATAAATGAAAATACATATACATATCGAGTCATTACCTAATTGATACTTTAGGCTCTATTACTTCTTGCAAACCAATAACCAGTTGGTGGTTTTATTAGTATTACACACATACCCACTCGTACAAGCTGCCAAGTAGTTTTGTAAGTCTACAATAATTACTATTATACTCGTACATACACCTTAAATCAGTTAACAATATCGATTGCAATAAATTAATTTGTAGTCAATTTCATGCCAGTGTCGTTACATAATGTGAGCATTTACACATAAGAGTGAGTGGGCAGATCAAAATCTGGATAAGCTTATGTAAGCATATACCTAGCCACACATCTTGAGAAACGGCGGGAACAATGATTCATTATTCTAAGTCACAACGTGAGAATAAACGTCTGCTTACAGAAATTGGCCCAATTGTCAGTTTAAATGTTTTCACTGGAGATTACCACGGAAGCTCGGCTGAAGAAAAAGTATGTAAATCAAGACGCTAATTTAAGAAGACCGTGTGCAATGGGTAAATGCGTTTTAGCTTTCTCTATTATCTTATGCGTTGCAATAAAGTCTAATGCCAAGTTTAGAACATGAATGCTACATGAATGAAAAATTAACATCAAAAGTCTTATATGCAAGGTCTTTTGTACTATTCCGGAAGGCGGAAGGAAGTTTAAAACTGTTAAGTTATATGATACTCATCGGAAAATTCCTCATTTTGTTGTAGGTAGGTCACCATTGTATATAAATTTGTAAACAGTTTCCTGCTGATAACGATCCCTCCTGTATGTGCAGTTACCACTGGAGTTTTATTAAGTACCCAGTAGCCTCTTAAGGCTGGCGTTTAAAATAAAGAAGAACCCACAATTGTTTATTTCTTTTTATTGTGCTGCAGGATGCTGCTTTCTACCAATGTATGGACAAACTCGAGTTTTCCAATGTAAAAATTTCTACGTCAGCTATATAACTTAACTAAAAGTTTGTTTCTCTGCTAAGCAGGTGTGCTCTATGCAGGTGTGCGACAAAGGCACACATGTTTTCTTATTAAAAATTTGAAGTAAAATAAGCTTCCTGGCCTTTGCGTCACTATAATTATACATCTGTGAAATTTCAGCCATAGATAGAATAAACAGGAACCAAATGATATTTAACTGATTCTAGCCAAATGTTGAATCTGTAATAAATTAAGCAAGAAAGTATATATTACAGTATTATTTGTACTAAGTGTACGTAAAGCTATAAACTACAAATAAATAAAAAAAAATCAGTTTCTGGTACCGGGAATCGAACCCCCGCCTCTTGACCAAAAGTTAGGTATTTTAGCAACTAGACTATAGCGGCTTATACTTTTTCTCCCATGACCAGCAGTATACTACGCAGATGCACGCTATTGACACCAAAATGCAATTATTTTAATGGCTAAACATTTATCACTAATATTAGTTCAGCAATAAATTATTATTCAAATATTAACACTTTTTAATGGATTATTTAATTATTATAAAATACTATGAAACAAATTATTTTTAAAATTATTATATTTTTCCATATTTACATTACATATCTATATTCAACAGTTTTGTGTTGAACGCGATAATTAAACTATTTAGATGATTCTTATGAAACATATATAAAATAATGCTTCTTAGAGGTGCGAGTCCAGCAATAGGGCCTTGTCAAAGTATTCGAAGTTAGCAGGTTAGATTTTCTGTCAAAATTGACGGAAAACCTAACCTGATAACCTCGAATTTCACATAGACGTACAGTGCCACCAACATACTATTCATAACGAAACTCTTGCGAGTCGCCGGCAAGCCGCTGGCGAACGACTATGCCATACGGGTGTAAGAGTTATGCATGCTACCTATATTGAGATTACATTAAACGGAATTGTAGTATAGACAGGATGAGTCAATATTCGCACCCCAGTGGTTGAATATGTATTTTAAGAGAAAAAATAAAAATAAATTAAAGAACACACAAATCTCGAAAAATGGTTCATTTCCTAGATAAATTGTCAATAATGAGCACAAATGTATGTAATTCTGTTTGATCAAGCTATCGTGGCACATCCAATTGTTAAAACAAAATCCAGGCATTCCATAATAATTGGCGATGTCTTTGAGGGATTATTACATAGTCAATCTATGTTTAGTTTTTACTATAACTTTTGTATTGACAATATTGAGTTTTCTACGATATTATATTAAATAGTATGTATGCCATAGATTTTTTTACAAAGAGGGACGTAATTTCGGGAGTGAACTTAATATTTCTTGCCCCCCCCCCCCACTTTTCTTATTTCAAGATAAATATTTCAAATTCGACTCATGATTCTGACAGAGCACTTAAGACTCTGTAAAATGTATTTTTGTTCCATGTTGATGGGATACATAGTTTCTGAGTTAAATCGCAAAATAACATCTCGATTGCAATGAATAGTATATTAAAGTATGAGTGGATAACAAGGTCTTTAAAACACGCGCGAGTTTTCGAGCACGACGGCGTAGCCGGAGTGCTCGAAACAGAGCAAGTGTTTTAAAGACCAGTTATCCACGAATACTTTACCCTATTTTTTATTATACCACCAATACTGGAAATAAATTACGCACTAAAAACTTAGAAATAATTTTTGTCGTGATAAATCGAGAGGGCATAATAATATTGCTACTATAGTTACGAGAATTATTTACGTTTTTGTAGCGTCCATGTCCGTTGTTGCATTCAGTCGTTTCCTTGACAACCTTTAAAGCTCGGCGAGCTTTAATCGCCTGTATTCGCACGCTCAGGCGTGCTTTAAACGGCGATTCTGATGCAGGTATAATAAAAAATAATGAATACGTAAAAAATAAAATTAATTGTTTCTTAAGCACGTAATATTATAGAAATAATAATTAATCAAACAGATTTTATTTATTTAAAGCAAATGTAAGAAGCGAACCTCAATCGAGATGATATGGGCAATGATTGTGTTAATATGGCACATGTTGCAATTTATCTCAAAAAACATTCTAGCAAAACGCAAAGATGAAATTTTTGTGAAGCCTGTAATGCTCTATCATAACCATATATTTATTAAATATATGATCATAACCATGAGCATACATACTGTATGCAACTTCTGTAAATAATATAGCTTTTGTAAATATTACTTCACTGTGATCATTTTCTCGACTCTTAATAATCGTACTATACCTAGTTGGCTAAAACTGACAAGTGTCAAATTGAAAACACTAAATTTCTTGGAGAATAAGAAACCTTCGTAGGAAAAATGTACGTAAGCCATAGGGAAACGCCCTTTACACGTAAAGATCCTCTTTCCAAACTTGTTACATAAATTAAAATCTAATTGTCAATTGCAAATTGTAAATTATGTAGTTTAAGTTTAGTTGTTTTGGGGTTGCTAGGGAAGTTTTTTCAGGGGGATTTTTTTCTTTGGGAATTGTTCTATTCACTTTAAAATATGCTAAGCCATTCGGTTACACACTTAATACCAAATAATGAAATGACATATTTTCTAATATATATATAGTAATATATATATAATTCTAAATTATGCTTACACCTAACTAGAACCTAAATATATACAGAGTGATATATAGGTATGGTAATTAAATTTAAGGGTAGTTAGACGACTTCAAACAGGATAACTTTGCATAATAAACTATACGTCAAAAATTAATAAATAACCATAAAACAATTAAAACATTTAATTGCTTAAACTGATTGATGGTATTGGAATAACTTTCTATGAACAAAACTTGGCATAGGTGGTTGCGATAAGACCGAATTTAGGTAAAATTCAGAAGCGAAGACAGTAATTTGGGCATTTCAGTCACATTTGGAAACAGCTGAATGTACTACTCCTATCTGATTTACCTACTCAAGGTTTTGGTATTAGTCAGTGGTTCTCAAAAGTTTGCTTAGGCCCTAATGCGATTTTCTTCATAAATGATTTTTTCAGTGCAAGGTACTTCTACCGAGATCAGTATACTACATTCATTTAAATGAATGACCATATTTATGTATAACCCCTCCAAATACATTTATCACGAACCGCCACTGGGCTATATAGAGTAGTTATAAATTGTTGCTATTATGTTGAATTGGATTTTTGGTTATGCAGATAAACAAAAAAAACAACGTGTTCTTAAGGAAATATTTATTCTATCTACTACTACAAAAGGACTAATTAATTATTCATTTTGTTAATTCTAAACTGCAATTTGTGTATCGATATCTTTCAGCGTAACGTCATTTTTTTGCAACTTGTGCGTTGAGTTTGTGTCTTGAAAATTTAGTTAACTTTATAAGGCAGCCAGTCTATAACTGCGTCCATTTTGTAATTTCTGGGACGCTGAAACTCCGAGACCTTGACAACTATTTAATCCGGTTCCGGTAGGTAACATTCTAGTTCTACGGCAGTTAAATAGAGACATCCATTGCCTGGATATCGATTAAACTTTAAAAAATGTGGATAATTGATCCCTAGTTTTATTATTGAAAATAAATTAATCCAGCAAACTTTACATAAAAAATATTTTGGTATAGGTTATTATTACTAGTTTTTTTTTGTATGCTATTAATTTCCGCCGAAGGTAAAAAACAAAAACGAAATCGGAGCACGGACATAACGGTCGGCATTTGGACCCATCGCAAACTAAAGAAATGTTATGTCACTTGTTGAATTCCTACCAAGGTAGACATAGGTATTTACAAAGCGCAGCCTCTTAGCAGTTTTGCTATTGCTCCGCAGCATTTCATATTTAACGACATAATGAAGTTGTTATGCAAATGGATCGATGTCAGTTCACTGTCGGTTGACAAATGTTTGAAATCTAAACACTGTCGCTGCACTAATTTAGTGCTTCAGATATATTTACCAACGCACTTCCTGTCAAGACGTATAACTGTTCTCAATCAATCAGAAAGCAGAGACGAGAACAGCTAAGATCCGGGTAAGAAGCATCCAGTCATGTGACCCACTGACATTCGCTACGTCGGGTTTGTTGTACACTCATTCCAGAAGTGTGAGTCAAGTAGGCGCTGCGCACAGCGCTTCTTCCAAAGCTAAAAGGCAAGAATTTCCTAATAGCTGCCTTGTGATTTAACACAGCTGCCAGGCACCTCGCTTACGTCAGGTGTAGCTTCACTATTTAAAAATTTCGTACATTCAGCCATTGTGCACAGGTACAAAAACCCTCCGAAACCGCACCTGTTCGGATACAAAAAGCATGTCTGGTGACCATTGCACCAAAAAGCTGAGTTACGTACGTTAAAACGAAGTTTCCCTTGCAAAATAATTTGTTAGATGTTTACGGTATTTACATTTATGTATTACTATATTTTATTTTACCTTTGTACACAACAATGCAGTATCAAAATGATTACTACTTCTCACTTGTTACCTCGCAATAGTTGACGAAATCAGCATCAATACTATTGCTGAGCTTTTGTGCTCATTATTTTAAGAATCCGTTTATTTTAGTAGCAAACAACAGACTTTTTAAAATTACGTAAGTAAGAATACATACATAGTATATTAAGCTGGCATGACACGATACTAATTTTTGCGAAAATGTATGAATACATTCAATATTGTTTCGTAATTCTTCTGGTGAACCTGCGCAGTAGTAGTAAAATATTTATTTTATTATGAATATTTATAATTTATCTGCAGTAAAGTTGGCAGAATTTGTATTTCAGATAAACACAAACATAACCTAAAACATTGAACGAGTGGCGTTAATTAAGTAGTGACTTGAGTTTATTAAACTCTCTTTTAATTATCATGAGCGTTAGTAGCAACAGTGGATAGTTATATTTGACAGCAGCAGCATTACATTCACTTAAAACTTGTAAATTTCCTCATAAGTTTAGTATCGTGTCGTACCTGCGTTAAACACAAAAATTGAGAAGACCGGCAAGCGGCAAGATTGTACTCCAAGGTGCAACCGAAGGGTACAAGGCGCGCGGGCTGTAATGGTCTTCCCTACTTCTGTGTATATACTATTTTTTGCACAATTAGCACCTTAAAACCTAACATTTATAGCTCACGGTAAATGCGAGTTTAGTAATATCTATGAACATTAAGTAGGCTGAAAACAAGTCGCTGTAAGCATGAGTAGCCGTGCTCGCCAACTCCGAAGTAGGTACCAATGGCGCTCGCCAATTGTCTCTATTATTTATCGTCGTTCAGGAAGGTGCTTAACGACGGTAAATAATAATTATTATTATTCAGCACTGGTTTATAATGATGAACTTCTGGATACAAAAATCGGTCAATAATAGGGTGTTTTAAGATTAGTAGCGCAAAATAGCTATTTATGCAACAAGTGCTAAAAGTCGACGTTTATGCACGAGACATGAAAATTATGAAACGAAGCCGAAGGCTGAGTTTCATAACATGTCTCGTGCATAAACGACTTTTAGCACGCGTTGCATACAATATTGTATCTACGACCTTAATTTTACTGTTATTAATCCATAAATGTCGATTTAACAAAGGTTTGCATCTACGACACTTCTAATTTATGTCATAATAAACAGTAGGCCTTGACGCGCGGGCGAATGTTTGCGAAGCCAGTACTGTCAAGGTCAGTTACGAAAGGTAATTATTAACACTACACATCTGACTGTATTCATTACATAACGCTTTAATTATTTCAAAAACACTTTACCTGTAACACAAGACGTAGCTAGAATAAGTTTACAACTTCACTTCCAGTTCGAAATTGTAGTTTTATAACCTCACTTCACTTTATAACACGTGTGCTAAAAGTAAACAGCTGATTTCTTTAAGCACACTAAACTATAAAACGTCACTTTTAGTGAAACAAGCTAGCGCTAAAAGGCCTACTTTTAGTACCTAGTGGCCGTAGATAAAAGTTATTACCGTTTAACCATTTCTTGTATTGTAACCATTCAATATTCTTCCTGTTTAAATTGATTAAAGTTTTATTGCATTAAAAACATAATAGTTTTAATGAGTTTTATAAGATTCTTATAGATATTAAAGATACAAGTTTTATTATGAGCATCTTAACGAAACGAGTCTCGTTAAGTGCCATAACCAAACGTGTATTGTTCAATATTTTATCTTCATCAACATATTGTGGTTCAATGTATTTTTTCATACAAAAAGAGTGCGGTAATATCCATACAAGTTTGATTATGAGCATTTTAACGATACGAGTTTGATTGCCAAAACGGGGCTGTGAGCCGAGCTTTGCGAAAATCAAACGAGTTTAGTTAAGTGCCATAAGCAAACATGTATTGTTCAGTATTTTATCTTCATCAATAAATTGTGGTTCAATGAATTTTTTAATATAAAAAGAGTGCGGTAATATCCATTATCGCACTGAGTGCGGTAATACCTATCCATTAACGCACTCAGTGCTTGCGGCAATGAAGCTCTTAACGATACTAAATTAATTTGGTTAATAGTCTATAACAGCTAGTGATGCAACTTAAAAAAAACCGTTCGTTTTTTTTAAAAAAACCTGTTTTTTTTGTTAAAAAAACCAAGCGGTCTGGTTTTTTATTTAAATGTTTTTTTCAGAATTAAAGCGTAGTGAATAACAACAAGTAATTTGTTTGGAAAAACAAAAAACAGATATTTTTAAATAAAAATAATACAGTTCGTAGGTAAAGTGAATTATAGAATTTATAATAACCAAAAAAAAGCAAATATTTCTAAAGAAAAATAGAAACATAGACAAAGTGGATATACAGGGTGTTAGGGAAGTCGACTGAAAAATTTCTAGGGGTGAATCCTTGGCCCAAAATATGATGATTTAACTCAACTTACCTATATACAAAGTTGCTTAGTTTAGCCGCTAGAGGGCTTTAAAGATGATTAGCTTTTTTGAATTTTTTCAAATAAGTCGAAAAATCGTTGATGGATTTTATTCATTTTTTGGCCATGCGTTTTTAGCAGTAAACTTAAGCATTTTGTGGCATAAACCCTAATTTCAAAAATTACAGGGTGTTTAAAAACTTTGTCACAATTAATTATCCATCTAATGATTTTTTTATGGATAGCTACTTTGTTTTATAAGCTATTTCCTGTCTTAAAAAAATTTTGTTGGGTAAACGGTTTAGCCACAATAAATATTTTCTAAATCCCTACAAGGCTGAATCAGTAATTTTAACTTAGCACTAGGCTTTTGTAGAGATTTAGAAAATATTTTTTTGTGGCTAAACCGTTTACCCAACTAAAATTTTTTAAGAGAGTGAATAGCTTCTAAATTAAAGTAACTGTCCAGAAAAAAAATTGGTAGTGATTATACAGGGGGTTAAAACATTTAAAAAAGCTAGTCGCTTTAAATAATTGGGGACCTGCGTTCGAAGGAATAATGGGTAATAATGCGGTTGTCTAATGCGTGATGCTCACCACATCACCACGTGTCATGAATTTGACACGCGACAGCCGGGTGTGAGAGCGAGAATATGGAAGCTCTGACCTTCCGCCTTGCAGGCGAAGCTCCTTCATGGGGTGTTAGTGCCTCACCGTTATTATTATTAATAATTTTTAAAGCCCTCTAGCGGCTAAACTAAGCAACTTTGGATATAGGTAAGTTGAGTTAATTCATCATATTTTGGGACAAGGATTCACCCCTAGAAATGTTTCCGTCAACTTCCCTAACGCCCTGTAAAAATGATAATAATGCAGAAATTACTCTCTAACAGACATGGCTGACTCCTCAACTGATTCGGAGTCAGTATCCATGCAGTTTACGTCGCCCATGTCACTGTCTGATGAATCGCTAACGTAACTTGATTCGTCAATCAGGTCGACAGTTTCAGAGCTGGGTCCAGCTAAAGCAACTTCCAATAGGAGTGGGTACCTACCAAAACATGCCGCCAATTACAAAAATGAATAAAAAACAAAAAAAAACAAAAAAAAAAACCGTTTTTTTCTGTTTTTTTTTGTAGGTTTTTTATTCGATTTAAAAAAAACACGTTTTTTTACATCACTAATAACAGCACCCATGAAGATAATGGATATTTAACGATACAAGTGTGATTAGAAGCATCTTAACGAAACGAGTTTAATTGCCAAAACGAGGCAGTGGGCCGAGTATTGCGGCAATCAAACAAGTTCGTGAAGTGCCATAAACAAACGTGTATTATTCAATATTTTATCTTCATCGATAAATTCTGGCTCAATTATTTTTTTTATATAAAAGAATGCCATAATGAAGCTCTTGGCGATATAAAATTAATTTGGTTAATAGCCTATAACAACATCCATGAAGATGCAAGTATTTTATGTTACATTTTAGTGTATAAACGATGAAGCAACCGTTTATCGATGTTCTACCAGACATTTCGAAGGCAAATGTTTTTTGGTTGCAAGTGGATTGTTCACTTACAATTTTTTAAAGACGTTTATACGTTTAACACTACGACTAAGTAAATAGATAATCTTCTTAATAAAAATTTCAAGAAAGAAGATTACTGCAATGTGAAGCTAAGTAGTACTCGAATTTACAAAATCTGATCCTCATCTTTTGTAACTTTTTTGTTAAAATCTTGAATTAGTTCTATGCCCCTTCCGGTTAAATTATGCACCAATGCCAATTGTTCCATACTTATATATTCATTAGCATTAATACATTTGGATAGATATAAGTGTCAAAAAACTATTTTAGATGTTTGAAATAAATTGATTGAGTTCTCAGAAAGTAATCTTATCAATATTTCGTAGTGAGAACTTTCTATACATTTGTAAATTTCTTCTGTCCGCAATCAATTTTGCAATGCAGCATATTATTTAGAACAGTTTTCGTTAAATTAAATCCTGTTCGAAATAAAACCATTTTCAAATAATATATGGCTTTCTTCTTCCACCTGGGCAAGTGATATAAACCAGGCTTTTTAAGATTTATTCCACCGAGAGAAACACCTGGGAAAATTATTATGAGATCCAATAGTTCCCGATAGTCTTCTTGAGAACATTTTCGTTGTTCATACTTTTTAGAATAGTTTCTGTATCATCGTTATGCATTTGTTTAACGTCAGGCTTTCATACTCGTTTGGGTACTAATTTGTTATATCCAATCTTTTTACTTGCTGACCATATTTTAAGAAATTGGTCAAGTGTTTCGAATAATAGTTCGATTAATTACGTAAGGAGCTGGATATAAAGAAACAGCTTCCATAAACGTAATTTTTAAATGGACAGAATCTCGCCCACTGCTTTTGCATTTATTTAAAGACGCAGTTAATCGTGAGTGCAATAAATATTTTCTTGCGTTTGCAACAATTGCAATAACATATTGTAATAAGGCCGGTAATTTAAAATCAGTAAAATTAGCATTTTACATATTCCCATTTCGGCCCTAAGCGCGATGGGTTAATAATATTCCACTGAGCCGCCTATTTTTAGAGCCACTAAAACACAATTTCGCTCAGCACTTCTCAAAATTTGAAATTTTTCATTTTTTTTTATAAATAAGAGACACCCTAATGGACATACACATGCCACATAAGAAAACATCAGTCAGGATTTTTTTTTGTAATTAATTATGTACTGCCTGAAGATGAATATAGTTTGAGTGCAATCATTACGGATATTTGAATTATATTCGAATTATTATTTAAGATAATGTAGAAGCAGCGCTAAGAGTGTGGAAAAAGAAATGTGACTGAATGAAAGTTCCAGAGAACGATATATACTCTGAAATTTGCAGATGGCACGGTGATAACTGCACAAGAGAAAAATGCCGTTGAGTATATGGCCAGACAGCTAAGAGAAGAATATGTAGAAATAAGTAAGTATACAGTTATCTGGGAGTGAATTGGAGGAAAGAGTAGAGAAGAGTAAGAAGATAGTTGGAACAATAAGTTGCATGCTATTGAATAACGATATCACAAAACAACAAAATGCATATATAGATGTAACACATTGGTGAAAAGTGTAGCATAATGTAGAATAGCAATGGAATGGAATAATGGACCCTAACACAAAGGAGAAACCGGGGCAGATTGAGAACTAGCTGTTTTAAAGGAATTAAAACAGCAATGGAGGAAGAAAATACACAAGGGGCTTAGATGGACTAAACATATTGCAGAAATCTTCTAGGTAGCGAAAGGGGCCGACAGGAACCATGATACCGTAGGAAGAGAGAGATAGAGGGGGAGAGGAATTGTTATTTACCTTTTCGTACAGTGTCTATTTAAAGGCAAAAATTAATATACCGCTTGATTTGAAGAATTGGTAGCAGCTAAAGTGATATGTTTGTTTCTAAAAATATCTGTTTATAGTTTTTTATGCAGATTCTATTTACATTCATTTATTTTCCGAAAATAGGAATAATTATATTTGTTGCGTTCGAAAAAGTCGTAGATTTTGGTGATATGGGCTGCTCAATAATTGATAACTACAATCAATGGCGTTATCGTAATCTTGGAAAATTTAAAAACATTTTTCATAAACGGGTTTAAAGTACCATTTTTCCATCCCACTAAATGTTCAAAGTCGTCACTGTCGAAAATTGCACAATGACCAGTTTTACTATGAAATCCGGCAACAGAATGTTTACATTACTTGCAATGTTATTCTAGGTATTTTAGCTCTAATAAAATTGATTCCTTTAGGTATAAATTCTATTACTAATAGTTGCCATTTAAAACCGCAGTGAACGTTATTACTGCTTTTACGTCACTGTATCAATGGCTTCAGATTCACAAACTATGCTGTGTTTTAAAGAGCGATTCTTAATTATTCAAAGGAGAGCGGCAAACTACTATTTCATATTTCTAATATAATTGTATGTAACTAGTAAAATTATACTACCACACTAATAATCAAATAAACGATGGAAGCCAATGTTAAGTAAAAAAGTGGTATAGAGGAAATAACGGTTTATTATGTATTGACGTCGAAAATATTTTTATGCTGGCTAAGAAAACTACCATAATATATCTTAAAAAGCTGGAAAAGGTTTCTAGGTGTTTTTGATATTTCTACAATAATCATAATCAAGTATTTTATTAACGGACGCAACAAATTTTAAAGCTTCTTGTATGTTTCATAAATCAGAAAATAATTTTTGTTATAACAACAGGAATAATAAAAACATAATTAGGGAAGCCACCCATATTTATGTCAAACTTTTAATTAGGCACCATGCTTATGTAATTTTAATGTTGTAAAAGCTGTGAAATGTGAGCAGCTGAAAGATGTGTTTACTATTTAGCATACACTTAATTTTGTCATATACACATTTTGTAATTTGGCCAAGCGCAGTAGAGAATAGACAATAAAATGAATATTGTAAACTTAATAATTTCCTAAACCGCTTACAAAATCTTGCAAACTTTTTGAACATTATGACACCCACCATTTCGTTCCCATATCGGACTCAACACAATTCTGTGAAATTCTAAAATGCAAAGTTATAAAACCTGATTGTTATGTTCGAATTTGATAACGACGCGACGTCCTGAGAAAAGGTTATAGGAAATTCCGTATTGGAAAATATTAAATTTTAATTGTTGTAATTAGTACGAAAATTTCTAAAATTTGAAAATGATTTCCTTACAACTAATGCAATAAATACATATTAAAACACACGTACTTAGTTACATAAGCAAACAATTATTTAAACATATTTAATTAAAGCCTTTTGCGCCTTGCGAAATCTTCCTAATGTAATTACATAAATAAATTAATTATCTGCCACTCCTTGAACCACCTTACAATTTATTGTGTCTACAATTGTATTTTAAGCAATAAATTAGTTGCACTATTCCATATATCATTTCCTGGGGGTTTCATGTGTGTTAGAGTAGTTAGTAATACGGGAAGTAGATTACGTATATGTTATATAAGTTATAAAAAGACGCATCTCTTCGTGATCACGAATTCTGCAGAATATAAAGATCGACTATTCTTGAAATAGTGTTATTTAATATTATTATAGGTGTAATTGCGGTTTAGTGGTTTTATCTAAAAATTCACATTATTAGTTAACAATTGACTATTTTATATCCAGAGTTATTATGTACTTGTCCAAAATAAAATAATATACAATTCCGTAAACTACTATTTTGTCGCTATGAGAACGTACAAGTTTTCAAACGAACTTAAATCATATCCATCGTTTATTTTTTCTGAACTGCCATATAAGCATCTATCTCAATCTGTTTGCCCTTGCATCAAAATTCGATTACTCTGTATATTGTACCATATTTAATAAATTAATTCAATAGCAGAGATAAATTAGATAACAAATGGACAGACTGATAGCCCAAGATAGTACACTTTGAAAAACATTTCAAAAGTATTAAGGGTAACGACAACGTTGATTATTAAATGTAAATAAGGTTTTCCTAAAATAGTCATTTCAATTAAATGAATATCTGCATTACATAATCGACTAACTAAAGTAACCTTGAATGTTTATGTAAATTAGAGAACTAAAATTATGTTCCTACACGAACTCTGTCTCTTCTCTTATTTTGATCAAAACATTAATATCTCCTTCAGAATAGTATTAAAGCTACGAGGTGTTAGATTTATTATGCTCAATGACCTCCAGGAAATATTTATCCAAGGCAGTTTACTTCTGTATTCAAGTTTGCAATATTACTTTCTGTGTATATTGCAACCTAAGAAATAGAGGTAAAGGTTTTGAGTAGCTATAGGTATTACTTATACAAATGTACAATACTTTAGAACAGTATTAAAATTTGTGATTTTCTTCATATCTCAATAAATATCAGCACTTGCTACAATTATTTCGCCTACTAATAATGTAAATGTAACAAGAAATATAGGGTTTTTACGATTACGAACCGTAAAGCTAAGTAAAATATGCCACTCCGGCAAGTGACCTTTAAAACAGCGTCTGAACCAGCATTAAAATTTCCAGTTTCGAAATGTAATTACACGTCTGGCCACCTTAGGCTAAAGAGTAAACAACTCATTTTCAAAATTCCAGATTCGATATTAAAAAGCGCTTTCAGCTTAATATCCAAGCATTCCATATTTATGACTAATTCCTCCATGGACTGGCTTTTATTCCGGGGAAAATAGTCATTATTAAATAAGTATCTCCGGCTAAAAGCAAGCCATTTCTCACAGTCGTTAAGTACCGTTGTAACACGTTTCAGTCCCTACACGCTACTAATTTTGCCTTTTACTGTATTCGGAATCGGCGTTTGACATTGGAACTTGGATACTTGCTCAAGCATTCAAAACTGAAAGCAGTTAATGTACTTTGCAATGCAATTGCTCTTTGACAACCGCGCCCACGACTGTCGTTTAACAAGCCAATCTTCTTTAACCTACAATAGCTGCGTGTAACGCCGTTAGTTAGCCAAAACAGGGCAAACCTGACCCCTATACATCTTTTCTGATATCAGCTATTTCCTAAACATTAAAATTCCAAGCAATTTAAAGTCGTGTTCAAAACTAGCCAAAAAAGCAAGGTAATACTATTAATTTGAGATAATGACGCTTTTTATTAGATGTACTAATCAAGTTAAAATATAATTTGTCTTACATAAGATTAGTTAACGTCCTTCAAATATTGGCATTAGGTAAGTTCTATGCTTGGGTAATGATTCCCCAGTACAGTAGCGCTAAAAATAAAAATAACTGTTAAAATTGTCAATATAGACATTAGTATGCGTGTAATTATACGAATCTTGCTTTCAAACAGTTTTCACCGATTCTAACGGGTAACAAAGAACTGTTTTAGATCTGCTATGAACCAACCTTGTACAACTCACCTATCAATGATTCTGCGTGATAATTACAGTTCAAATCTACTCGATATTCTAGGATTCTATTTTGACACAATGCATGACAAATTGTTTGTACGTACTGACTAATCAATAATGCGGGATTTTCTAAAATTTTAGATCAGAAACAAATTTGAAAAGCTTTATACAGTTCTTTTATTGGAAATTATATCGTGAAATTTATTATATCTATTAAGTTTTTTGTAAAAAATTCCTAAACGATTAAAGCAAAAAAAAAACACCTTTCTTGGTATTTATACATGCGTGCCTTCAAATGTCTATAGATACATGTGATTTGTGAAATTCTATACAATAAAATCGGTGGTCTCTTTCTTTGTATGTTTGTATGTATGTATCTTTGTTCGCTATCTCCTCCGAAAATACTGGACCGATTAAATTGTATGATAGCTTAAAATGTTGCTAATTTTGGACTTAGATCGTAGGCTGGTTTTATTTTCAAAAAAAGTACGAAAAAACAAAGTAAAGTAAAATTAAATTACGATGGGTTGAAACGGCTGATGTAGTACGTTCACAATAAACTCTTAAGTGTATGCCGATTGCGAAATCAAATTTCTAATGTTCATATACCATTATAACAGCTCGTTATTCAACGAAGCGTGGTTGGTTTAGTGGTAGAATGCTCGCCTGTCACGCGGTTGGCCTGGGTTCTATTCCCGGCCGATGCATCCTTTTTTAAATTTAAATTAATGAATCTCTCTTAAATTAGCGAACCGAAGCGTAGTCCGGGTGATTCACTAGTGTAGTATATGTTTCTTGTACGTCTATTTATAATAGGAAAAATATACAGTATGTCCGCGGGTTAACTTTGCGATAGGGGTGGTAAATACTTTTTTTAGTACGTATTTCGTCGTTTGGAGTCTACGTCTGCCTGGTATAAAATGAATCATTATCAAATTATAGTTGAGATGGGATCCCGTTGGCAGAGTCAGCTTAAGAAGAATATAATTCACTGTACGTAAATGGCCTTTCTGATAACTTCCTGTAAAAATTTTATTAAAATGAAATATTTTAAATAAAAATGCGATATGCGGAGTTTCATTACATTTTCATAATGATATTAAATACAATTGTTTAACTTAAACATTAAAGAGAGTTACAAAGAATTTATAAGAAAAGTGGAATTATGTGCTACTATGGGTGGGGCACTATTTGTTTAATTGTTTAGTTCTTTTAATTGAAATTATTCGTTATATTTAAAAAATGAAAGATAGTGTACGTAAATTTTTAATATTTCATTTTTTTAATAAAAATGTAATTGAACTCCGTATATTAACATAATTATTGATTTAAAATATTTCATTTTAATAAAATTATGGCGTAAATTTGCCAGAAAGACTACTTTACCCACAATGATGTATTTTCTTCTTAAGCTAACTCTGCCAACTGGATCCCATCTGAACTGTAATTTGATAAAATTTTATATTAAGGAGGCGAGACTGCAAAAGAGGCAAGCAGTACGAAAAATGTGTTGATCCATTACACCTATTGCAAAGTTAATCCGGGGCACACTGTAGACGCATGTAGAAACAATATACAGAAATTATGCTAATAGCTACACAGCTGTAACTAGTTAACAAAATTTGGTTATACATAGAAATCCAAACCTTAAAAATAATTTTAAATTTACCTACTGTTATTAGATATTGCGTTAGCTAAAATTTAATGGCAAAGTTTACGCATTTTCCTATATGTTTTTCCTCTTAACATAATCAACTAGAATTTATTATATAACAAAAAAAGTTGGTAAATTAAACAATTATTGTCAATGCAAATGTACGTAGAAAATAAATAATAATATACTGGGTGTCCCACGTAGTACGGGCCATAGGGTGACTGCCATGTTAAAAAACACAAAGGATCAAGTACGTCTGAGCATATTGTTTGAGGTCATACTGTCTGGTATTTTTATTATCCCGGCAACGTCAACTGACAATTTTGAATGTGTTGTATTTTGCTGTCAGCGGTTTTGAACAAACATGAATATCTATTCAACAGAAAAAAATCTGGTGTGATACACTCACACAACTTCCTTTTACAGTGATCTTATAATTAGTCAAAAATTTCATTTTTAATTTTTAACCATTTGTTAAAAATTTTCAAAAATTACAAATTCTACAAAAACGGTACAAAATCGAGTGTTAGTTGAAGAGACAAATTTTCTCTAGCATTTTAAGGTGAATTCAAAAATGTAATAATATACCGGGTGTTTTATTTAAAATAGGAGTTAATAAAAAAAATAGAAAAAAAAACAAAAGAAACCCACTTTAGAAGTATTCAACTGGAAAATCACCTATCTCACATCAATACACATTAAAAATGTAAGAAAAATGTAAAATTTAAAAAAAAATCGTTAGAGCCGTTTTTGAAAAAATCGAAAAAAACTGAAAAATCACAAGAGTAAACACCTACTTCCGGTTATGCGATTTTCTTCAAAAGCTTGCTGTCTCATCTACATAGTACACAAAACTTATATATGAAGTTTCAATGCCATACCTCTTTTCGTTTTTGAGATATTCTGTTCACAGACACACAGACAGACAGACAGACCAATGAAAAAAAATATGTTTTTTGGGATCAGGGGACTCTAAAACGTGAAGATCTGTTGAAAACTCAATTTCGAATTTTTGGGGTGAATCCAATACTTCCTTTATAGTAGTAAAAGGAAGTAAAAATCAAATCTTGACGCTAATTGTTTAAGAAAGACCGCAGAATTATTCAGACTATTCAATTCACCTGTCATCTGTCAAAAAGTAACCAATGAAAATCCAGAATTCTGACGTTTCTTGACCAATCAAAAAAATATCAGTGGATATATCTTCCTAGAAGGTATTCAAGTGACTATTTTTAACAAATGCGATTTTTATTAGAAAAAGTCAATATTGGTGTTCTGTTACTATAGAAATTGCGTAGTTTGTTGCTAGATTTACTGAAAACTAATTTGAAAAAGTAGTTTGGTTCATTAAATAGTCCCTCGAATACCATTCTTAGTCAAAGTTAAGTAGATTATTTTTGCGGTGGTATCACTACTCATGTCCATTGTGCTTTGGATTAGGACTCGTGCTATCGCACTCGTCCTAATCGTACCAAAGCGCAATGGACATTCGTGACACCACCACAAAAATAGTCGACATAACTTTGACTACTCATGGTATTATAAGTGAGTATTTTTTAGTAGTATCGTAGATTGTTTATATCAAGATCTCTCATATATATGTGTCATAGCGTTAATTGATCTTTTGTGTCTTTTAACATAAGATAGAAGTCGCCCTATGGTCCGTACTACGTGGAACACTAGATATATAATCTTCTTCTTCATCTAATCCATTCGTGCCTTTACAGCGTTGGATGGGAATCCTCCGTCCATCTTCGGTGTTTAGTTCTATCTCTGGTCATCTTTCATACTTCATTCAGTGCTTCCTTCAATCTAACTGACGAGTGGTAATTGCTCCAATTCATCGCTTATGCTCTTGTTACATATTCTGTTCTTTCTTGTTTTCCCTGCAATCTTCCTTAAGCATTTCATTTTTATCATGGTAATTTTGGACTTATGTTTATGTTTGTCAATCTTGGGCCATTATTCATCTCCTTGTGTCAAGCTTAGTGCATATGTGGTTTTATATGGCTTGCTTGATGCCTCCATATTGAAAATTTCTCATGTTTGTCCATTTAATCAAACACTTTTCTGTAGATGCTCGTAGATTCTATTAAATTTACCTACTGTTAATAATTATTGTGTTAGCAAACATTTAATGATAAATGTTAAGCAATTTCATAACGAATAAAACAGTTGGTAAATTAAACAATTGTCAATGCAAATGCAGGCAAAAAATAATGAATAATATAATATCATACTAATTTAAATATTTAATTACTTATGCAACGTGAATTTTTGATAATGGAGTTGTTGTGATGCTTTTAGTGGTATTAGAAACGCTCAGTTTATTTTAATAAGTTTGGTTTGTTAAAGTTTTGAATTTGTAGGTCAAACTTAATAACTACGAATATAGTAACGGATATTTATTGCATTGTGAACAGAATACATTAGTTTTATAATGTTAATTTTGCGGACACTAACAGTTCTGAAGACAGTTATAAGCTTGTACATTCATAGGCCGTGTGTCATATAGCAATGCAACCGGAAAGTACATCGAAATATATTACTGTTTATATTTGCCTTCTCATGCACACTTTCAGATTAATTATATTGTTATGTATTCTTCCTAGTTATAATGCAAAATCAGTAATGTCTAAAATTTCGCTTAGTGTTGTTTATTAAACGCCGTTGACGTTTAAAATCATGGATTTGGAATGTCTGCTTAGCTTAGTACACTATATTAATATAGCTTTTGATTAATTCGGGAACTAAAATATAGCCAGATCAAAATTAAAATTTTGAATTTATAAAAGTTAATTCATGTCTATGTATACGAACATTTGCGGTGGGAAAGTTTGAAAAAGAAAAGAAGCACTTTAGCTTGTTTCTTGAATATCTAAACCAAGCCAATATTGTAACAATTTATTTTGCATCTGTTCTTGTTAAAGCCTATAAAAGATTGAAGTTGATATTTTTATTTATTATATTTGTATTGGTACAGATTTATTTCTTTGAATAGTTACACACCTAAGTGTTGAGAAATCGTGAATACTTTGTTATTTACAAAACATGCGAAAGAGCTTTCTATTTCTAAAACTATTTAATAGTAGTAACTAAATTATCTAAGTTTTTTTTTTATTAAAGGAACCGTAAATAAATACCAAGTGACTGTAACAAAACATAATGTGTGATTGATATTAAAGCCAGGCAGATTCAGCAATTTCGTTTTTCGAAAGTTCGCCAGATGCGATAATTTATTACAAAAGTTTTAAAGGTATAATCATAAAATGGTGTTAATGGAGACAATCATTACTTAAACTGTGAACTTTAAATCTTTCCCAATTAAGTAAATATTAAATGACATCTGGCAAATGAGTAATGGCTACTTAATCAACGATTAGTGATATTTTACTATAAATTCTGACTTATTGTATGCTCTATTTTCTTGTCAACTAGAAAGCTACCTATGTAGTGGGCTTTTATAAAATTGCAATCTTAATAATACTGAATTATGTTTTCACATCTCTTTATAAATGTTCGAAGTACTATGCGAAACATTTGCAACGGATGCGGCTCAATCTCCTGTCGCAAATATATACAGTGCTTTCGTAAAGTAGTGAATAAATTCGTTAAAAATTCAAGTAATAACTTTCGGAAAAAACGCTGGGACCCGTCGATTTTTATTTTTGCATTCTTTCATAATAAATGCATACATACAGGGTGACCCGCGTAGGAGGTATGACGTGATCGATGTGTTTTTTAAATGGCAACCCCCTTTTTTATTACGGAATTTGTAAGAACACATTTTTTTACTTACGGTAAGGTGATTTTTGCGTATAGGTCACAAGACCAAAAATAAAAAAAAATAAAATTGCAAAATACTTAATTTCATTTTAAGAAGTATTATTTTACGCTTTTATCAATGACAGAAATAAATAAAACACATGTCGGTTGTCTTAGTTACTGACAGGCAGACAACGGTGCACAATTTGTACATTTAATTTAGTTGTTTTTGAAATTATCATTGCAACTAAATTTAGTATGTATTTTGCAATTTTTAATTTTTTTTCTTAATTTTTGATCATCTGACCTATACTCAAAAATCAGCTTAACGTAAGTAAAAAGATGCTTTCTTTCAAATTCCGTAATAAAAAAGGTGGTTGCTATTAAAAAAAAACATCGATGACGTCATACCTCTTATACGAGTCACCCTGTATGTATAGATTTTATTTGAAAAAAATGCGCAAATAAAAATAAAAATCGACGGGTTCGAGCGTTTTTTCCAAAAGTTACTCCTTAAGTTTTTAACGAATTTATCCACTACTTTACGAAAGCACTGTATATGTATATATATTAAATCCTACACTTGTATTGCGCAAAACAACTAACTACTTCATTTTACGCTTGTAGCAAACCCAAACCGCTTAATAAATTTCATATTAAATTTTATTTCACGACTCAATTGGAACAGTTACGTGGTAGTATCGACACTGATAAACGTCATTCATTTATGTAACTGGACATCTATCTGGAGGTAATTAAAACCAGTTTTTAATTCTGAAACTGATTTCCTATTTTCTACTCATCGTTATAAACGTTCATAGAAATCCGTTACCACTCCTTTCGTTAGAATTAAGAATCAAATTTGGTTAGACCTGGTTTGTGCAGCTTTCCATTCGGTTGATTTCATCGACTGATAATCCAGCTTATAACAAATTGAGATAGAAAAAAAATTTATAACGATTAAAGCTTGACTTAACAAACGAAAATATCCGAGGGCGTGTCGGCAGGATTAATGACTTAAAGGTCATAACTTGGTATTTTTTAACTGTGGCAACGTTTGGTTTTAGAAACTTCACTTTTTATATAATTTTAACCATATCGGTGCTATAGTAAAAGTTAGATTTAACTCAGAATGTCATGGAAAAGTTATAAACTACGGTTTTGTCAAGGTTTAATCTAATTTAACGTTACATTCGATCCGACGCCGAGAAATGTAAATGATTTATAACGGACCAGTTCTCTGCGATCATAAAAATAGAAACAATTAATGCAGTTAGATGCGAGTAGCGTTGCAGTAAATAGATTGATCTCTCGCTTCCCACTGCAATGTTCTATTTCTTTTGTCTGGAATTCAATTAATACACCGGCTACTTATTGTTACTTAAGCGGAAAGTCGTGTTGAGGATGTTAATTACAGCAACGGTAGTTTAACGTGGAAGTGCTATTGCTGGACTTGTTAAAAGGGTAATTGACAATTTTCTTGCCATGGAAATAGGAGCAATTCCGAGCGCAGTTAGTAGAACCAGTTGGGCAAATAAAAGTGATTAAGTTGGCCACTTTGTATATAGTTACTGGAATTTCTGATGTTCTAGGTAAATATCGCCGTGACCCCTGTACCGTTGCATGGAGAAAGAGGCCAGAGTGGAATAACTAAGTACAGTTCTACTTAGACTGTCAGTACATTTATCGCGTATCGTATCAAAATATTAAAATTCAACGGACGCTGCAATCAGGTGCAAGGCAGGAAATGGTATTGTCCACACGAGAATTCTTTGTCGTACCCTGCTTATTCATGGGCTAGTACAGCGACTACAGTTTGAAGTATCTTCCGGTCTGTAGATGGACGAAAACTTCAAAGTTCCGATAGAGGTGGGAGGAAGTGCAATGTCCTTCCTTCAACTATTAGAAATTATAATTTGAACAAATTGGCAAGAAAATATTTTTATTAGGTACAATAATAGGTTGCTACCGGCTCTCGTTATATTTTTGAATGTGGGTAGCAATAATTCTGGTTTGGTTGAGATTTATTTAGCAGTTAAATAGGTTGAACAGCTAAGCGAAAAGTGTATAGTGATTTATTCTAATTAGGTGGATTTCTTAATATTTCTTTCATATAGCCAAGCTGTAGTCCTTCGGCCATACAGAACTGGCGCTGAAAAGGATTATAATGAGTTTTTTAGTTTCAAGCTAATAACGACAGGTATGTAATTAGCCAGGTGCGGTTAATTCCTGATACTTTTGAATCACTACTATATAGTTGTATATTTTAACCATTAGATTAAACTAGGATGTCGGCGTCGTCGCCCTTATGTCTTTTTAAATTATTATCTAGAAAACGCGGAAGGCTCCTGCTTCAAAGCTAAGTTCACACGCTAATTGTTTGATATGAGCGAAATTTCACTTAACATAAAACTGAATTAGCAGAAGACCGTTTTTATATTAATGAACTTTAAAAAGTAAACATAACTTTAATGTCATGTGAAATGCTTTGTTGTGGATGTTGTTGTTCTGGTGGAGAGTAATATTAATTATAAGCAAGTTATATGTATAAGGTTATACAATGCTTGAAAAGTGAATATGGTAATTAGCTAACATTTTAATGTTTTCTCTATCTCTTCCATTCGTAAAACAACTACATATTTGTATGTATATTTGAATGATTCTGTATTTGATGCCAACAAAATTGTGAAATTGTGCATAGCAGTAAGTAGTCGACTAGTATTTTCCTTATCATAAACCTCCAAATTTAAATATGACATTTTACCACTAATAATGTAATTTATTAGTTTTTTTCGTGATATATAGGGTGTTTTTACATCGCTAGACAGCTTGCAACTTCGTTAATAATGAAGATATTGAAAAAAAACATTTCTTTGTTTAAATGTTAGTATTCAGCCTACAAACTGCCATGAATTAATTTAAGTCATGGCCTTCTATTTTCACATAGTGAGACACGACTTTTGGTTTTTTAAATGGAACCTGGTATATTTTTAGATATTTGAAACCAGCTTTACTAGGCCATGACTTAAGCACAATCATTAAAAATCAAACAAGAAATGTCTCCAAATATTCATCATGGCCGAATTATCGTATCAAACGTACTACAATAATTGAAAACTATGTTTTTTTGGAACAATGAGTTTCATTAAACAGTGGAAAACTACATTAAAAAAGCTTTCCAACGATGTTCCATATTCATCATTTCATTTAAAATTAGCTCTTAATAAATATATTTTTTTAAATATAATTTAAAAATAATTATTAGATTTAAAAAACATAGTTTCCCATTGTTTTAGTACGTGCGATAATCCGTCCATGAAGAACTTTTAGATCCAAGTTGCATTTTTTGAATTTCTTGTTCGATTGTTAGTGATTTTGTGAAGTCATGGCCTACCTTAGGCAAATATTTTTTTTATAAAATAAAATACATTCAAAATGTTATTTTAAGCATGCTACTACAAATCATTTTTAGCACTGATATAAAATATTTAAAAAAATATAAGGTGTTCCATTTAAAAAAACCAAATTCGTGTATCAATACGCAAAAATGGAAAACCATGATTTAAATTGCATTATAACAATTTATAGGCTACACACTCACATTAAAGCAAAATATTTATTCTACCTAGCGATTTACAAACACCCTGTATATAATGTTGTATTTACTTAGAAAATTATGCCACATATCATTCTTAACTGCGACGGTGTTACAACTTCCACAATAGCGTTATAGGTTGATTTTAATACATACTAACACTTACGTTAATGCAACCCACAGATTCATAAAACAGTAAAATACTAGCAATTTTATTGTTCTTTTGAGTCAATAAATTGCATGGAAATAATTATTGTATGTTGTGCAAGAGAATGTAAAATCATTGCAAAGCTTACGTTGCCTAAAAAAATGAATACATTTTGCTTTTTCTAATTTTCTGCAATAATTTTAACCGCGTTTTATTTAAATTTGATTGCACTACTAAGTAAAATAAATAAATAAACAAAAAAACTGCACCTCCTTTGTTTAGATCTAATTTTAAGTAACATTCTACACTATTTGACAGATGAAATAACTGTCACTTTAGTGACAGACGCTACATAGCTCTCATGTCGTTAAAAAACAATTCAATAATAATTGTAGAAATAAAATAGTATACTATTATACTAGTTTAATAAGAGGGCCTATTTTAGCACGAGTGAATTTGGGGCACGACGAGCGCAGCGAGGAGTTATCCAATAGAACGAGTGCTACAACGCATCTTATTAAACAACTATAATATACTATTTTCTCTACTTTGCATAAAAAAATAATCAAAAACTTTAAATTTTGACATTTCATAAATGTAAAAATCTATCGTATGTCTGAAACAAGGTGGACTGTTTCTAAATAACAATGCAAAAACAGTGTTGTAATAACCTTTAGTGTAGCAGTATTTTCGGTGATATAATAACCATATTGTGTCATCAAAGTAGATAAAAACTGTTTAGCGATAAATTCTTGTTACATATTTTATTATGTATTGGACTATTTAGGTCTACGTTAATAAATAAAAATTATTTACTAGCTACTGCTCTTAAAGTAATAAAGATTGCAATAATTGGATATTTTATTACAGGAATAAAAAATCATCAAATAATCTTAATTTTGAAAGTCGCTGAATTTGTCGTCAAACTGTATGTTATTAAAAGCAGACGGGTAGCCAAAAGCTTACTCGATTCAATAAGTGACATGTGTTTGACACTTGTAGCGTTATTGTATAACATCAGATTAGATAATTTTAAGGATTTCTTCTACGATCGTGTCAAAATGACAACTTTTTGCACAGTTTCTAGTGTCAAAAGTGACGTTTGGAGCACTCTTAATATTAGCGCCCGAATTCCGTCTTTTTAGCACGTTGACATTGGTGGCGTGTTTTAATATTAAGTAAAACACGTTTTGCCGTAAATTTGAATGTCAACATAACCTAGAATATCTAACACAATGTGACGTAAAAGGTGTCACCGAACTAAGTTTTTATATATCGTAGAAAAAATAGCGTATGATACACGTGTATAAGTGCCATTAAAGCACTAGCGACGTTAAAAGCACTCCTCTTTGCGTTTTGCTCTTAAACACACGGTCGTCTTAAGATACACCCTGTATACCATTTAGTGTATGCTTATTAAACAAGTTACTCAAAAAGAATGGAACATGCTGTATGTCTGTGTAAATTGCCATTCTATTGAAAAATATTTTACAGAAAAGTTGTTAGTATTTAGTTTTTCACCTTAAGGGCAATTTTTAGTTATTGGTTCTTTGAAAAATAAAGGCACAACAAATAACACCTTCATTTTTATTAAACTTCAAAGTATACTAAGATTTTTAGAGATTTTTTCTTTTCAATAATGCAACATTTTAAAACACTTAAGTAAATTAGCATTTATTAATTTAAATACATCAAATAATAATCGAGGTACAGTTTGTTAAACAAATTTCAAACGTCTACTTGCGTTCTTCTTTCTTCATAGGTATCCCAACATCATTAAAATTTCAATATGATGCTTTTTATATACACGAGCCATTCCAAGTTTTATTATTCTAAAAGTTTATTATGTTCACATAAATTGCAATTATCTAATTTAAACGAGCAACTTTTATTTCAGTTATTTATGTTGACACTTTGAAGGTGCGGTCAGGTATTTCAACAAATAAAAACGATCATAGTTCAATTTTTGGGAGCTTTCTCGATTTTCTCTAAAAAATTTACTTACGTAAGTATATCAAAGTTTTACATAATTGAAAACAAAACAATTCTATCAAATGAGCAGAATGTAGTAAGACCTTGTTCTTAAAAAATAAATAATATTGTTTTGCAAAAAAACTAATATTATTTAGTATTGGACAACTAAGTGCTAAATAAATTTTATCTGAAATATTTTCCATAAAATTGATATTTACTGAGATATGTGGCATTTTACATTCTTTTCGAACACCCAGTTTATTACGTATGTAGTTGAAGCTTCATTCTATAAAATATCCTAGAAGTACCTAGTAGAATTTTTATATTGTCGAAAGAACTTTTAAATATGTGTATGCATTAATAAACATAAATAGTGTAGTTGTTGGTTTTTCAAGTAGTTAGTCATTCTGGATATTAATTAATTCATATATGTATACTAATCTTGGTTGCTTTTCACATACGATGTCTGTCAATTTTCAATTTATCGATTTCGTTTTACATACCTTATTTAAAATTAAACATCAGATTTTAAAAACTAAAATATTTAAAGGATTGCAGATAATAAACTCACCGCCTGGCTTTACTAAATTCGGCTGTTAGCCTAAAAGCTATATAATTGGACCAGAAAACGCACGGTAAAGCCATACGAAGCCAAATAAGTGTTTTACTTCCCATTTCCGGCAAGTTGTGCTTTCAGATTTTTTATTTTCAAGGCGTGTTTAAAGCTAGTGCCGCTAATTAACGGAGTTAGTTCTGTTTCGCTGGTGGGCATTCATTAAAATACTATAAACGCTTTTACTGCAATTTTTTTGAAAATACATTTCTTTTGTAGGAAATCGTACGCTAAACTATTTAAAATAACAGGCAAGTAATCATTATATGAGCTTTTACGTAATTACAAGTGCTTAGCTTTACGAGCAATACATAAATAAACACACTTGTGTTCATTGTGCCTTTTATAAACAAAAAGATTCTCAGAAATGGCGGAATGCATAAAAATTAAATGTCATTAAAGCTAAATGGGATTTCTTAGGCGCCAGATGAATTAAAAGTTCAGATTGGTATTATTTTATATTTAAATCGTGACATTTTTTTATTACACACATATTCCCTGTAGCGCTCATAAATTTCAATATAGGTAGATAAGTGTATAACTAGTGTAATAGCATAAATCTATAGTGTGCCATAACGAGGTGTAATTTATGTGCAGATTTTGATATTAACCTGACCCAAGCAGGTGTAAAAAGGCGTAAATTCCAAATCCAGAAATACTGACATATTTAGTGCAACAGAAAATTCCATACATTTACTAATATGGACTAATTTTCCTTCCTAATAGCTTTTCGAAACGACAATAGATTTCACGTGCTAGATATTTAAAGGTCGCATTCGTTAACCTTAAATATTTTTGAGAAATCTTGTATATATGTTTGTGCAATCGATCATTTTGAACATTTTAGTTTAACGGCGTGTTCTTTGAAAAATTAAAAATGTGTACTATCGCCTTGAGATGAAAACGTGGCGAAATATGCGATATAGGTGTGGAGCAACATTAAATTTGAATAATTTATTACTTATTACGAAGAGAAATTAGTTTGTATTAAACTGCTTAGCAAAGAAAACTAGTCTCAATACTCTCCATTGTGTAATAAGAAAATCGTAAGGTATTTAAATGTTGTATCATTATTTCAGTTACTAGGATGCTCTAGTAGTATTCTCGATGTTTAATTACATTATGGTTATTAATAAGTTGCCCTAATGTGTAGCAAAATATATCTTACAATTGAAATATTGTATACTACACTGTGTTGGTGTCTACTACCAACTTTCATTTTGTTATATTTATTTATTGTAATCGTTTGCAAATATTATATATATAAAAGTAAGAAGGTATGGGATACCTTTATTGGTTTCATTGGATAAATCTAGTCACAAGCTGATATCATGCATATCCTAAGATATTTCCCAAGCGAATGAGAGAAGATAATTTTATAGATTAAATTTTATTGCTATATGTGGGTATAACAGCATATGAAAATTCAGTGTTGCAAGAGGTACAGTAGAGAAGGGAAAATTGAATATTGCAGTTTGAAATGATCCTACTGAGTTGTGAATATTATATTGGCATTATCGAATAGGTACTGCGTGTGTAAATGAACATAAAAAAGTTTCAAAAACTAGATTACTTCGTATAATATATCTCTCTAATGTACACATTTATGTACTACTTTATAGATTTGTCAAATATAGAATAATTAGGAAAAGACCAGGTTGTGAAGTGGACACGTTAGGCAAAGGGTAACTAGCAAAGACTCCACGGAAAGTATCTAAGTAATATAAATTTTGAATTTGGGAAATGAGATTCTTTTCCATTTGCACAATATTTGTGTTTATATTTTTAGGGAAATCAATAATTTCTGAAAGGGCATATGTATATGTCCATGACTGGCATTTTAGGCGGATGTCTATTATAGCGTTTCTTCTTCTCTTTAATCAACAAATTGCATTGGTTTGTTTAATGAAATCGTAACATGTGCTAATATTATCATCTTTTTCATGGCACAATGTTTGTTTCTTCTAACAAAACAGGAATAAGCTAGGATAGCTAATATTTTACGTGTTGACAAATTTATATTAAAAACGTTGACAAAGATGCAAAAATAAAATAGATTCATGACATTAGCAGCATTTTTCTTAATACCTTAACAGTTTTTGCTTACTCGGATTTCCTTCTTTCGTATAAATCAGCAAATAAGTTACTTAATAATATACACCATACACGAAGGTACTACGTTATTTTCAACTGTTAGCGTTAGTTAGAATCTATGGTTGGGATTTTAAAAATCTGCCGGTGAAACTTTAGAAGTTGATATTATTAATTCATATTAACAATTCACCAATTCTTGATACAACCATAATCGACGAAAAGTGTAGTGCACATATTATATATAATTTTTCTGTTTATTGAAATCTCTAATTCTTGATGATATTTTAAGTATATTTTTCGACTTCATATTGAATAAAGAGTTATCTTCTTAGTAATCCCAATAAAGTATTTTTTGACATGCTACGAGTATTCTTCTTCACATTTAAGTACTTGAAACAATTAATAGTATACATTGAAAACAAAATGTCATGATGCGAGGAACAAAATTATATAGTTTAAGCAAATCATACCTACTGACAAAGGTAAATCGGTGGCAAAATGTGTTTTTAATTTTTCAATTTTGAATAGTGTTTTTTGAAACTGGAAAAAGAACACCGTATTCACCTTTATGACATTTTGACACACGTTCTTGCGTGAAAATAAGAGACAGTTTGAAAAAAGAACAATACTACTTATCACTAAAGGCCAGAAGTTTCAGCAAAATGTCTAGAATACTGAGAATGCTCTTTTTGGTGGCTTTTCTACATAAACGCAATTTTTAGGAATGAATGCCTGCTTGGTTCTATTTTAAAACGTACGGAAAGACCATCGGAAGTATTTATTTCGATGGGGTTTTCCTATGGCGACATAAATTCCTGTCTTGTATTGTAGTAAAAGCTTAACAAGAGCTGAACCTACCATTGACGGTCACAGCATCTACCTGCAGAAAAGTAATAAGATTCCACGGGGATTGAATTATACACTGGGATTATTATTTCCAACCATGTGCAATGGGTTTACTTCTAATATTAGACTTTAGTTTCAGCATAGTTTATATGCAAAGCAGTAATTAATTTCAGGTGAGGCAGTAGACTTCAATTATTTTGAATCGAATGACGAGGTATGTTTTAAATGTGCCCCAATTACTTTTGCAGATGTGGAAAGATCATTTTCCAAATTCAAACATATCTTTTCATCCAGAAAGCATAATTTTAGCTTTGAAAATTAAAAAAAAAACATTAAAAAATTGTTTAAAATGCAGGATGTCAACATTATGTATATCGAAATATAAAAGAATGTAAACAGGAAACAATAGTAAGCTGTTGCAAAAATCACTAGCCTGAAGACCATAGGCAGACTTAAGTGGAAATGGGGTTGATTTAGAAAATGTTAAAGCAGCAAAGGTTAATTTTTTTAATGTGCAAGAGTAAATCGTTAAAAAATACAATTGCCAATTCCATGGAATATGATACATTTTCGTATTACCATATCTTAGGTTAGAACTAATGTAAGTAGGATTGTTTAGTTATTTTCATACCAAACTAGTAAGATTGATATTTGCAATTTAGTGACATTTATACATTTTTTGGTAAATCAATTAAGATATATCTTTATACGTTTTTCAGTAGGGTTAAAAAATTTATATTTATGATATACATAACCTAATCAACTTATTTAAGTGCAATAACAACCAAATTTTCCATTATCGTTCAGCCAATCAAAACGAACATGAGCAAATACTGCAAAAAAATTACAGCACAATTTTGGCTATCGAACTAACAAATCGATACAACCCGCAGCCCGGCGAACCATCAGCCGAGGATCCATCCGAAAGTCTGTCAGGTCAAACCTACTGGTTTACTATGGAATTTTCAACAGGTTGCTGTCTTTTTTTAGCCGCGATAAAAACTTAGCGGCATGGGATTGGGGTGTGGTGAACATTCCTTTGAGCAGTAAACGGGACGCACGGAAGAAAATTCTGAGCAGTTTGGAGGCGCGAATTTTGTTTACGCGATTGGGATCGTACGAAGTGGATTAGAATATAATTGCCTGGAATAAATGGGTTTAATAACCTGTTATGGTGACCTGCATCGAAGATGGTCGAGTAAAACTCCGCTGGAGCAACCGCCAGGTTTTAACGTCATTTAAATGCAAATTGGAAATGCGGTAATTCTGCTAAGTATGTTTTATTTGGATGTTTATTATCTATTATAATGATTGCATGTACCGAAGTCCTAGAAGAATTCTTAAATGATGAAACCAGGTTTAAATTATATAATAAACTCAAATTGGTTTTCTCCTCCTTTTTTTTCTTTTTCACAACAAGGGCGCTGACTTCATTGGTCATTAGGTACATCAGTCAAAGTTTGAATTAAAATGATATTAACACGAAGAATATGGTGACACAGTATCTATATTCGTAATCCATTCAGATAAGTAAAAGAAGAATAATACAAATGCTCAGGGGACCATTTTGTCCGGTTTTGCCCATCGAAGCGCAAAGGTGGACGTCTTCCTTAACGTTTCAGTGCTTTAGAAAAGGCAACCTTCCCATAAACACATTCTCCTAGTGCGGTCCAAGAGGATAAAGCGGCACACATTTTGCGGAACTTACCTAATTTTTTGGTACGATTTGAGCTGGAAATCCTGAATTAGCACATGTAGGCAAAGATGGTTAAGTAGTAACAGAGAGTTTGTACTAAAGCGCACTAAAAAGCAATAAAACCACACACCACTCGCGCAATCGTTGGAGTTCTTAAGCTGCGGCTCAGCTCTGACTGGGCTCAGGTGGCATCTTGGCGACCGACAGGTAAGTGGGAGAAACAAGTTTTGTCTATTTCTGTACCTCGAGTCATTGAGCCACTACTTTTTCTTTTCAGCAAGGAAAACATTTCCTATATGTATCTACAGTGTGTTATTTGGGCATCAAGTTATAATACAACGTGTCACCATTTTTTCAATAAGTAATACATTTGTGGATGTTCATACTATTTTGGTATGTTTACTTTATTTCCTGTTCATGTATATAACACTAGGCTTTTAACTGCATTAGCCGGAGATTTCAACGGACGCAGAATAGACAAACCCTTGAAGCAGCAATTATTTCTATATTTTATTGATCAACTTATATGCTTTATACTGTAGTTTATTGCAATTAAAGTCAACCAGGCCGCGCCAGGATTTATAGCCGCCTTCGTACAAACATAAACTTTGCACCTTTTAAACGATAATAACAATTGAAAATAATAAATAATACTACAAGTAATGTCTATTAAACATATTTATAAATATTAAACAGTCGCGTATTTAAAAAGAACTAATAGATACACAGAATATAAAAAAATAACAATCTATATTTACAAAGGGGCTTGTCCTGACCAACTTATCTATCACCACCCAGCCCAAACCCTGAATTCAGAAACGTGGAGTTTATATATGAAGAATATATTTCTCTCATGATGTACACACCCACTAAGAAGGGATTTTTCGAAATTCAACTCTTAAGGAGGTGAAAAGGGGTAACATTTGTTTTCAATGTATCTTAGACTCGATTGGATTACGATTTGATTTTTACTTACAGAGGTTATTTGTACATACCCACAAATACGTTATGCAAGATTTTCCCTAATCAACCCTTAAAGGTGCGAATCCGGATTCGGGATTGAATTATAGAACCCTTCGCATCTCCTGTGGTTGCTAAGCTAATACATCCTTTTTTGGCATATAGATAGATGTGTTTTTTAAGCGTTTAGAAAGTGTTTCAACGTTTTTTTTTATTTCACCCTTTAATGGATAAACGTGAAAAGGAATAAGGGGTCTCAATAACACCAGAAGTTACAAACGTGACAATTTGCTGCCCTTCACTCACTTACCATGAAGCCACCCACTAAGACAAAGTTTTTCGATATTCCACCCTAAGGTGTAAAAATGGTTTTCTGTTGACTGCGGTTTTATCCGCTTGACTGACCATCTAGGAAGTTGAAATTTGGTCAATGAGTTTCTTTTACAAAGTAGTCAAGTTTTTTTAGGGTTTTTCGGAATTCGCTCCTGTGTTTTCCTAAAGATCACCATAAAGTAGGAACTACTGCAGATAGGAAGTTCACATTCCACATACGCCTAAGTCATTTGTTTATTCAAAGCGTGCTAACATTATTGCATTTTATAATCAATGATGAGCGGAGTAAATTTAAGTGTATATGTCACAATTTTACATTTTTACATTTCTCAATATTTAAAGTAAGTTTATTTTTAGTACATCAGTTAAGAATCAAGTCAATATCCAACTGCAACTTAACATAGTTCTGCTTGTGATAGATTCGTTGAAATATTTTAACATCAGCAAGCATTAGCATGCTAGAATTTAAATTGATATCTATTGCATTAATAAAACGTATGAATAATGGGGGCTCTAAATTAAAACGTCGAGGAACCCTGGAAATGGCAGCATAGACCTAAGATTTGAAACAATTGCACATTACAATTGAGCTCTATCTTCCAGGTATGTTTTAAAAAGATAGATGTAAGACTCACTAAAGCCAAATCCTCGAAATTTAGACAATATGATATTATGTACAATTCTGTCGAAGGCCTTGGAGAAGTTTGTGTAAACAACATCTACCTGACTTTATTTATCTAAGGCTTCAGCAACAAACTGGGTGAAATAATTCAAATTAGTAATCGTAGAACGTTTTTCTACAAATTCCCATGCTGATACGCAGATATGTAGTTTTTAACATCTGAATAAGAAACAAAACCATTTCAAAAACTTTTGCAAAGTTGGTCAAACTAGAAATGGGACCACAGTTAGCAATATCAGAAATTGCACCACTTTTGAAAACGGGTCAGACCCGAGCCATTTTTCGTCTTTGTGGAAAGTTAGAAGTTTTTATACACAAATTAATTATGGGTAGGGGAGCGCGAACTAGGACTGCAGTACAATCTTTTATAAGAAAACCCGGCACTTGGTCAAGTCCAGCAGTTGAGTTGTTTTTCAACCTTCGTATAACTGCTGTAATATCACCTTCAGGTACACATTTGATTTTGATAAATGGCATGCTACTATGTAAATATTTTGGTTCGTCAGCAGAAATTAATACACAATCAGGAGAACGGTAAACCTAATTTGCAAAACCATTTACCTACTATCTCTTGTGAAGTATCATAGGTGATATCACCATTATATAATAGTCCAGGTACTCCACTATTGCACAGTTTGCTTGAATATATTACCAAAAGTTTTTAGAATCCGTAGTGATTGAATTTCAACGTCTGTCAGATTATAAATATAGGTCTCTTTATTTAATTTTGGCTAACGATCGTAATGGCCTGAACTTATGAAAGTGCATTATTGAATGCGAATATTTATATTTATTGTGGTGTTTATTTACTAGTTTTAGAATACGTATTTAATTTCATGTGATTATTACTTGGAATATACAAAATGCCGTCCGTATAGTGATAAGTGCAGCATTATAAAAAATATCGCATGCTTCATTAACATTCCTACAATCATCCGAAGCACACCAATTTGTTTCTAATAATTAATAATTTTCATAAAGCGCAGGAAAGTTAGCCTTACAGAAATTATAGGACCTGTTTGAATGTATTAACACAAAAATGTGATTCATGGTGTATTCTTAAATCACAACTAATTTAAACAGAGCGATAAACGTCTCCACTAGCAAGGAATTTACAATCACGATTTAAAGTGCAGTTCATATTGTAGAAAATGAGATCTGACAATGTGTTATTAATATTACGAATAAAGCTGAAGAGTATGGACGGATAAATGTGCTACCTGTTTGCGAAAAAAAGTATCGGAGTTAGTTGTTCATAAGCAATTAATACTAATAGTTATTTTTATGAAAAAGTGCTGAAAAGTTTAGTTTTGCGGACGTAATTACGGTATCAAAATTCTTTTTCGCGGCTGTTACTATTTCGCGGCCGTTGTTGTTGGTAATGGCTGCGAAAACGAATTTCGCGGTCGCAGACTTATCGTTGCACAAAAATTTATAGTGTGTTTTTCTTCATAATATGCAATGTGATTGCACAAAAAATATTGTGTATGCCACATTCCAATTATTGTATATCTACGCCCCGAAATGACTTTTTGGTGGCCGGCGAGACTAAGTGGTCTCCGCCAAATTATTCCGAAGAAGCAAAACATTTGAGAAATTCCTTTTTGCAGCCGTTACTAATAATAACGGCCGCGAAAAACGAAAAATATTGCAGCCGCAGTTACGTCGGCAAAATCTTTTCAGGACGGTTGCACATCAAGTATATTAATGATAACAACTTTATAACAATATTTGAGTCGGAATTCAGGCAAAAACATTTTTGTGGATCGGTGTTACAGTTTGTTTTAAAAAAGTATATAAAATGTACGTTCGAAACAATCAATAGGAGTTTGCTAGTTCATAAATTAAAATTATTTGGTGTACTGAATGTTGTGTTAAACTGGATTGGAGATTACTTAAAAAGTCGAAAGCAAGTAGTGAAGCGGCAAATTTGTTATTCGAGGAAAATGGAAATTTTCCTAGGTGTGCCTCAACTTTTTATTTTATATATTAATAATCTCTGTGAATACATGCGTCGCAGCAAACTACAATTGCGTGCGGTTGACACCCTGTATGACAGTAAAGATATGATAGAAAATATGAATAACGATTTAAGTAATATATAAATATTTATGCAAGAACAAACTGACACTTGATGTAGCAAAAGCAAAATATATGGTGTTAGGAAATTAAGTCATGTATTAAGCAGTTGAAGACAGCAACTTACATTTGTATAGAAATATAAATATTTAGGCGTTCTTGTACACAATAAATTAAAATTTGGTCTCACAAGTTCATTACATTATTAATAAATATATATAGTTTCAAATTTTTTCACAAACTTATGAATTGTTGATACAGATGGAATAGGTTGATTATTAAATTTACCCGAAAATCGCATGACACTCATTGATGACCAATAGAAAAATTAGTTCACGTACCGTAACTAAGACAATAACAAAATTTCTTGGAATTTTTTTGTAGGTAGACATTACTTCTTTTTAGGGTTTGTGTCGTTACGATTTTCTTACCGAATCTGCATTCGAGCATTAATTCATATCCGGAAATTATTTTTCGTGCATTCAAACAACGTCCTAATTTGCCCTAGCGTCCCGCTCGGGCAAATTAATACGATGTTGTAGGAACGCATTCAAAAAAATTTCCGGAAAGAATTAATGCTCTTATGAGATTATATGTGAGAATAAATCACGAACTGTGCGTAAACTGACGCCACTGTAAAATGTTTTGATAATAAATACCCTCTCTTCATAAGAATATTTAGTAATAATAGGACGAGAGGTCAAAATATTGCCGACAAATTTTTGCGTTTCAGATTCGAGTTCTGTTGCGTCGAAAATAAACGAGTGCTGTGCTTTCACGAGTCGTTATTTTCTAAAGCAACAGAAACGAGACCATCTGAAAAGCAAAAATTGTCGGCAATATTTTGACCTAGAGTCCTTTTTGTCTTGACAATTTAACTTTTAAATTATTGAAAATGGTCAATAAAAATACTCTTAACACTAAAATTATAAATTCACAAAACTAATGGTCTTTCAATTGTATCCTTTTCTAAAACTAAAATATAAAGTTATTTTTCATTAAAAAATAGTTACAGAAAAAATTATCGCTGAAATAAAGCTCCTCGAAATATTGTCACTAGAATAATAGTTACAGAAAAAATTGTTGCTGAAATAAAGCTCCTCGAAATATTGTCACTAAAATAATCGTTCGATTGGTAGTTTATTTTTAAATTGAAGAATGCCATTGGTTGACAATGACACCAGTTAAATTGTCAACATTATTATTCATAGTAATTAGTTAAATACATGAATTCACAACTGACAGAAAATGACATTTATTCTGGCATATACAAATTCGATCATGCTGGACTGTTTTTTGTGAATAAAATACAAAATATCTATTACAGTTTTTAAACTATTTCTATCTTAAACAAGCAACAAATTCAAGTAAAGTAGTATCACATTAACCGCCTTTTTTTTCTCTTTCGATTGATACCACTATCAATCCTATCAATTCAAGCGGAAAACAGGAATCTGCATATATACGATTTCTCATGCTATTTCCCTATGTTCGCACATTAACTGAAACACTGGGTATGTCTACCTGGCAAGAAACCGAGAAAAATTCGGAGAAATATATACAGGATGAGCAAAAAAAACGTTCTACCTATTTCTGCTTTAACTCAAGACTTATTACTTAAATGAAAGTAATACCGATTGGGCCACAATTATATATAACAGCAATAAGATAACATGAACAAGAAGATGACATGTATTGCTTGAGTAAGAAAGAGATAAACATAGTAGCAAATATTCGAGAAGGCTTGACGTTTAATTTAATTATGACATTTGTCAACTAAACATGCCTACTAAAATAATTTTTTCGTATGGCCATCTCTTTCTTACTCAAGCTTTTTATTTTGTTATTCATGTTATCTCATTGCTGTTATATATAATTATGGCCCCATCCGTATTTTGCACATAGCTCAGGTTTTTACACTTGAAGAAAAAGGGCATGTTTGAACACAACATATAGATACAGGGTGAGCACTAAAATAATTGTCATTTATTTTTGTTTTAACTTAGAAACAGATAAAAGTAGTAATTTGCACATAGCTCAGGTTTTACACTAGAAGAAAATTGAACCCAACAGAAACAGGTAAATATTGTAAGAATCAAAAAAGAGCAACAAAAAGTGCGTCTTGTTTAATACAGCCACAAATTGCACAGATCCGAGAGATCCTTCATGGTTCAATGGAAGACACGCATGGAACTGAAATCGCATTCGAAGACGCTGTAGTTCGAATCACACCACCGGTAAATTGATGTAATTCGCATTAGCAAGTGTCTTCTTTTATTGTTTCAGTAGTATTAGAAGCGTGAGACATGTTTACATAATTTTTTGATAACATTCTCTTTCATTGAATTGTTTTCTGTTACTTTCAGCACCGCTTGAAGTTCAGCATTTTTTGCATAAAATCGTTAATATCTTCTAAACCGTTGGCGGTAGATCCATACAACTTTCTATTAAAATTATTAGCATTTTAATGGAAAACTTGTAAGCTAGCTAAATATAAAGATTTCTATTAAAAAAAATAGGTGGCTACTCGTTTTGGGCTACCTTTTATAACCAAAACTGTCTGTTGTGCACCGCCTACTTAATTCGTACAATTTTTATATATTTATTAGACTCAGATGTCCAATTTGTTCAAATGCCGAAATGAATTTGGCCAATGCTGCAACTGAGCAAATTAATTCGGAAATGGGATTACTTTAGCTCTGAGTATTCGGCAAGTGAGCGAATTCAGCATCTGAGAGTACCTATATAAGCGATTATTATGTCACTCTCGTAGCTTTCGAAATATCTTTCTTGTCGGCCCCTGTACTCGTTATGGTCTCCATAATTTTCACTATGATAGTCAACACCATTGATCGCATGCCGTGTGCAGAAGAAGTTGATGCGGGTGGAATGGCTCTGATGTGGGCGCCAATCTAAATTTATATTGATAAGAAATTATGCTTTTGAAGATGTGACCTTTTTTAGCAGTAGATATACCAAACTGACTAGATCATTAAATATACGCTTCTTCAAATAAATTCAAGAACTAATGAGAGCTGAAAATGGAATTATTTTCTACTTTGTAGTAAAGCAATTTAAAAATTAATAAATATGTATTTTATTAATTTTTTAAATAAAAAACCCTTAGTTTCGTATAAGTACTAACTATACTGAAAATAAATTATTTAGTTCAACCAAATTTTAAAAAATCAAATTTCTTCTAATGAACAAGGATATGTGAACGTAATATTTTTAGATGTACTACACACAAATAGAAGAGAGCGCAACTAACTAATAACGATGGGTGAAAACCAAGATCATTTATAAACATTATGAACAAAATAAACAGTCTACAAATATGATTCCTTTATTATTTAATTATCCCGATATGAGTTATACACATAGCTTTTAACACGAACCCAATCTTTGCTTCTCAATAAATGCCGGTGTTTCTTAATGAGCTCGTGGCATTC
>OW679194.1:228679994-228894831 GCA_940337035.1 Agriotes lineatus | reverse complement strand
CCCCCACCCCCCCAAAATCGAAATTGAGTTTTCAACAGATCTTCACGTTTTAGAGTCCCCTGAACTCAAAAAACATGTGTTTGTTCATTGGTCTGTCTGTCTGTCTTGTCAGTCTGCCTGTGAACAGAATATCTCAAAAACCAAAAGAGGTATGGCGTTGAAACTTCATATATGTTTTGTGTACTGTGTAGCTGAGACAGCAAGCTTTTTAAGAAAATCGTGTTTACTATTGTAATTTTTCAGTTTTTTCCGATTTTTTCAAAAACGGGTCTAACGATTTTTGTTCAAATTTTACATTTTTATTACATTTTTAATATGTATTGATGTGAGATAGGTGATTTTCCAGTTTAATACTTCAAAAATGGGTTTCTTTTGTTTTTTTCTTTTTTTTTATTAACTTCTATTTTAAATGGAACACCCGGTATATTATTACTATATTGAATTAAGCTTAAAATTTTAGAGAACCTTAGTCTCTTCAACTAACACTTTATTTTGTACCATTTTTGTAGAATTTATAATTTTTGAAAATTTTTGACAAATGCTTAAAAATTAAAAATCTAAGTTTCGTCTAATTATAAGATCACTGTAATAGGAATTTGTGTGAGTGTATCACACCAGGTTTTTTATCATTTAAACGTAAGGTTCTTCTAACATCTGCATATAGGAGTTGGTATATTATTTATGTTTCTAAAAAAGCAATAATTATTTGATGATTTCCAATATCTTGTCACATTTTTCTTTTAAACGAATTTGGTCCACAATGGGTGCAAATAAAGATACATTAATAACTATACTACCTTTATAAACAGCCACTAAGGCACTGTGATAAACAAAAAACATTATTTGTTTTTCCAATAATAATTTCTTTCTTTTATCCAGATATTTAGAATCTCTTCACATCACATTTCTTTTTCATGAAGGTTGACTTTGGATTTTTGTTGTTAAGTTGCACATGAACAGAATTGTAATTTGTTGTTGTTGTATAACCTGTATAACCTCTAACAAATGTACTGTGATTTGACAGAAGAAACTATTGTTGCCAGTTTGGTAAAAGACTTTCCCTTTTCGAGCGTTTACAACTGTATTGTTGACCGGGCTGACTTTCCCTTTTCGTATTATTTGGGATGAAAAGGGTTTGTTTACGACATAACCCCGGCTGTGTTTAGAAATGAATCGTGCACGTTATGAGAGTTAGTTTTGATTGTTCAACTCGACGACACAAATCACATTTGACATTACAGATCTATTAACTCTTTCACCAGATCTGTTACAGAGCGAATTTAACTTTTTAGGGATTTAGAACTGCACTTAGTGTCACATTCTAGTTTATGGCCTTTTCTTGCACGACATGCGTTTTCAGGCCATTTATCACGCTACGCTACACGACCCCCTTGGCAGTGGTTTAATCCACGAGATTATGCAGGACGGAAATAATTCGGAAAATGCACTCGCCGTCCACTTCTTGTGTTTGCGGCTTGATTGTATATTTCGGCATCTGTGTGCGTCGCGGTGTTGGTTGCGGGTTGATCTTGTTCAGGCTCTGCTGCAAGATAGGCGGGTTTGAGCCTGTCGATTGAGATCGTCACCGGCCTGCCGCGAATGTCGACGCTGAAGGTTTTTGCTGCTCTGGAGATAACCCGGAATGGTCCATTGTAAGCAGCTTGCAGCGGCTTTCGCTTGGCATCGTTTCTCACGAACACATGTGTGGAGGTTGTGAGATATTTAAAGATGAATGTTTTGTGCTGGCCATGATGCTGAGCTGTAGTCGGGTGGACCGTGTTGAAATGCTCTCTAAGCTGGGTTACGAAGTCGGCTGCATGTACATCCTCCGTAGCAGTGAAGAATTCTCCTGGTACGCGAATATTCTCGCCGTAGATCATCTCGGCTGAGGTAGCGTTGAGGTCTACCTTGATGGCTGGAGAACTGCTGGCAGGTGCACTGCCCACCTGGTATCAGTGTGGCACTCAATTGCAGCTTTTAGCTGACGGTGAAAACGTTCGACAATGCCGTTAGCTGAGGAATGGTATGCCGTGGTTTGCATGTGTTGCGATCGCAAGAGGTTGGCTAACTCTTTGAATAGATTGGAGGTAAATTGCCGGCCGCGGTCTTTAGTGATACGTAGAAGTACACCAAACCTAGCTATCCAGCTACTGAAGAAGGCTTTGGCCACGGTTTCAGCAGTGATGTCGGGGATTGGGATGGCTTCAGGCTATCTGGAGTACCGGTCGATGGACGTCGGTCAGTATGTATTGCCTAATGATGAAGGAAGTGGCCCAACCGGGTCTAAATGCATGTGCTCGAACCTGGAGGAGGGCATGGTGGAGTTCCCCATTAGTGCTGCTATATGCCTGGTGATCTTCGAGCGCTGACACGGGACGCATTCTTGCTCCAATGGCTGCCGTCCTTGCGTAGGGAGGGCCATCAAACCTGGAGAAGACGAGCTGGGTCGTGGCTCGAATTCCGGGATGCGATAGGTTGTGGAGGGCGTCGGAACTGCTTTGTGTGCGCAGTGTCCCCGTCGTTGAATCGCAGTACACATCCGCGTCCTGATCCGGGAAGTAGACCTTCTTCAATGCTAGCGCGGCCTCATGGTGGAGGAATGTCTTCAGCTCGGTATCCGATTGTTGGGCTTTTTCCAGCGCTTTGTAGTTAATTGGGCTGCCTGGATAAACTGCAGTACAACCTGCAACAGACACACGTGTTAAAGTATCCGTGGGGACGTTGTCGCTTCCAGCGACATGACGAATATCTGTCGTAAACTGCCCAATGAAGTCCAGGTGCCGGAACTGTCTGGGCAATGCGCGTTCTGGTTTTTGTTGGAACGCGTATATTAGTGGCTTGTGGTCGATGTAAAGCGTGAAGTTCCGGCCTTCTACAAAGTAGCGGAACCGCCTTACAGCCGAATAAGCTACCAGTAGTGTTATAATATGTATAATATTACGTTGTTGCAAAGTTAACCAGTGGTATGAGTCTATTCAATCAATGATCAGGTTGTACACAGGATGAATACAATACTCATAAATAATTTAATTATATTTTAAATTTATAGTATTATACATATTATAACATGGTGTCAAGTGTAAAACTGTCAGATTTTAAGAATTGATGTGAACTAAACCAGAACTATTCAGTAGATTTACGATGTCAGTGACTATGCCAGTGCCGAAAGAACTTCGTCTTCATGAAGGCAATGTAGCTGAGAATTGGAGAAAGTTTAAAGTAACTCCATTGTTGCAATTGCCAAAGTCTATAACTGACTTTTGTTAACAAATGTTTTTATGGCCATTGCGATATATGTCAGATAGCGATAATCTTGGACGTTAGCCACAAGGGAGAAAAGGAGGCTAGAAGCGTTTGAGCTATGGTGCTACAGACGCATGCTGAAAATAAAGTGGACCGACAGGATAACAAATCTTGAAGTGTTGGAGAGAGTAAATGAAGGACGAACTCTGATGAAGACCATACAAAAAAGAAGAAGTACATTAATAGGACATATTTTAAGACATGAGGGACTTCTAAATACAATAATCGAAGGAAAAGTAGATGGGAAAAACGCAATAGGACGCCCACGAATGAAATATATGACAGAGATTATGAAGGACCTACAATGTAATAGTTACACCGAATTAAAAAGACTAGCGGCAGATAGGAGAGCATGGAAGACCAGAGTGCTGAATCAAACCAATCAAAACGATTGACAACCAGAGAGAGAGAGAGAGAGCGATAATCAACATTCACGGTAACCGTTAGATCGCCCGTTATAACCCGTAGGAACTAAAAGCAGTGAAAGCATAAGGATACTATGAGAAATCACAGACATGGATTATTCCAAAATAATCGAGGAAGTCGTTCAAGTAGAAGCATAGTAAAATCCAAAAGAATACAATATACAAAATAAATATAGACCGAATCGGAACGCGACAGTCTAAACGCTAAAAGAAAAGGAACAAGAGAAGCGAAATCCGAACCAACGTACAAAAAAAGACGAGATAAGGGTTCGAAAATTAAGGAAAGTAGAAAACGTATTGCCTAAAGACCGAAAGAAAAAAAAACAATAGTCGAGTTGAAGAATAATAATGTTTTGGGTGCCAAATTGTTGTTACAGTTCCACTCTAAAGCTGAGTATGGAAACTTTTGAAAGACAAGTGTGCCAACCCGAAATCAAAAGGCTCTAAAAACTGTTTAGGCAATCTGAAGAACCCGACGGAGTTCTAACTTGCCAGATCTACGGCAACAACAGAGAAAATTTCAAATTACACTTACGTAGCGTAACAGTTGTAACTAAGAACAGAGTAAGACGTAGAGAAACAATGCAATTGTTTAAAAGCCTTGGATATCAATCAGAAACGCGAGAATTCATAACGTTCAAAATTTCAGGTTAATCACTAATTATAATTTTGGCGTAATTGCAAATACTGATATTTATTCTTTATTTATCAAGAGAGCATTTTACATCTAAATATTATAGAGTTTCACATGCGCTCAATAAATCCGGAAATTTCCACATTTTAAAATTGTAGTTACATACGTTACAATCGTAAATTACAGTGTACTGATTCGTTAATTTCAACAGTTATTTATCTCAACGGTGAAATATCATTTGATACGATTTTCCATTTTTGCCATGTAGCACTTAGTTCGCCACTGTTGCCAGAATAAATCAGACCTCAGCATTCAGGCCTCTAAACTTCAAAGGTAAGCAAATGTCAATTTCAATTTCGTTACGCACAAATATAAGAGTTGACAGTTTAGGTAAAATCACAGAGTGTGAAACGGAATGAAAGACTAAAATCGGAATGAGTAATGATTCTGAAATTTGTAGTGACAGCCTTAATGCGTTTGAAATAGCGCTATTCGCCAAATACAGCATATCTCATTTATTTCCAGCTCTCTGTTTAGCGTACACTGCTTTTGAAGTTACGGCGCCAGAGAAAAATAATTTCCTTCGAAATCAGCACCTGGATTTTTCCATCAAATTGAGAATTTATATATCACTCTTTATAAAAAGCCAATTACACGTAATATCCTGTTTGAAAATTGAAAGAATATTGTTTTGACATGAACATTTATTTGTGTTTAAAATTAGATATAAAACTTGGATTTTTGAATTTCCAGTAAAACTTCATCCCAGTAATTCGGAACAGAGTTATTATTTGTTATTGGAATATTCTTGCAGGGGTTATTTATTGAATACTTAGTAATGTGATACTAACAATTAACTTGTAAAACCAATAAATTACAGTTTGCAGCTAATTAAATGAAGGGGGTGTGTTTTTTGTCATATGGAGCAACTGATTTTTAAAAATGATCGTTTTCTTTATCTCATTACTGGTACACGGCGAGTAGACCGAACTCAATAGGCCGAAAGCAATTGACCGAACTCAATTGACCGAATAGCAATAGACCGAAACGTCACTAGACCGAAGCAGCAATAGACCGAAACGTCACTAGACCGAAGCAGCAATAGACCGAAAATCACTCTGTCGAAAATATATTACGGTTACATTTATTAACATTAATAGCATCAACTTTTCTTCACACTTTATTCAAGCTTAGGACTGGCGTGTTTAGAAGTTTTTTTTGTTTTTTATTTTATTTTAACTTTATTCTAGTAAATCAAACAATACTTAACAAATATATCCTACCCAATTACATATCTACTAATATTAAAAATTAAAATTATGCGCAATCCCACGTAAATAATCGACGATGTTTTCTTGAATATCGAAGTTACTGACAAGGCGCTTTATTCTGTCAGCACAATCCCGATACCTTTTCTGGCTTCTGGGTGGTTCTTCGCCACTTACATTTTGCTCTATTTTGAGTTCGTTAAGACTCTGCTCTCGCTGCAGTGCTTCTATAAATTTCCAAATATTTGGATGGTTTGAAGAAACTTGCTGGTCAAAGCCTCGATGCCATCCTTCCACGGAATTGTTGGTTTTAGGTAAATCTTCATTCACACCATCAAAACAATTCCACATAACATGAGGAAAACGCGGCGGGCGACGGTGACGTCGTTGAGGGCGTCCTATCCACGTATCCTCAAAGTAGTCTAGCACACCTTGAGCTTCTTGTGGAATAACATTTTCTTCGCACAACTGTTCAAAGATATCTACTACATTTGCTGCAGGCACGAATGCCAGAGCAGGCAACAATCGCATTGTTAGGGCAAATTCAGGTTCTGCTTCATATCGACGCTGAAGTCCTTCTGACTGGATGTGACGGAAACAACATTGAGAAAAATGGAAAAAGCATCCCCGTTGCCTGGTTTGCGGAAATGCTGCAGACACTGCATTCATCATCCCTAATTCAAAGTCCATAAGTATGCTTATTGGTGAAACTGTCGGTTCAATGTCTTTCAAACTTGTAAGCAATCGAGTGTAGGTTTCTTCGGTTTTATCTGGCAGTAGTGCATATACTAATGGTATAGCATTGTTATATTGCAACCCATGGATTGTATATAATTGGCAAAATAGATGTGGCACAGTTTTAAACGTGCCATCTACGTACCAATGTATGGACTGAGCTAATAGCCGCAAGTTCCTTCTTGTGGAAAAAATTAATATTCGATCGTCAGCGGGTCCAGAATCAAGTAATAGAAAATCTGCTCCATTTTTAGTAATTTTGTAATTATCTGGGATTACAAGTTCTCTTCGATGACCAGGTATAGCTGGAGCAGCATCATGCTTAGTTCGAATGTTTCGTATAGTTCTTTTCATGTTGTCCACTTTTGGCAGTTTTGCTGACGCTGCCTGTGATAATCCTAAAGATGCTTGCGATACTATGAAGTGTGGAGCGTCCTGGGTACGTCTTGCACCTTCTCTAACATTTTGCATTACTTGAGCTGCCTCTATTTCTGCAGCATCAGCTGCATGGTTATGTTGGCCATTTTTGTGTGTAATATCGTTGTCCACTGATACAACACGAACACTACACTTGAATTTTTTATGACGTTCACACCTCCAGTATATCTTCGTATCAATTTGTTTGTCTTTGATGTACAAATGACCATCTAATAACAATTTGCGATGGCCCTTTACACTCTCTATGTACTGCAACACCATTTTCAATATTAACTTTCTACAACACTCCTTAGCAAGCTGTAGACTTGGAATAAATCGAAAAATAAGAAAAATTGCATTTATACCATGGAAAATCCTTAGCGCACAATGCAATTAAGTAAGGTATGTGCCTTACAAGCTATTAGTGTGCTTAATATTCTTATCTATCTTTGTGAGGATTTTTTGACAATAGGATTTAACCAACTTTAACATTCCTATCTCATCGTTAACGATAGGGCCTTTGTTATATATCATTTATACCTTCAATTTAAAAACATCTCTAAGATTTTGTGATTACCATTTTTATGCAGATGACACACAACTATTAATCAAATTTAATCCCGATAAAGTAGATGATGTCAATGCTAAAGGTAATTTTGATCTTAAAAATCTTATAGAATATTCGGAAAAACATAATCTTCAAATTAATGCAAGTAAATGTTATGTGATGTTATTTGGTAGGGCAAAAACTAGAGATGCCAATGTTAATAACATATCTATTAAAATAAGGGATGTCATTGGAAATGAAAGATTCTTGTAAAAATCTAGGACTTATCATCGATAATAAATTAAGATTTAAGGAACATATTTCTAGCAAATTACAAAAATCATATTTAAATTTAAAAATTATCTTTCAGAACCGATTTTCCTTGAATAAAAAAATAAAATGATTGAAAAAAAGGTACTCTTATTTTTTAAAATACACAAAAATGTTAATTGGAAGTATTTGTTATATCATATCTCTTAATAGTTATTTAACAAACAAGTATGTTAATGAGAGCGATTAATAATCGAGACATTTTAATGCGCGAGCGCTAGCGAGCGCGTTAATTGTAGATATTATTAATCGCCGATTAACATACGAGTTAGTTACAATATTTTTCCGTTGATCGTATATTATTTGAAGAGAATCTAATTTTATTCCATGAAAAGAATTTGACACTTAAAGTTTTGACATTAATGGTACCGGGTGACCATAAATGGTTGTGATTTTTTTCTTAGGTTGGCACTGTTTATGTTCGTGACATTGTAAGTCATGTCAAATATGAGGTTAGCAGATTAGGTTTTGAGTCAGTTTGTGTCAAAACTGACGCAAAACCTAACCTGTTAACCTCGAATTTGACATAGACTTACAGTTCCACCAACATAAACGGATTTTTAAAATCGTTTATTAATAAAAAATATTCATTAGTAAGGGTCATTAATAGACGATTCTCTATACATTAATGGACCCATAAATAAACGATCAACGAAAAAAATTATAATTGATTTTAAATAATTTGGTCCATTTGTTATTAAATTATTTAAAAATTTGACACAAAAATGAAATTTGTTTGCACTGATTTTGAATCACGTAATATCCTGGTTGCTAAGTGAGGGAAACTCAGGTTTGACAATACACGTTTATCGTATCCGTTGATAAGTTAACTTTGAAGTATTTCATTTGGTAATACACAGCGTGGTAAGAAAAAAATAGGAGAAACCAGAAAAAAATGTTTTCGGAGCAAGTAACTGTGACTTTATGTTTGACACCTACTTTTAACCCCTTTAAATAACATTTTTGTCTATTTTGAAAAATAACGGTACTTTATTCTTGAACCATTTTCATTTCATTTTTGAACCTCCCCTGTATACGAATATATTTAAATTTTGGCAAGTGCATTTTTAGTTTGAGAAGATGTAGAACTTGTATCAGGAATAAAACACTCTGATAAATGGATGATAAAAAATCCATGTGTTACAAATTTATGAGGGACAGTATATGTTATATTATACAGATTGGTGGTGGATAGTGTGAATATAGGCAGTCCATTGAGTTAGAATACAGTTTATGGGCTTTGTATGCGTTAGACAGAAGTAGACATATATGATTTAAAATCTAGTATCCTAGAATTCGGTGTTTTCTAAAAACAAAACCTTTTGATTCTGCGAATACTAGATGTTAATCGCATATAGGTCTGTTTATGCCTAACGCATACAAAGTCCATAAACTGTATTCACAAACATTTGATTACTTATGTTCACATTTTCCGCCACCAATCTGTATATTATGATATATAACACTGGAATGGGAAAAACATCTCTTACTCATGATACCACATACAACTATGGATTTCATCTACAAAAATACAATTTTATGGTGTAACTAGAATTTTAAAACTTTTTTTGAATAACTGACTACCCACTGCATTTGTATCGAAAAGGTGCCAGAAGAACGTCAAATTACTTTTATCTATTTTTATAAATAAGCGAGATATTGTCAAAAAACGAAAAATCGAAAAATTAAAGTTTTGTTTATAACTCGAAAACAAAAGACGGTAGCCTATTTTGGTTTAAACCATTAAGCTTTTCTGAAAAAAAGAGTTCGAGGATGGGAATCAATTTTTCCATATCTCCTATAGTTATCGAGATTCCCTATGAAAACATAGAAATTGCCTTAACCTGAAGACTGCGACAGAGACCAAGCTTATTCACGAAAATAGATTTGAGCTCCCTTAGCAAAAGAAAAGATAATTAGGTATTGTAGGTATCCGAATGTTAAGAATTTGCTAAGTCTTGTAATGTGTATTCTGAATTTCCACCCATTGAGTTTTCAGTCGAAATTTTAATGCCTCTAATGTTCTCTCGCGAAAGGCAAGTTGTGTTGAAATGACAGAATTGGTTAAATTGCTAGTTAGCTTTATACAGATTGGTGGCGGAAAATGTGAACAAAGGTAATCAAATGAGTTGGAATACAGCTTATGAGCTTTATATGCATTAGACAGAAATAATTATATGCGATTAACATCTAGTATCCGCAGAATGGAGGTGTTTCGTTTTCAGAAAACACTAAATCCTAGGATACTAGATTTTAAATCATATGTCTATTTCCGTCTAACGCATACGAAGCCCATAAACTGTATTCCAAGGTTACAGGTTAAGGCAATTTCGATGTTTTCATAGGGAATCTCGATAACTATAGGAGATACGAAAAAATGGGGTGGCGGAAAAAAGTGCCTGGAAAACAGTGCCGATGGAAAAAAGTGCCGCGGAAAAAAGTTCCGCGGAAAAAAGTGCCGACGGAAAAAGATGCAGCGGAAAAAAGTGTCGACGGGAAAAAATAATAATAAAGTAATAACCGGACGAAGAAGGTTTACAAAATTTTAAAAAACTGGAAGTTACCCTTTTATTTTTAAAAATCTCTGCATTGCGCAGTATTATGCAGTATTTGAACATGTATTGTGCTTATCTGTTCCCAAATCGACAGGAATGCAGATTTATAGATAATACGTAGAACTATTTCAATTTGAAGATTTTTATCTAAAGTGCATGTGGATTATGTCTACCATCTTAAGTGCAATTACCGCCAACAAATCTTTTAAGGTAAGTAACAAAAGACGAAATATATTATAAAATACAAAATTGTTATACAGTATGTCCACGGATTGGGTTACAATGGGGGAAAAAAGTTTATTTTTGACTTCTCAAAAAAATCACTCTTTATAAAAAAACCCTGCTTGTTCTCAAACTATAAATGCAATTGTTAAAATTTAATTATCCCTTTTCGTACACGGGGGAAGTTCGAAAATATGAAAATGGCTCAAGAATAAAGTACCCTTATTTTCCAAAATATGCAATAATGTTATTTGGAAATATTTGTTATAACATTTCTATTAAAAATTATAATTGCTTTGAATTGCTATTGATGTTTGGATCGCGTATTATTAATTTTTTTAAGATACTCGTGTCTTTGTTGACAGAAATATGAGATTTTTAGCATCAATTTCGGGCCACACAAATTTCAGGTTAAGTGACCGAAACTCAACTTTGACGATACACTCTTATGGTATCCGTCAATAAATTAACTTTGAAGTATCGCGTTTAGTAATTCGCAGGGTAGTAGAAGAATAAGAAAAACCAGTGGAAATTGTTTTTTAGAGCAGGTGGCTGTGACCTTATATGTGACACCTACTATTAATTCTAAGCAACATTTCAAATAACATTCTTTATCTAATAGACTTGTCTGTTTGGGACGCTGTTTGAGTAAATGTTTCTATTGATGCTATTGTTAATAAATAATAGTAATTTATTATACAAGACGATAAAGTTAAATTTTATCCACGAGTGAATCGTTTAACGTCGAGACGCAGTCGAGACGTTAATGGTTCAAGAGTGGATAGAAATAACTTTATCGTCGTGTATAATACAATATTTTTTTCTATAGCAAGAACTTTAACAATTTCAAAAGAAAATAATGACAGTTAATCACATTTCAAAATGTCAGTAGCTAGATTGGGTTGCTACGATAATACGAAGCTGTCATATTTAATTTAAACAAAAGTTAGAAAATTAAATTACTTTATCTATCCTTGATGTTAAAGTGCTACTTTATCTACCCTTGCTGTTAAAGTAAAACTTGACCTTTTGTTTTCAGTTGATAAAAGCACACTTTAACATGTGCTATAGAAAAAATGTAATTTTTCAAGATATTTAATGTGCACATTTACCGAATGTGTACTTTAACCATAACATATTTTCGACTAAGTGATTTTCGGTCTATTGCTGTTTCGGTCTAGTGACGTTTCGGTCTATTGCGTTTCGGTCAATTGAGTTCGGCCAACTGCCTTTCGGTCTATTGAGTTCGGTCTATTTACCTAGAACCCTCATTACTTTCATTTATAAAAATTTATAGTAGTACACCAACCATAAATAAAGGGAAAAGAAGGAAATAGGTACATTATATTCACCAACACAAAAAAATACTAGAAATAAAGTTATCGATGGTTTCATTACATTCATACATTTCGTTTAGTACTAATTAGAATCTTTAATATTAAATCACAAACATCTAGTACCCTTAAAAGTTAAGGGTTTCTTATCCAATTTCATGGTATAAATGGCAGTTAAAGGTAACGAAAGCTTTTAATATTAAAGTATTTTACAATTAGTCATATCTTGATTTTCCTTTTAGCAACGAAAATTTCGTATTTAGCATGGTTTATAATACCATTAATGAAGATTTGATTTTTAGCTACAAAATATTTTTATTCAGACATTTGATTTATATTACTAAAATGTAGGGTAAGGTTCCCTAATTTGAACAAGTTTTAATATTAAATTTTTTTACATAAAATCAAAGAACAGCAGACAGGCCAAATAAATACTACAGTGACTTCACACTTTTAACTATTTATTATAGGTAATATGAAAATTATTTGAACAGTATTTGTTATAGGATATCTAATTTATTATAAAACCTTACTTCTGGTTGAACCATAGGTATCCTTATTTGAACCACTTGAACTTATTAATTAGATGCACTTACAACTGGCTCAATAAAACTTTGTTGTTGATGGTCCTATCCCAGCACATGTAGCACGTATCCAAACTTTGAATTTTAAGCATTGTATCATATCGTCTTCTGCTATTTCTTAACAGAGGAGTTTTGTTTGGTGCAGTCTGAAGTTCGTCTTTATAGGGACTACTGTACTTCCTGTTTTTTGTTTGCTACTAGTGTAAGAGGAATGAGCAGATGGGCTTTCCGAAGTAGAAAAGATGGTAGAAGTTTCCACAACCCCCGAATGACCTGTGGAGGGAAATTCTCAAGCAAACGGAATCGCTCATATTTTGCAACTCGCAGGTGACCGTAAAAGTACCAGACGAAATTCAGCTACTATGTATTACGTTACCAAAATTGTAGTGTCACTTACCCTGTCAATACACGCAATTGGCCAAAACGGCGAGCAGTCCTGTGATAAATAAACCGTATTAAGGACGCGAAGGTCCAAAAACCGCCTACTAGCGAAGCTTCCGCACTATATTTCAAAATGATCAGAAGCTTAGAGCTAAAACTTGGAGCACAATCACGGAATTCTGCCGACCGACACCACTTTTTTGCAAGAGAAAAACCAACGAAAACAAAAGGAGCGGCCTGAAAACAGCTATTACGTCTGCTGGTAAACAGATTACAACCTAATCGCTAAAGCTGCGTCCGTACAACGACCGTCATCAATTAAAGGAGCTTTTACACGGCCAAGAATTATACAAGAAATTCCAATGTTAATTACGCTTTTGACACGTAACAAACTATTTATATGCTTCTTGCTATGGAAGGCACGCTAAGTCATCGTTTCAGTCTAAATAACATTTATGTTACTTTGGAACTTTAAATAACTCTCTCTAAGAGGAAGAAGAAAAGAGAATTATTTACGTCGCTTACTCCTTGTGCGTTGCTAACATTTGGGAACTAGTTCTGCTTCTTTGACTGAATGAAATTCTGGACTTTCTATGAAGGTATTTTCTTTATTATGGAGAGAAGAAATTTATAAACAATGTTGAAATGATAGTTAATAAATTCACCTTTATTATCATTCAACTGAGTATGCATTGTTGTTTTCAACATATTTCGTCAATTTGTAACACTATTCACGTAAAAGCTACAATTTTGAAGTAGGCAATAAAACAATAATGTAACTGAAACAGCACATTTTAGGAAGGTCAGTAGTAAAATAACACATTGCCTTTACACCCTACTTTACTTTTACCAACTGTCCTCCTACTGCTACAACTTCTTACATCTTTTTGGATAAAGTAGAAGTAAATTCTCCCGAGATTTGTTTTGGCAAACAAATGTCAAGTCATAAAGATGAGGCGCTAAAATAAGTAAGTTGTGCTTGTTACCTTTGATATAGTAATTTTTATAGCGTTAATAACGGGAGTAGATTTTTTGCTGGAAACCTTTGCGTGCCAAAATATCATGTACGGCATAAATAACAGAACGCCACAAAGGAGTTTTAGAGATTAGCTAACTCTAATGACTATTATAATTATAATACAGTAAATAATCCGCATTTAAAACTCGTTGGGTTGACCCAGCGAAGCGAGGGCTTTCGAAACTACTGGGAAAAAATAATTTCCGGGTATGTACCTATATACGTATGTTCTACACATAACGGTGGAAGTTACGGATGGATTTTCATGAAAACTTACAGATTTTAGTTTCACTGCGTTGCAGCGTTTGTTGTTAGGAGGCTCAAATAGCCCAAAAAATGTCTAAAAAACGACAATTTTTTTCCTAAAAACTCGCTTTAACGATATTGACCATTTTCACAGACAACATTTCTTTCTTACTCATAAGTGATCTCCCATACTCGTTATCTACCTAAAAGTCCAGGCAGGAAGATATCTGGTGGGGGTTGTGAAGTTACACATCTCTACAGATGTTGGTTTCACTAGAATGCACCGTCCGGTGTGGGAGGCCCAAATACCCCAAAAATGTCGACAAAGAAACGCTTTTTTCTCAAAAATGGCTCTAAAAATTTTGATAGTTTTCACAGATGCCAGTTCCATCTTACTCATAAGTGATACCTCATATTCAGTATCAACCTAAAAATTTCAGGAAGGGAATATTTGGGTCTACAATTTTTTTTTCAGATCTGAGCTTATGGGTATGCAATGTGGAGTTGCGCGAGGTCTATTGATCGCAGAAATGCTAGTTATAGTATATACAAGAAATCAGCCGTTAAAGTTGGTAGACCACACTATATTATCTAAACAACAATTGGAACTATAGCCACTGCAAAATAATTTTCTACTATCGGAACTAATATAAAAGCTTGAGAGCGTTGAAATACTGCAGCCTTAACAAACTCATAAATTACTCAAACATTTCATTTTTACAGAAAAATGTTTTCCGTGTTTCGCTGTTTATATTAATTATTTTCCATATTTCATGGGCTAATAAAAATGTTTTTCAGTGGTTTCTGCGAGTGACATTTTCATATTCCTTGAATATTTATATCGCCGTGAAAATATACCATTTATTATTCACATTCAAATGTCGAATGTCAATAATATATTAATACTACATGCAAAATTCAAATCCATTCTGACAAATACGTTCGCATGTACGCTTTTTAAACATAAAACATTTATTTGTTCGAACGTTTCGTGTTCCACATAAGCAGCGCAGAATTATTAGTACCTAGTAGCGTGAATTTATATAATCGAGTAAATATATATTGAAACCCAACAGCGGGGAGACTATTGGAAACTAATTTAAACGAAAAATATGAGTAACTTCTATAATGCAAAATCTCTGTTTTATTTGTTTAATTTTATTTGAATGAGATTTGCAAATGCAGGCACATTTGTAGGAGATGCCTTGATTAGCGTTATAGTAGGGCAAATCTGCTTTCTTGTTTAATATGTATGTATTTTCCTGATGTAAATCTTATGGATTATATGCAAGGGTTGATTGGTTTGTTTTGCCCCTGACCTAGTTCTAGTTGCACCCACATTTTTAATTTCGGTTATGATATACTACATTATATCTGCACACTGCATACAAAATATCATCATAATACACCTACTTGTTGTGAATGGACATGCATTTTTCTAAAAATGGAATGTGGATAAGGAGTTGTTATTAAATATCATCAGAAAAACGATTTAATCCCAGCCGAAATTCATGTCGGGTTAGTGAATACTTTGGACGGTTGGCTGTTTCGTTTGATTGATTATAAAACGTAGACAATTAAAAATGGTAAAATAGCATTTAATCATAAGCATGAAAGGGGACCTCCAGTTACCAGTCATAACAGTAAAAAATATAGTAAAAGTGCGTGATTTAGTAGTGTTGAATATACTTCATACGATTAGGAATATAGTAGATGAAACCGGGCTAACATAATATGCAGTCCACAAGAGATGAACAAATCTTTGACGCCCGATCAGAAACGAGTTCGTGTGATTTGGCTTTTATTTCAGTGTGGGTAAGACAAGGAAAGGTTTCTTGAGGAATTTGTTACTATGGGTGAGTCTTGGGTCTACCACTAAGACCCTAAAACGAAAATGCAGAGCAGAGAGTCTCGTCTCAAAATTAGAGATCGAGATTGACATTCTTTAATATCGAATTTTCGAGATAATATTAACCAAATTCTTGATCTCGACAGTTTTTCAATAGTATTTTTAAAACTCACATAAAAACGTAGTATAGTCAGCCTGTAAGTTGTCATGCCGCCGAGATGAAATAATTCTCGATCTCGTCTCAAAATTCGAGATCGGGATTAGCATTTTTTGATCTGGAATATTTCTCACTAGGTCTTTGAGAAATAAAATAAGCAAGAACTGCACAATTATCATAAATTTAACACACAATGTTTCATCACAAAACGTGAACGAATGACTGTGCACCTATATTAGCAAGCGTGTCACATTATTTCTTTACATAGGGAAATCACCGAACTACGCTTTCAAGTGTAGCAGAGCCATAAACCAGCGAGTGTGAAAGTCAATTGTGTGTATTGCTTTACGAATGACACTAATAAATGCAAAATTCGGGGTGCTGCGGTTGGAGTTAAACCAGTGGATCTTCTAAATCAATTGTGTGCTTGTCCCTAAAAAATCTCGATATCTTCAAAGTTGATTAATGTACGTCACTCTAAGCGAACTTTCTAAAAACGAACTTTCCTAAAATGTCGGACTGCAGTTCTCTAAACAGTATGAATTCCATATTGTCACAGAGTGATGATTTCGGACAACAAAGGCACTGCAGATAGCATTATAAGGATACTCTTTGTGTCATGCAAAAGGGCCAATTGCAGGGGCAAAAATCTGGTGTGATACACTCACACAACTTCCTTTTACAGTGATCTTATAATTAGTCAAAAATTTCATTTTTAGTTTTTAACCATTTGTTAAAAATTTTCAAAAATTACAAATTCTACAAAAACGGTACAAAATCGAGTGTTAGTTGAAGAGACAAATTTTCTCTAGAATTTTAAGGTGAATTCAAAAATGTAATAATATACCGGGTGTTTTATTTAAAATAGGAGTTAATAAAAAAAAATAGAAAAAAAAACAAAAGAAACCCACTTTAGAATTATTCAACTGGAAAATCACCTATCTCACATCAATACACATTAAAAACGTAAGAAAAATGTAAAATTTAAAAAAAATCGTTAGAGCCGTTTTTGAAAAAATCGAAAAAAACTGAAAAATCACAAGAGTAAACACCTACTTCCGGTTATGCGATTTTTTTCAAAAGCTTGCTGTCTCATCTACATAGTACACAAAACTTATATATGAAGTTTCAACGCCATACCTCTTTTCGTTTTTGAGATATTCTGTTCACAGACACACAGACAGACAGACACACAGACAGACAGACAGACAGACCAATGAAAAAAAATATGTTTTTTTGGGATCAGGGGACTCTAAAACGTGAAGATCTGTTGAAAACTCAATTTCGAATTTTTGGGGTGAATCCAATACTTCCTTTATAGTAGTAAAAGGAAGTAATAAACAGACGAGCACCCGATTGGACTAACAATGGCACAGGCAAAAGTGAAAACAAATCTTTGTAAGACAGCCCGTGCCAAGCGAACAATGGACCATAAACTCGAACCGAGTAAAGTGAAAAGAAAATTCCTCTTCGAGGTGAAAGTTGTTTCAACCCTTAGCCTGTGCTCAGCTGGAAAAAACCTATTATACTTAAAGAATAAGGAATCCTTTCCCTTGCATAAACGTTCTGCATATAAGCACGGACACTCTGGGATTCCAGCATTGTATATCCATTCGCCTTGTATCACTCTAACCAAGACGAGGGCACGGGTCAGATTCTTTAGTCTCTAATTTCCAAATTAGATTCCGATATTCGTTTATACTTAATTTGATGTTATGTTAAAATGTAATGTTAAAACATTGACGATGTGCAAAATATTACTTTTATTTAACTAATAGTTTCGTTCACTAATAGTTAATTTTCAATCCTACCTTCTTTGATTCGATTTGGATATCTGTTAACATTCATATTAGCTTTTCTTTTGTTTATGCAAAAATTGCAATGTTATCACTAAATATTAGGTTATTTAGTCTTTCACATTGTATTCAAACCCTTGTTTTTCCATTTTAGTTCTTTGAACACGTCCTCTAATATCAGATTGAATAACTTTGGTGATATTACCTCACCTTGTTTTACTACTCAGTTTAGCTCTATTCTATATGTTAAATCTTGTAGTTGACTTGTAGGGTAGCTTTGTTGTAAATTGTCTGTATTGTGTCAGTGTATCTTTGATCTAAACGAGCATTTCTCATTGTTCTAATGAAGCTTGTATTATCACAATGAAAATTGCTCTGAGAGCTACAGGTCGACGTGAAAAGTATGACGCTGACTGGTCGTTTAGGTCCAGTGCACGGAGTCAGTGGCGCGTGACCGCCGAAGAGGAATATCTGTGATGATCTCGCTTGTGAACGACAAGTACAAGTTTTACTAAGTGTAAATTCATCTCCACTGTTGACATTACTTGGATGTCTTTCTATTTCTTTTATTTATAATCGTATAAGTATAGAAAGATAAGAGTCATCACTGATATATATGTAAGTTGTAACTTTAACTGCGACTGCAATAAATTGTAAGTAACCGAAGCAAAAAATTGTCCTTGGTTTTAGTGTTCACCACTGCTATTTCTTTGATAGTTAATTCTTATTGATAATCTTTCCAATGTCATCTACCCATCATGGCTTTGGTTGTGTACTGTTTTGCTGTCTTAATGCAGTAACCCCTAGGTTTATATTTTATCCATGGGATATCCACTCTAAGTGCCCAGTCTACGTATCCCTGTGGGAGAATATCTCGGGTTTCAGCATTCTTTTAATGTCCTTTGTTGTTAGAGATCACTCGGAGGAGTCTTTAACTCCTAGATGGTGTGGCCCCAGGTGGCGGATCGGGGAATAACTTCCAGATGTGGAGTGTAGGGCAACTGAAATCCAGGCAAAAGTTAGTTGACATAGAAAACAAGGTCTGCATCTCAATGACATGACTGAATGTGGGGTTACGTTTGGATGATGACAATCAATATACAGTGAGGTCGTAAAGTTTGGAATAAATTCGATAAAACATTTTAGAAAGGTTTTCACAGAAAATCCTCGGGACACGTCAACCTTATTTTTTAATTTTTTTTTACGCCAATGGCATATTTTGATCGTGTTTTGTTTTGGAGCTGTGACGTCATCGGCATTTTTTTTAAATTGCAACCCTTATTTTTCTTCACGAATTTGGATAGAACAAATTTTCCTGAGTACGCAGATGTCAAAAAAGTATGACCTTAAAGAGGAAAACTTTTGAGATAATCAGTCCCAAAGTTAACTGTCAAAACCGTCTATTTCTAAAATATTGTTTTTTAAATTTTGGTTTTAAACTGTGTAATAGCGCCACTCACTTTGTGTTATGTAATTGTCCCTATCACTCACGAAATTACACTGACTTGTTTTTTAATTGTTCAGTTCCTGCACTAATTTGTTTCACATCCTGTTGTGTGTACTTTCCTTGTATTTCATTAACTGTTCGCTTTTCTCCAAATTTTCGAATATTGCTGTCCCATAATTATAATTGCCTTGTTCTGTTTGGTTTATGCTCGTCGCAACGTATTATCATAATTCTGCTTCTATTACCTTTAATTTAAAATGCTCATAAAACATATCCTATTTAATTATTCTGACATCTACGCTTCATTTAACACGCACCTACTATAAACCCTTCTGTGACAGTTCTATTTATTTTGGTTAGGCTTTAATTTTGCACAAACCTCTTGTTTTTGGCTAATTTAAAATTATCGACTCCAATCTATGAAAAACTCATTACTACCAGCATTTCTTTGCAAATGTAATTACGGATTGAAATTTACTTTCAATCTTGCAGTTGCATGGACTTTGTGCTATCTGACTTGTTTTATTTATTTGTTGTGCTGCAAGCAGGGTTGAGTAGCGGGTTCCAATGTATATATATCTAACGCTCCCAGTTTCGCAGAAAGTACACGGAATGGTATTTTCAGTTTAATAACTCGTATGACTGTAAACATGCAGGCTTTATACGTTGAAGACACCTGGAGGAATAGCAGAGCATTGTCGTCAGAGGTGGTGGGCTTGGGGATGCTGCTAAGATGTCGTCTAAGCAAATGTGCAACATAAGGTGTGGCAGGTTTTTCCCCAGTTATCGCACCAGGAAAACGCGTGTGGTCTCAGTTCTCAAAAGCAGCCACATGAATTGAGGGGCTCAGAACTGTGTAGGAGTTGGTCCTCCAGGACCTAAAAAAGAGAGGCCAAAGATGGAAGTTGGCCTCACGTATAGGTGATTTTGCAGAAATAATCTTATCCCAGTATAACCGGCTTAATTCTAGCAATCTCACACAGAATTTTTTAAGGGTGAGCGACGATTTCCACCATAATTCTGGAATCGTAATCTTCATGAAACAAGATTCCAAGAATCACACCCAGGAACAATCTCAAGAAATCCTTCTCATAAAATGGCCTCCGGAAATCAGACTATTTTGAAAATCCAGTAGAATCCCCCAAAACTCTAGGATTTCCAACATATCTCAAAAATGAGAAATCAGGTTATGCAACCAAATATAAAGTTAGGAATTGCGGGTCACTCGAAACATTTCTTGAACGTACCATATATAGTCCATTTTTTAAATCAACTGTCAGTGTCAAAACTTTATAAAAAAACCAGACTGTGTTACCTTAAATTCTGTACTTACCGACGATAAAATGTAAGTTTTTAATATTATAGGTTTATGTAGGATGTAGATACTTCTATATACAGAGTATTTTGTAGAGCATGTTCTTTCGTAACGGGTGTCCGCCGGCAAATTTCATTTTTAAACTTGCAATAAAATTTTTATTTCATAAAATATGTTATTGAAAAACAATACAAAATAAACCTCATTTGGCGGATGTGCTGTTTCACAAGTAATTTCCCAAAGATTAAGGTTTATTTTGTATTGTTTTTCAATAACATATTTTAAGAAATAAAAATTTTATTTCAAGTTTAAAAATGAAATTTGCCGGCGGACACCCGTTACATAATGGTAGACGAGTACGTATAGACGTAGATCAGGTGAAAGAAGCTGTTATGCAAACAAAATTGAAGAAAGCTCCGGGACCAGGGGGTATCTGCCCAGAACTAATAAGGTACGCACCAGAAAAATTAATTGCTATGCTGAAAACTCTATATCAACGATGTATTAATGGGGAGAATATCTCACAGAAATGGAAAACATCCTATATAACTCCCATACATAAGAAAGGCACTAAAGTTGACCCAACAAACTATCGAGGAATAGCAGTCATAAATACATTGGGCAGAATATACTCACGAATATTAAAAAACCTCATTGAGAAAGAAATAAAAGCAAAGCAACCAGAAGAACAGGCGGGCTTTCGAGCAGGCCGATCCACAATAGATAACTTATTCTCGTTGCAGTTAGTACTGGAAAAAAAATACAAAGAAACAGAGAAACACGCATAGCTTTAATAGACCTCGAAAAAGCACATGATAGTGTACCAACATCTAGATTGTGGAGAGAGATGAAGGAACTTGACATAGAACCTACGCTTATACAAGCCACGAGGCAGCTATATGAAAGCAATTTATCAAGAATAGAAAACCGGAAAACGTTTACCGAGACTTTCCACACAACAAAAGGTCTTCGGCAAGAATGCTATCCCATAGACTTTTTAAAATTTATTTAGATAGAGTCCTCGCAGGGTAGACAAAAAAATGCAAGCATATGGGTCTACGAGTGGGAGATGACAGGCTTTTCAGTTTATACTTCGCCGACGATCAAGTGGTGATTGCTGCAGAAGACCTGGATGACTTAACTATATGGTGAGGAAATTAAAGGAAGAATACGACAACGCGGGACTAACAATAAATATAGAAAATTTTCAATACCTATCGATTGGTACCAATGAACTAAACCATTTGCCACTAGAAAACGAATGTATACAAGGGGTAACGAAATGTAAATACTTAGGAATAATTTTTGATAAAACTGGAAGTAGCGACGAGAAAATTACTCAAGGAATTAATAAGGGCAGGAGTGTGATAAGGTCTCTAAGTTCGATATGGTAGGAGAAAAATATTAGAAAAGAAACCAAGAAAAGGCTTTACAAAAGTATTGTGCAAAGCGTAACCATCTATGGCTCAGAAGTATGGGACCTAAGCAGGAAGAATAGAAATAAATTGCTAGCTACTGAGATGGATTGTCTAAGGAGGAGCTGTAGAATATCACGTATTGAGCGAGTAAGAAACGACACCATTAGGCGAAACATGAGGTGGCTTAGAAGGGTAGTGGATTGGGTTCCGCCAGAAAGGAGAAAGAGAGGACGACCAAGACGAAGTTGGAGAGATGATGTAGACGAAGTCATGAGTACGAGAAACTTAGAGGAAGAAACATGTTATGATAGGAAAAGATGGAAACTGGGGACGGAGAGGCGGCAACAGCCGTAGAAAATCTGTTATATAGGTACGTATATTCTTGCGAGTACATTGAAGTGGACAGTGGACTCCACTGGAACACCGCGATTTTTTGTAATAAAACACAGTTACTAGTTGCAGTTTAAGCAATGAAGAAAACGTTTATTAAAAAAAGAAACTGGTCAGTCATCGTCAGAACCTGACTCTGAATTATCGGAATCGGAATCAGAGTCTTCCCTCAATTGAATGATGATGGGAGGTATATCCTCAATTATAGCATTTCCCATTAATTTTTTCCAATCATCAAGAATTAAATTATCACAGTGGCGGACACTGTTGTGCCACATTTGTGGCGTAACATATTCTATAGCTTTCTGCCACATCTCTTTAACCCTGCGACTTCTTTGAGTACATGATGAACTGACATGTTTATTGTAGAAACTTTTCAAAAAACCCCAGACCAGCTCGATAGGATTATACTGACAATTATAGGGCGGAAGTCGTAGAACCCTATGCCCATTGTCTTGTAATAATTTGTCAATGACATACGATTTTTGTATGTTCTTTTTCTTGGGTTTAATTATATCCCGAAGTACCTTTTCTGTGGCTTCTGGAGAGTAAGTGAAATGATTTTTATTCAACCATTCTATCATTTCACCTTTTTCTGTAGCGAAAACGGGGACCTTGTCAGTTTGGTGCAAGTGGTATGGCGCGTTATCCATGATAACCATGCAGGTTTGGGTAAGGTATATATAACCGGTAAAAACTGCTTACTAATCCAATCTGTAAATAGTGCAGCGTTCATATTTTTATGGTAGTCCTTATGGTCTATCTCCGAACTCAGCAGTAGGTCACAGTTTGGTAAAAAACCAGCAGAAGTTTCAGCATGCAATATTGTAAATCCTTTGCCTTCACCCTCCAGTCTTTGTGGAACACCGAAAGGATCAGACTCATTCACCCACTGTCGCAACTGGCTCCCATTCTTATATACCCAAGTTTCATCCAGATATACAAACATATATTCGTCAGATCCTAAGTACTGGAGATATTTCCGCAGGAATTTAATTCTTTAATTCTAAACAATATGTGGTTGTTCAATTAATACTTGTCTGTTGTTAATTTTTTTAAATTTATATCCCATAGCTTTAATAATTTTGTACAATTTTGATCGACAACCAATAAAATCACATTTATTGTTTGCATATTGATGGAGGTTATCAAGGGTGAAATGTTGTTTTTTTTGCATGCAGGGCGTGAATATGTCTACCCAATTCTTCTTTTATATAGTAAAAGGCTGGGTCAGTTTTATAATTAACTTTGGACCGTCGTTTTTTCGGGGTTGAACACATTTTGTCGTTTTAAAGTTATTACATATCTTGAGTGCAGACGTTCAATGTATCTAGTAAAGTATTTACGGAGATAAATGAGAATTTAGAAAATAGGTATTTAATACTATACGTTGAATATGTTCGAGGCCTTCTCACAAATCGCCTTCTTAGTCAATTCAGGTTTGTCAACTTTCACCTCTTCGCAATACTGAATCAGGGCCATTTTTTCACGCTCTGTGAGGGGCTGCCCACTACCTTCTTTTCGCGAAGGCATCTTTTCAAATTTTAAGCGTTAATTTTTCAACACAAACGCAATGACAGTTATGCGCAATGACAGCGCCGATGACGTTGAACGGCTCGACGCTGCCAACCTACATTATGAAATACACTATTTACTACTTTCAACTCCTCATACCAACTTGACAACACTTTGACAGCTGATTTAAAAAAATAGACTATAATGGTATCTAAATGAAAAATTATACGTAACAGAACATATAACCGATAATCAATAGTAGGCTTGGTTCTGCTATATTTAATCTGAGCTAATAGGTTTTCTTCCTCTTTTCAACATTGTTACATGTGTCTTATATTGCATTGTTGATCTCTAATATTTATGTGATATACTGTGATATACCTTTGGTTTCCAATATACACAGTTATGCTTAAGAACTCAAATTTTAGTCAGCGTTACAGCTCGCAGATTATATGATACTAAAAAATATGCAATAGTTTACATATTTAAATGGTATAAAATACTATATTTGGAATACCTTTAGTGAAGTAGGTCATGATGCTGAAGGCGATTAACAACAATTCCGGTTTAAAGTAATATACATACTTGTATAGCATTAATGTTACAATATGTTGAGTATTTCATATTTTTATTTCATTAATGTATTTACTAGACTGACTGTCTAGGGTGTTGAGCAAAGTTAATGGAAAATATTTATATGAAAGTGAAATTGGGGGTAAGAGTGTTTGATAATTGAATCAATCAAGTTGTAACAAAGGGAACCGTCGTTTCATACATTATGGTTTTCTTCTAGAGGCATTTTCCGAGTAGACAGGCAATTCTACTAATAGGTGTTCTCAAAGTCGCCTGTATTTGGTGGGATAAGCAATTTCGGTTATGTATTCCAAAATCTCCTGCCTACGGCAACGAAGGTCGGGCAATAAATCACGGAAGTGTAATCAGTAGCGAGCTCGGGATGCTTACATGATAAACTCTTCCAAACAAATTCCACATTGTCCACTAGCTAGTTACGAGATCGTTTATCAGCCAAGGCGTACGCGATTACCGCTCAGGTTACCGGTCGAGATAAAGAGACCATGAATGAGGAAACAGGCCGCTTAAACCTGCGCCCCGGGAACTCTCGATGTCTCTCTCGTGAAGATAAATAACCCCTCAGTAATTGCGTGCGGAGCGATACCATATTTCATACACGCCATGAGCCATAACTTAGAAGGCAATTACTATGAGTACGTCGTTTATCATCCGACTTCTCCAGACATGGGGAGAGGGCTGATTATCGAGATTAAATTGATAAGGAATTTTATTACATTTATCATACCTTAAATCTAACTGATTTTCGCCTTTCTGTACCTTTATTGGAAAATACATTACCGTCCATCCAGCTCGATGGAGACCAAGCCGGCGAGCAGATGCTTTATAATGCAGCGGGGATTTGCCTTATATAAGGTGTTGACGACGGTTGCGGTGCTGTAATTCCTTGCTCTAGTTTATGTCCCGTTCTATTGTCGTGGTAAACGGTCCCCAAGGTCTACAATTAATCCACCGAAATCCCAGACCGGTTAGCGGTAAAGTCGGCTGGGTTAGCGGTCAGCGCGGCCTCATTCAGAGATTCCGCAAGATTCCTAGGACCGCGTCGCAGTAATTGAACTAACCGAGACTGAATTAAAGTGTTTGACTTGATTCTCTCGATTATCATACCCAGTAAACTACCCTAACTGCAACGCAAATGGCAGTGGCGGTTATTCCACAGAAGCTGCAGAACTGGCAATTAGTTACCGTCGTTAAATTGTAGTGTTCATATTTTGCGACGCGCATACAAACATTTTTGTTCAATCAAGTTAAGCATTAGTTTAAAGGTTATCATCTTATTATCCGTTCACACCTTAAACGTTATGCAACCCAATTGTGCTCACTACTTGCATCCAGTTAATTTCTGTGTCCCATTTTATACTACTAGCTTCTACGTTTTTGTCATTTGTTTAAATTGGTTATTTGAATTTCACTACTCTTTATGCTTTTGCTTTTAAATGCTCAAGATAAAATCTCAGCAGTTTTCCATTTTTTGCCATTGCCGTCTCTTGTTAAACTGTAATACCAAAATTTCACGTGCCGCCACTGGCAAATGGAAATTTTAAACCCCTTCCGACGTAGCGTTCGAGCGGTAATGGAAGTGTAATTCGTTGCTTGTCGGCCGCTTCTACGTAAATACGTAAGAAAATTAAAATGTCAACATCCATATAGCAAATATCTAAAAGCAAATACCTTGTATACATAGTCTTTATAACGTTCATAAAAAGGAAGTGAGGGCGAGGTAGTTCAATTTTGCATCACATGCAAAGCTCGGCACGATGTAAAAACCTGAAAGGTGGTAAATAAGCAAGTTTTCAACAACTTGACTGGATTTGCACGTGCAAGTGGCGTTGACGAGGTTGCTTTGAAGATTTTCTCCTATATTTTACTTTGACTGCGTATTTTCCGGCTGTCACGCTTTAGCATGCTGGTTTTTGACACGTGTCATTTTACCTTTACCCCACAGATTTTATATTTATCGCTTTTTGTGAATGAAGTGACGCAAACGACATCAATTACCGGGAGACTGTTAAAGCTGAAATTGAACAAATTCGCATTCCACCAAACAGTTTTGTATAAAAAATTACATTATTGGTATGTTTGGTATTACAATTATGCGTATTATGAAATATTTTTCGATTAATTTAAAATTGTAATTGCATTACATTTTATAAGTACGTATACAATTTTATGTGCATTCTCAAATTTAGATGTGCATAATTTTAAGGGAGAAATTATATTGATGTACTAATGGGAAGCTCCGAGTGGATGCGTGTTTAGAATACTTTTTAAATACGATTATGTAGTACCCTTTGAATCAACGATTCTGGCACTAGCAGTGTCAAATAAAAAGGTTTGAATCCGTTTGGCTTTACTCTAACTTTCATGTTGTAGTGTACACTGTAGAGAATTCGTTCGGAATCAATACTAAACATTTACTGGAAGATGGCGCAGCATTATGGATACTTTTTCGAGAATAATAAATACTAAATCATAACTTAATTTTTATTTTTACAAAATTAAAACTTATAATGGTTATTTATGATACAGGTTACAAAATTGAAGTGTTTTAGGCACGCGACAGTTTTGTCAAGTTAAGTGCCTAAAAGTTTCTTTGCACTGCCTACCATACAAGATTTTACCTACTTTACATAAAAATAATCAGTAACTTTGAATTTTAACATTTCATAAATGTGACAATCTGTCAGTTGTCTAAAATCAAGGAGGTTTTTTCGACATTTTTTATACGAAAAGAACAATACAAAAACAGTTCTTTAATAGACCCTATTAAAGTACTGTTTTCAGTGTTTTAATAGCCACATTAAAATATCAACGATAATAGTTATTTATGTACCAAGGGCATTATGAAGATGTTTATGCTCTTTCGAGGGCGATAAGTTTACAAGCCGACAGCCCGAGGGTTAGAAGTCGCCCGAGGGCTATGCACAGCAAGTAATGCCCGTGGTGCATACAACGTTTTAATTTCCACTTTGGAATACGCAAATAAATTGAAAAGCTTGCAAAGCAGTTCACAACTCCCTAGGGCGTAAAGAGCGGGCGTAATTAACTGCTTTACATACCTCGTACCACAGATATAAACAGTCTTTGCGTTACCATATGGTAACGTAAACACGATATTAAAAAGTTGGTTCCTGTAAGATCCTTCTGACAAGAAACTAGTAGGTGGCGTTAGATTCACCTTGTCATTAGCTCATATTAGCAGTATTTTTAGTTCACTAAAGTGTGGTTTATGTTTAGTGGTTTTTTACATAAGTAGAAAAGTCATAATCATGTCAGTGCTCGAAAATCCGGACTTTCGACTACAGTAAGTACAACCATTTGGCGACATTTGTTTATAGTTTTATTATTGTAACAAAATCTTTCTTCTAAAGGATGTTTCTAACCTCACAAATGTACACGTGGCCAAAGCTTTTAATTTTCTTCCGGTTTTATATTGTTAAAAATGGCGTTACCATATGGCAACGCTAGGACTTACCACTACTGTGTTACTTTATATGTTGATTCTATTGTAGACGTGGTTTTACTCTACAAGAAGCGTTAGAAATGGCTTATGCTGACGGCTGCGATGCTGACCAGATATATATTGAGCCCCCAGAAGTCAGTCTGCTTACAGACGAAGAATCTGGGGATGAAGATGACATCCCAGATATAAATCATCTACCTCCTGCGGAAATTGTATTCTCAAATAATGAAAGAATAGGTTTCGAAGATGATATACAAGTTGCGTCGCCTTCTTCATCAGATAATGTCGCTGCAGCGCAGGAAAGGCAGACAACCAGTTAAGTCCCAAAACTTTGTAAAACGTTTAATTGGGCAAAAGGCGATTTCGATATTCCAAATTCGCGATTTCCACCACCTGACTCTTCCAGCTTCAAAAATTTGTCTATCATTGAATTCTTTGAATTATTTTGGACTGATGAAGTAATAAACTATTTAGTACACCAGTCTACACTATACGCTCAGTTTAAAAATTATCCAGATCCAAAAATTAAGTTTGAGGAGATGAGGTGCGCTATTGCTATACTCATAATGAGTGGCTACAATCATCTACCTGGAAAGAAATTCTACTGGGATTCAGGTATTGATATGAGAAATGGGTTTGTGTGTGACACAATGAGACGCAATAGATTTTTTACCATATTACAATTTCTACATTGTGCCGACAATAACAACGTTGACCAACAAGATAAAGTTTGCAAAGTTCGCCCTCTCATAAACATGATGAAGAAAGCATTTCTAAGATAATTTGTTCCCGAAGAAGGTCTCGACCATGACGAATCAATGATCAAATATTATGGTCGCCACGGATGCAAACAATTCATCCGTGGAAAACCGATACTATTCGGTTTCAAGATGTGGTGTATCAATAGTAAATCTGGGTATCTAGTCAATTTCGAGATGTATCAAGGAAAAAATCCTAACTTGAACGAATAATATGGGAAAATATTTGGTAAGGCAACTGCACTTCACAATCAGTGAATAAATGGTAAGTTTCAGACGAACCATCACTCTCTGACCACAATTATATAACCTTTGAACTGTCTTAACGGGAAGTAAGCCAAAGAGTTTACTACAACCCAAGAAAGACAGACTGGGACCTATATAAACAAAAACTACAAGAGAAGATAGAAGACCTAAAGTTCAGATCTCCCAATAAAGTAGTTTTAGACTCAAATGCTGACCGGTTAAAAGAGGTCATGATTGACTCCTTTCAGAGTAGCTGTCCTCTAATAGTCTAATAGACCCAAGTCAGCAAAGAGCAAAAAAACACACAAATTTGTGGAATAAAGACCTAGAAAAGACCAGACAAGAAGTCAGACGTCTGTTTAACAGGTCACAAATAACTGGGAGAACTATCACAAGGCTCTCACAGACTACGGCAAAAAGATCAAGGCAGCTAAGATAGCAGCCTGGAAAAAATTTTGCCAGGAGGTGGAGACCACGCGATCCACAGCTAGACTTCACAAAATTATCTCAAAGCAAGCCATGAACCCAGTAGGCACTCTTAAAAAAGAAAGCGGAGAATACACTACACCGGAAGAGGAGACTTTATCTCTTTTGATAAAAACTCACCTACCCGGAGCAGTGGAACAACCTACTCTGGCTGAACCCAATCATGCCCCTAGGAGGGAAGACTGGGAAACAGCTAAAAGAATAGTCAGCAAAGAAAAGATTAGATGGGCAACTAGCCTCTTCAGTCCTTTCAAATCTGCTGGAAACGACGGCATACAACCCGTAATGCTGCAGAAAGAGATAGATATACTGCCGAACCCACTCAAAGACATGTTCCAAGCAAGTCTTGCCTTGGGTTACATTTCCCAATCTTGGAGAGTGACTAAAGTAGTATTTATCCCTAAGCCTGGTAAGAGCAGCTATGCAGAAACTAAATCTTACAGACATATCAGCTTAACGTCATTCCTCCTTAAAACGTTGGAAAGATTAGGAGACAGATACTGGAGGGAGGAAACCCTAACTTGAGTCTCGATTCACAAATATCAAGATGCTTACCAAACAGGGAAGTCATGCGAAACCGCTCTACACCAACTAGTGGGGAAAATTGAGAGAACCTTGGAGTACAAGGAGTACGCAGTCGGAGCATTTCTAGACATAGAAGGTGCCTTCGACAACACCTCCTACCACTCTATTGAAAGAGCAATGACAAACCATCAGATCGATAACACCACGATAAGATGGACTATGGCAATGCTCAACACTAGAGTTGTAAAAGTCAAGTTATTTGACAAGGAAAAGACAGTGCAGGCGACAAGGGGATGTCCACAGGGAGGAGTTCTTGCTCCACTCCTGTGGTGTCTCACAGTTGATGAACTGCTGATCCAACTCAATAATAAAGGCTACTACACTCAAGGATACGCTGATGACATTGTCATACTGATTCAAGGTAAATACCAAAGAACCGTAGACAATGTAATGAAATCAGCACTAAAGATAACCGAAGAAGGCTGAAGTGCAAGCTATTAACGTATGCGCAAACATCAGCATAGAAAAGAAGCTGCTCAATCGAGACATACACATTCTCTCAGATAGTCAGGCAGCACTGAAAGCGCTAAACGCTTTCAGTACTTCATCGAGACTGGTCAAGGAATGCAAATCCAAACTTCAAACCTTAAGCCAGGGAAATACAGTAAAATTATGCTGGATCCCAGGTCACCAAGGTATTGAAGGAAACGAAAAGGTGGAGAAGCTCGCAAAAGAAGCAGCCCGTAATGCAATGACCGGTCCAGAACCTGGTCTAAGCATTCAGAAAAACCAAGCCCGCTCAGCCATTAATGAATGGGTCAACACTGCACACCAACTAAGGTGGAGAAACTACAATCAAGCAACACATTGCAAAATATTGCTAAAAACTCCGAATCCACACACCACCAAAACCCTGTTGAGACTGAACAGAACTCGATTCAAGCAAGTAGTCAGTCTACTAACAGGCACTGGAGCATTCAGAGAATTTATGCACAGGATCAATATCTATAGAAATGAACCTGTTTGCAGCCTATGCCAAGAGGATGATGAAACAGCCTATCATATCCTCTTTGAATGCCCAGCATTAAAGCGTAAAAGACACCAACTCGATTGGAGCCTTAACTCTATTGACAACCGCAAGCTAGTAGGGGACATTGCAAATCTAGTAAAAGATACGGATGTCGGCCTGCTAACTTGAAAACTCCCGACAGTACAAAAAGCCCAAAGGGCTGACGTGCACATGCCAGCAAAAGGCAGTCGTGGAATCTAAATCTAAATCCAAATCTAATCCTGTATAAAAAATCTGGTGTGATACACTCACACAACTTCCTTTTACAGTGATCTTATAATTAGTCAAAAATTTTATTTTTAATTTTTAACCATTTGTTAAAAATTTTCAAAAATTACAAATTCTACAAAAACGGTACAAAATCGAGTGTTAGTTGAAGAGACAAATTTTCTCTAGAATTTTAAGGTGAATTCAAAAATGTAATAATATACCGGGTGTTTTATTTAAAATAGGAGTTAATAAAAAAAATAGAAAAAAAAACAAAAGAAACCCACTTTAGAAGTATTCAACTGGAAAATCACCTATCTCACATCAATACACATTAAAAATGTAAGAAAAATGTAAAGTTTAAAAAAAATCGTTAGAGCCGTTTTTGAAAAAATCGAAAAAAACTGAAAAATCACAAGAGTAAACACCTACTTCCGGTTATGCGATTTTCTTCAAAAACTTGCTGTCTTATCTACATAGTACACAAAACTTATATATGAAGTTTCAATGCTATACCTCTTTTCGTTTTTGAGATATTCTGTTCACAGACAGACACACAGACACACAGACAGACAGACAGACAGACCAATGAAAAAAAAATATGTTTTTTGGGATCAGGGGACTCTAAAACGTGAAGATCTGTTGAAAACTCAATTTCGAATTTTTGGGGTGAATCCAATACTTCCTTTATAGTAGTAAAAGGAAGTAAAAATCAGTGAACCCAATAACACAGTTGAACTTCAGAAGAGAAATTGTGCAAGTATATATGACACGCTACGGTACGCCTTCTAAAGGAGCTGGGAGACCGGCAACATCACTATCAAGTGTGACTCTCAACAGAATAAGCGATGATATTAGGTATGATCGCCTCAATCATTTGTTAGTACAGGTTCCTAATAAAAAACGTAAACGTTATGCTGGAGAGGGTTGTTCTTCCAGTGTTCGCACAATGTGTAAAAAGTGCAATGTCGGGATGTGTATAGAATGCAATTTAATTTTTCACACCAAATGATTTTTTTTTCGTTTTATATAGATTCATTTAGTATTATATGTAGATTACTTCAATAAAAATTAATAAATTATGTTAGTGCATTATTATCGAAAAAAACATTTTTAAGGTAAAATGTAGTAGTCCTAAGTCCAAGCGTTACCATATGGTAACACCTCATAATTACTATACTAATTAATTCCGGCAACTTCTACCCACACAAACTAATTGTGTGAATCACCAGTAAGACAAAAATGTGAACATTTCAACAAAATTCCAAAATTAATTAATTCGGGACTTCATGGGTTAACATTTCAGTAATTACGTTTGATGGTACTCTAGGAACTCTGCCATAATTGGCTATTTGCATTGCGGATTTTGGTCAAATATTTATATTGAGTATCGAAAATATTTTAGAAAGCAATTTTAATTACAATTTTAAGGGCTACAGAAAGCGATAAGAGAGATAATGTAAACAGTAAAATTATAAAAACAGCAAACTATAAAAAGAAAGACAATGAAGAAATAAGAAGAATGAAAGAAGCAATTCTACGCAAAGAAACAAACTGGGAAAAAGAAAAGAATCAATTAAACAAAAGAGTAGACAGACGAGAAGAAAAAACTGAACAGCAAGAAAAAGTAAAAAAAAGAAGTAACATCATCATAGAAGGGATATCAATACTAAACGAAGAAAGGAGTAGAAGGTTTCATTCGAGAATCGCTAGGACTAACACCCGAGATTAAAGCAGCGTACAACAATAGTAGAGGAACTGAATGTATGAAAGCAGAAAAAGGCTATAATGGAAAACAGACACAAGCTGAAGGAGAAAAGAATTTACATAGACAGAGGGATGACACTAACGGAGAGAAAAATACAGGTGCAAGAGCAAAAGAAAAAAAGAAAAAGGTCGATACCAAAAACTGGAACTTCGAGAAAAATTGTAAGTATGGGACCACGCGAGCAAATAATAAAGCCAAAACAACTTACGGAAGGAAAACAAAAACGAGCAAAGACGACATAATCAACAAAAAGGATAACGGGTATTACGTACTAATAAAATCTGGTGTGATACCCGCACACAACTTCCTTTTACGGTGATCTTATAATTAGTCAAAAAATTGTTTTTAGCTTCCCCCTACATTATATAAAAAACCAAAAAAAAAAAACCTATTTTAGAGGTTTTCAACTGGAAAATCACATCTTTCACAACAATACACATTAAAAATGAAATAAAGATGTAAAGTTTGAAAACAATCGTTAAAGCCGTTTTTGAGGAAATCGAAAAAACTGCAAAATCACAAGAGTAAACACCATACTTCCTGTTATGCGATTTGGTTGAAAAGTTTGCTGTCGCATCTAGATAGTACACAAAACTTATATATGAAGTTTCAATGTCATATCTCTTCCTTTTTAAGATATTCTGTTCACACACAGACACACAGGCGCACAGAAACACAGACAGACAGATTAATGAACAAAAACATGTTTTTGGGGGATCCTGAAACCTGAAGATCTGTTGAAATGTCAATTTTGAAATTTTGGGGTGAAACCAATACTTCCTTTATTGTAAAAGGAAGTAAGAATAATATAAATAATAAGCGAAAATAAAGTTTACTGAAAGTAAGAACATAAACATAAAAAGAAAAACGAAGAAAAGACGTGATAAGAATAGGAACGGCGATCATCGTGTCCATGCTGTAACCAGGAAGATTAATCGAGATAGTAAACGAACTGAATTGTTACAAAGTAGACGTAGCCGTAGTACAAGAGAGAGAAGGGATAAACAAGGGAATAATATAATGCATTTCCAATCTATAAACGAAAGAACATCTTTGATGAGAGCGGAGGGGAAAATAACAAATATAATATTCATAAATGTATACGTCTCAACAGAAGAAGCAAAAGAAAGTGAAAAAGAGCAATTATATGAACAAGGAAAAAAGTTCATGACACGTCCATAACTTTGGGAGATTTGAACGCACATATAATGAAAGAAGAGTACATAAGGAAAGTCGCAATACATGAATACACAATCGAAAATGGATGTAAACTATGTAACTACGTAAATTCGATATGGAACTGAACATAATTAGAACAACATTTAAGCATAAAAGAATACACAAAAACGTGGATATACACAGGAACAAAAAATACAGCTAAAAAGGCAATATACTGATAATAAAAAAGGCTAAAAATGATGCGCGAACCTATAGGGAAGCAAATGTCCACACTTTCTATTTTCTAATAGTAGCAACACCAAAAAAATATAAAAAGAAAAGCAAAAAGTACACACCTGGTAAAGTAGGACATAGAAAACATTCAGAACGACGAAATATGCAAACAGTTAGAAAATAATAACAAGGAAAAACTACTTCAGGCAATAGAAGCAGCATATAGAAATCAAACCTGGGAAAGCATAAAAATGCAACACTATATGCTGCAAAAGTAATTAAAAGGAAGAGAAGAGAATAGAAAAGTGAATGGTTTGATTATGGACAATATAAAGAATGAAGGACAGATGCAACCAACAGATGCAAATAGAAGAAAAAAATCTGGGGAGAAAAACTAATAAAAAATAGAACACTGGAACAGAAGCAATAATATGAAGAAATTCTATAGAAAAATAAAGGAAAAGAAACAATAACATCGAATAAGAACAAGACGTCTCATAAACGAAAAATGAATAATAGTAAACGATTCAGAAGCGGAAAACAAATATAGAAAGAGGGATTTAGTAAACTTTTAAATGATCAAGAACAAGTCGTGGATGAGACAATAGTAGACACACCGAAGATAATTAAAAAATAAAAATGGAAAAGCGTCGGGCAGCGGCAACATAATAGAAGTATTAAAATACTGAGAAAAACAACTACACGATACAGTATACAAGTTCATAGTAAAAATATAAAACAATGCCAGAAGAATAGAAGAAAGACGTACTCGAACCCCTTCACAATAAAGGAACGAAAGAAGTTACTAACAATTACCATTACTAAATACAGCTTACAAAATAATATCAGTAATATATCACATCAGACTAGAACAGTTCACAGAAAAGCTTCTCGGAGGCTACCAAAATCGATTTAGGCCGGAAAGATCAACAAAAGATGCGTTACACACAATGAATCAAATTTTGGAAAACATTACGAATTTTCCATCGAATTAAATATTCTGTTTTTAGACTTCAGGCAAGCTTTCGTAAAAGTGAACATAAAAAGAATGTTTGAAGAAATGGCGAAATTAAGAACTCGAAAGAAGTTAATAAAATTAATAGAAATAACAATGGAGTCCAATGCAGTGATCAAAACACAATATGTAGTAACTGAGAGCTTTGAGATGAATACAGGTGTGCGGCAACAAGATGTATTGTCAGCGGTATCATCATCATATAAATAAAGGAGAACGATCCAAATGTGTGTGTCCGTCACGACAATTGCAGACGCTATGTCCCCCATTTGCGTTTGCATGAATTTCGCCGTCGCCTCGATTTCGCGAACGGGGCGGAGCCCCGAGGTCACCCTTGGAGAGGGGCGAAGCCCGGAGGGCCCCATTAAAGAGGAGCGGAGCCCCGACGGCCCCCTTGGAGAGCGGCGAAGTCCGGAGGGCCACCCTGCAGAGGAGCGAAGCCCCGGGGTCCCCCTTGGAGAGGGGCGATGCCCCGAAAGCTCTCTTGGAGAGGGGTGAAGCCCCGGGGCCCCCCTTGAAGTGGGGCGATGCCCCAAAGGCCTCCTTGGAGAGGGTCGGAGCCCCGCGGGCCCTCTTGGAGAGGGGCAAAGCTTCGAAGGCCCCCTAGAAGAGGGGCGAGATCCCGTAGGCCCCCTTGGAAAGGGGCGGAGCCCCAAGAGCCCCCTTGGAGAGGGGCGGATCCCCGGGGTCTTCTTGGAAAAGGGCAGAGCCCCGATGGCCTCCTTGAAGAAGGGCAGAGCCCCGAAGGCCCTTTTGGAGGGGGGAGATGTCCAGAGGGCCCCCTTGGAGAAGGGGGGTGTCCCGAGGGCCCCCTTGGAGGTGGGAGGTGTTCCGAGAGCCCTCTTGGAGAAGGGCGGAGCCCCGAAGGCCCCCTTGGAGAAAGGAGATTCTCCGAGGACCCTCTTGGTGAGGGGCGGAGCCCCGGGGCCCCCATGGAGTGGTGCGGAGCCCTAAGGGCCCCCATTGAAGAGGGGCGAAGCGTTATTTGAGAGGCATTTTGATTAAATCGATTTTGAAATCAGAAAAAAGAGAATGCCAAGACAACATAAACATCAAAGGGACCCAAATTATTGCGTATGCAGACGACATGGCTATAATAAGTAGGGCAAGGAAGGGACTTAAACAAGCTCGTAGAGAAATGGAGCAAGCAGCAAAAATAATGAAACTACAAATTAATCAACAAAAAACGAAATACATGAATATAGGGAAAAATATAGGAAACGAAAATGAAAATCTACAAGTAGATAACAACTTGGAAAGTAGAACAACTACTTCTACCTGAGGATGCAAATAAATAACTCAATTCAAAGCAACGAAGAAGTTAAAATAAGAATCCAGGCAGGTCAAAGTATATAAAACCCTACTAAAGGACCATAAGAAGAGTAAAGAGACAAAAATTTAAATATACAAAACACTAATAAGACCAGTCGTGACATATGCCAGAGAAACCAGATGCATAAGAAAAAAAGATGAGAAAAAACTAAGAATTTTGAATGAAAAGCACTGCGGACAATACTTAGACCGAAAAAGACAAACAAAAACGAATTTAGACCACTAATGAACATTTTAAACGACTTTTTTGGTAACTATTTTCTCTATCTTTGCTAGTAAATGCACATTTCGCAATTATTTTGGAAAAAATTTAAAACTTGACAGATAACGGATGTCATGTGAGAACTTTTGTTTGGCGCAATTGCGTTTTTCAACCACCTCCGATGGCCAGGGTTTGGATTTTTCAAAAAAACTTTAAATAAAACAAATTCCCATTTGATGCCAACTTGTTGGCGATCACTGTATACAATATAAACGTGCGTTGTGTATGTCTGTGTGAGTGTGTTACGTTTTTATAGTCAACCATCGGGCCAACATCGTCCTATCGTCACTGTGTTCTTCTTAGTGCAACAATAAGCATGCGTCTTACGAAGCATCCCATTGGCCAAGCGGTTAAGGCATCTTACTAGCTGTCAGCTTCCCTTGGGAGCGCCGAATCTTACCGATAGCAATACTTTTTTACGAAATAATTCAATCCAAAGTGCTTCGTTTAACCGTTTCAGTCGTATTAGAAACATTAAGATATTTTTATTTACTTTCTACCTAATTAGGAACACTGATCAACCGTTATTAGATCAAGTAATTTTGGTTAAAGCCTTTTCTTCTGCAACTTCTTGATTAGATTGAATTTTAAAAATGTAAAAAATGATCTTAATTAGAATAAGGCCACATATGTGGTGGGCGAAAAAGTTAGTCAACATATAATTTTATGTGGAACAATATTCAAATAGAGATTTATCTATAAAAATGACACCGGCTGAAAACCTAAGAGACGATGACAATTTGTATCGTTGTATTTTCGAATCTGTCGTAAGTACAGTTTATATTTTGCAAACATTACATTTGCAAACAAATTCATTTTATATTTTAAAAATGTTACCGATTTGCTTAGCGTGGCTGTAGGGTACATATTCTGATTGCATTGATAAATATGATGTTATTTTGAATCAAAGATATTCAGCATGACGACAATATAATGCTGATAAACGAAAACACGCAATGCGATTTTTTGCAGTGTAGTCTATTATATTACGTGGAAATCGCTTCAGCAATTTTATTTTGGCGAAACTGTCGTCACATCGTTATTCGCTTGTCGTGAAAGAAAAGCTCGTCATTTGGAGAATTAAGGATCGAGGAAAATCGTAATCCAATCTCAAACAAAGCGTCAAGTGGCCTTTACGTGGATTCTTTCAAATCCCACCTGTCCTTCCCTTAGCAGTAAATACTGTAAACATATAACTCACAGGCTTCCAGCTTATCCCTGATCGATTTTAAAACTTTGTAGCTCCTACTCCTAAGAACATACATTTATAAAAACTTACAAGCAATTGTGAGAAACTCACTCGCGATGTACTTTTCGTAATTGAAAATAGCTGTAATTATATGCAAACTGATTACTTATGAATAATGTTTAAACAGTTTCAATGTTGAGTAATCCAAATACATTCGTCAATTAGCATAATAGAATCTAGTGTAAAACGTATAAAAGGAGGAAATGAAACTCTTATTTTGGCTAAAATGATTTCCTAAACAGCATTTCCCTTTATTGCTAGGCAAATAAAGTAATATTTTATAATAAAAAGGTAGTTAGCGACTTGCCGGTTTAAAGGCAGCAACATTAAAGGAAATTCTGCGCATAAAACTTGATATATTTAAATTACGCTGTCACCATCAAGAAATTTTAATCCCACTTTCGCGGATATAAAAATGGATATAAAATTCCATAACACGTAACTTCATTGCAGCACTTGTCACCTTCAGTATATTTTCAGTAATGCAATAAAAAGAAAACGACGTTTTTACCCTCTTAGAAGTGTATTTTTACACCACTCTGGGGCCTCAAAAATTTCAAATTCCATTTCGTATAGCGCTCCGCTTCCCTCTGCTATAACACTTTGGCTGGGGTCGCTGCTATCGATAGACGACGACGCATTGTAAACTGAGTAGTTTAAAGGTGTTGAATAACTTCCACACTTATGCGATGGACTTACACGTGTATTCTGATAAATATTAAAATACGAAGTGGCAGTTCTGTAGCAATATATGGTTCCATTGTTGGACGAAGGAAATAATAAAATTGATAACAGAATATCGGTAATAATGACATTTTCTAGTGTAATTACAGGCGCCTGTCGTTGGCTAGAAGGATTTTTTTTGTAACAAATAGATTTTTAAATATTTTACACAATGGACATAGTGTTGTTACATTATTGATTGAACTGAAGCTATAATGTGCCCAAAAAATACAAAGGTGCTTGAACACCGGAAAATGGAACCACTTACATTATATATCTGTAGCTGTATGAAATATTAAATATTTATGTCAGTCGTAATGATTTGTCCAAATTTGTCCATTTGGCCAAATTAATTAACTCGTCTTAGAAAGTAATAATCTGAATTTCCTTTTTACTATATAGCCGGATATTAAAAAAATCATGAACATTGCACATTAATAGTAATTTCATATAAATTTACTTTAAATGCGTAGCATACTTTTTCAAGTTTTAAAATATGACCTAAAGCCAATAGTTTAAGAAATTGTAATACGCGGCCACAATTTTCTGGTCCGTCGGAAAAGGAGCTTAATAATAATTATCTTCGGAGCCTACCTATGTGTTAGAAGAATAATGGAAAATTCAGAAAATCGAGGAATAGTACGAATTCTTCTGAATTAAATTTTGAATATCAAATTTGTTAATAGTTTTATTTATAGTACAAATCGGTCATAATACAATTTACTCACGTAAGAAATGTTTGACTCACGCGTATAACGGCCGAGTGGGGTAAAATTTTTAAAGCCACTGTACTATTCTCCCAAGACGAACAAATATGCAAAATGTAAATTTATATGTCATGTCGTGCGCCATGTCAGTTCTGGGCTACATGGTAAGTAATGTAGAGTGCGACTATAAAGACGCAAGATAATAAGCCATTAGGCGATTTGTAAAAATTGAGTGACTGATGAAGGGCTGAAGAGCCTATACAAATCTTTACGGAAATATATGAAAACTACAAATGTTCAAGGGTTGAACCAGACAACCAGATGGAGAAATTGGGTATCGCAGAAACTGAAGCAAATAGACTTAATGTAGAAATATTAAGACGCACCGAAACACATTGGAAAGGCAATGGTCTGTTTAGATTGTTGGATATAAAGTTACTAATAACCTAATAACTAATTATTAGCAATAAAATAACATCTTTTGAAGAACCCCTGCAGGAATTGTACGATATGGCAACGAGCTTTCATTGCCCCTTCATGGACCAGCACTCTATAGTGTTGGCATGGTCTTTGCAACCCCGAGGTATTTCAGCAATGGTCCTCTAAAAAGGAGGTTGAACTACCCCCGGGGTAAAATCTCTTCCCGGAAAAGAAATTATAGTTAAAAATATTCAACATGAGCCTCAAACTGGACGGACTAATGGTAAATGACTAAAGCGATGAAAAAAGGATATTTTATTAGGAACACGGAATGTACTAAGCAACAATTACGTAACAAATGAAATATCAAAATACGAACTAGACATCACGGCAATTCAGGAAACGCGATGGCGTAATATTGGAGATATTACACATAGAAGCTACACACTGTTGTATAGTGTAAGAGAAGACAGACGACATGAAGATGGAGGGGGTTTTCTTATAAGCAGCAAAATGAAGACCAAAAACCATAAATTTAAAGCAATATCTCATAGAATATGTTCAATCAAATTTAAAGAATAGCTGTTTAATATTACTATATAAAAACACATATGCGTCAACCGAAACACCAGAAGAAGAAGGCAAACAATTTCTCCGAATCTCTAGAACAAATCGTAGACAACACCTCAAAAGGAGATATTTGTATAGTCCTGGGCGATCTCGATGCACCAGTAAGGAGAGAGGAGACTTATGAATCAACGGTTGGAAACCAAAACCGCAAATAAGTTTAAATGGATTAAAACAGATCGAATTGGCGGTTAGAAAAGGTTTAGTGATAAGTAGCGACACCTTCTCACATAAAACTATCCACAAAAGAACCTGGAAATCAAATGAGGGAGTGACGATAAACCAAATCGATTATATTCTAATCAACAATACAAATCGCACATACATAACAGACGTAAGGACAATGAAGATACTGATTGTGACAGCGATCATTTCCTGGTACAAGAAAGGCTACAACAAAAAATATCAAGTGTTAGATGTCAAAATACAACTAACGAAACGAAGAGAAACAATCTAGAGAAGCCGAAGGACCCATAAATTGATAAAAAAGATGCCAACAATCATTAACCAGAAGAAAAGACAATTAGCAAGGGAAACGAAAACAAAAGAAGAAGGCATTAAGAGAAAGTAAAGGAAGTGAGTGCGTACGTGCCGTAGATAACAGGAAAAAAGCACGCAAATATGAGAAAAGCTAAAACAATTTTCGGAGAAGCCAGGAAACAAAGTAGAACAACTTTGAGAAGAAGAAAAACGAGAATTAATAGAATGAAAACTAACGGAAATAGAAGAAAAGTTAGGAGAAAACGAAACAAGAAGAACATATAGAAGTAAAATACCTTAGAAATGGTTTTCAGCCTAGAACAAACATGTGTAAAAATAGAAAAAGTCAGATAAATGTAAACAGAACTGATATAGATAATAGATGGAGAGAGTATTTTACAAATTTACTGAATACAGACAATGACGAAGCAGAAGACGAACAAGAAAATGAATATGAAGATATACCAGAACCAAAGCCCATATTTGAGGAAATTGAGAACGTCATTGGCAAAATTAAGATGAATAAAGCTCCAGGTGAAGATAACATACCAACACAGTTATTAAAATCCGGCAGACAGGAGTTTTGGAAAAAATTATACAATTTAATACTGATAATCTGGAAGAACGAAAAGATGTCTCGATTATTGAGTGCAGGAATTCTATGCTCCATACCTAGAAAAGGAGAAACGCATTATGCTCGAACTATAGAGGAATTTGTCTTCTCAACACAACATACAAAGTCCTATTGCACGAACTATTGGAAATATTAAAAGAGTATGTAGATAGTAGAATAGGGAACTATTAAGCTGAATTCAGGAAGGGCAAATCCACAACAGTTCAAATATTTAGTATGCGGCAAATAGCAGAAAAAACACCAGAATATGGAATCAATATTCATTGTATCTTCGTAGATTGTAAACAAGAATACGACAGCGTGAGACATACGGCATTAAAACGATTGCTAGGTACATTTGAAATTCCACAGAAATATAGTTAAAGACCTTAAAGACGTAACTATAAAATAAGAGTAGGAGGTGAGGAAACGCAATTCATTAGTAGTAATGCGGGATTAAGACAATGAGACGCTATGTCGCCCATATTATTCAACATGGTACTAGATACAGTCATACAAAAACCCTACACAGGATGAAACTACCTATTCAGAAATCAAATTGATTTATGTAGGAGATATAGCCATAATTAGCACTAATAAAGCGACATAATTAAAACTTATAGAATACTAAAAGATAATTCAGAAGATGTAGGACTTACAAATAAATAGGAAAAAACAAAATACTTAAGAATATCAAGACAAGTAGAACAAGAAGAACAAGTAACTAGGAATATTGTAATAAATAGGGTAAATAAGTTCAAATACCTAGGCGCAGTAATGAACGAAACGAATGACGTAACCGAATATGTTAAAACCAGAATATTCATATCCAACAAGGCCCATTTTGTCATAAACCATATTATAAGATAATGAGACCTATACGAACATATGATTGTGAATCATGAACATTAGTAAAAAAAGAAAGAACATCGGTTAAGGGCATTTTTAAGAAAAATTCTACGAAGCATATTTGAACCAGTTAAAAAGAGGGGGGAATGGAGGCGGAGATACAATGAAGAAATAAGAAAGCTCTACAATGAACCAGATATTATCAATGTCATCAAGCGCTTGTGAATATAATGGATAGGACATGTGATGCGAATGGCACACAACAATACAACCCAGAGAGTATTTAACAGTATACCAATAATAACACGACCAAAAAGGAGGCCGCGTACAAGATGGGGAAGAATTGCCAGAAATAGAACAGAATGAAAAAAAAATGTTGAGACGGTGAAGACCCTTGATGGGTGATAAAAACCGAGAGAGAGTTAGAGAGCTTTCATTTCCGCTTCGAGAAGAAAACTACTTGCGATACAAGGTGTTTTTAATACCAAGGTGGGAACATTTCTTGTTGCTGATAATTATAGTCTACGGCTGGTAGGTGAGGAATGAGTATTCACAACGAGCGAAGGGAGCGATTTGTACAGTTTTTTATTGAACGTGGCGTAACCATTCGATAACTTGGATGTTGTGGTGGTGACAGATGTAGGTACTCGATAGATTATATATCTCTTGTTACCGTTACGGCGACTGTAAAGGAAGTAAGCAAAGACAACCGACTATTCAGCCGGAGCTGGTCGTGGGTAAAACAAAAGACTCAAAAGCTTCAGCTGTAAAATAAAAATATGGGCGCCAAGTAGCAAGTAGCCCAGCACTTTGCTAATCGAAAGAATGCGCTACTAACCCAACCTGAAAATAAAAGGTAACGGCAAAGGCACAAAACAGATACGCAGGCAAAGATGTCAAGGCAGTATAATTGCAGCACACACAAATACAGACACAATTAAAATACACACAAAGATATCATACGGCAAAACAAATCAGCATATGACAAAATTTATATCACAGTAATAATTAAGCGTTATATTAAGCACCACCAAAATATCGGCATATAACTTAAATATTCATAAAAGCGTAGTTGACCTAAGGGCGCAATTCAGTTAAATAGGTTAATTGTAAATAAAAAATATGCATAAGGAAATTACACGTTGACTTTTGACATGGCCAAATGCACTACTAAATGAAGACGGTCGATAGCTTCATGGCTATGACACAATTATTACAGCTTAAAATTTAGATTGGTTAGTTGAATTCGACCAATTACCCACTATGCAAGGTTTGCCTTAATTTACAATAACGCCTACATGGAATTCAAGATCTTGCTTCCCATGATAGCGCTTTAAGAACCGATAACTGACTATATTAACTTTTCAATCTGCATTAAATTACTTGCAATTGCGGCACGTATACTGAGGTTGGATTCAACCAAATGTTATGTCACTAACGATTCGTGACGATCGAGAACGGATTAAAATTTCATTAAAATGCCGTACAAATCTCGAAAATGTTAACACTTGAATGGAGCGTGAGGCACTACCGATCCTAATGATTTTTAACCTAAAAAGCTAATTAGAATGAATTACCACAATAGATTCGTTACAAGGCTTATATCACTTGCTTTAAATGGGTGAGGAACTCGCTTAAAATACATAACAAGATAAGTTTAATATTTACTGATTACATCGTAGCACGATCACAAGAACGCAAAAAAAGAATCCCAAAGTTCGAGTGGCCGAAACTATAATACAAAACAACCGACTTTGCGAGGATTTTCCTATGCTGCAGCAAACGTGGAAAAGGAGTCCGAGGGCTGCAGGGCGGCCGGCTCAACCAAGGGTGCAGAACTAACGACCTGCAGGTAACGTGTCGAAGGAGGTCACACAGGAGCTTCACCTGCGCTCTTTATTGTAGTCGAGGGGTTCTTAAGGGCTCGCCAAACTCAAAACGGCAGCTAGGGTCCATCTTCGTCGATTAACTAAGGAGCATATTCGCTCGCATTTCGGTATCACTTGGAACGCCACCAAACAAAAGGACGTCACCAACACAAGGACGTAGCTCAGCAAAAAGTACGTCACCAATCAGAAAAAGCTGAAAGAACATCAGATCATAGAATCTAGCTAATTATTCGTCAAGAAAACATACTCGCAGGTGTTCTCGGCTTCATTTCACCAACAGAAACATGTGCTTGCCAAGACGAAATCCAAACTATAGTATCTATAGTATTTGTAAATGTAATTGGGAAACAGTAGCAATAATGCTGATTTTCCTGACTTTGACTCTGTCTTCAATTATCACAATTTGAAGATGAAATGGCGGAGAGCGTAAGTTATTAACGGGGAATCAAAGTAATTTAAAACCCAAATCAATTTTGGCATATAAAATTACTTGCCGGTATTCTGCGTTTTTTGTACATATAGCAAGAAAGAGAAAGATCGTCCACTACGCAAAATAAATGTGAATGAAAGTTGATTTATATAATTTGGAATGTTGTTAATAAAATATGAAGTTGAACAAGAAAATACTTTAGTATTATCTTTATTATTGAAGGGAATACCATTTTTGTCAAGATCTCAGGAACTGGTACATTAAAATGAACTATCAAAGCCAAGTAACATGAAAAAAAAATCACTATATCTTACTAATTGTGTTCTAATTATTTCAAAGTAACGTAATCATCCTCCCTTATTGTAGTTATGTGCAAAAACAACCATACAATGTAGGTGTTACGACAAAGAAAGGACGCTTTTCTTTATTTTCTCTCATGTACGAAATACTACTGAATTTATAGATCGTAAATCAATTTTATGCTTAGATAGAACTATTGGAAATGAAAGGTATTATTCTAAGAATAAACTTAAGTTGAACCTAGCACCGTAATACAGGCAAATTAAATGAATAAGGAGCAGCACCTACGCCACCGGAAACTTAATATTAAACACGTCTTTTTAATTCTATCACGTCAGTTGTCAACCACAGAGGTACTTTAAAACCCATTTTATGCGCCTCCTTCTTGATGTTATAAAGATCTTATTTCTTTCATTTCTCTTTCATATCTGTTGGCATCGGTGTAATCGAAACTTTCAGGAACGCTGGTGATACCTCAGGTTTCAGTGTTTAAAGTCTGTAGCTATTTGTAACGATGGGTTCGGTTTTTTGAAAATGAGTTGTTTTAATATACCCAAAATTGTTGACGCCGACTAGAATGATCTGTTGAAGCGATTTATATTCCTGGTGTTTACACAAAAGTTAATTTTATTACCTTAACGTATTGTGTATTTTTGATGACAGTTGTATTAATGTAATATAAAGGGTTAGCATTTTCGATCCCAACAGTTTCATTTAATATATAATTTTCTGTCTAAATATAGCTAGTAAAATAACTTAGCTTTTAATATTTCGACCTGTTATTACTTTAAAACGTGTTTTTGATCTTTTAAAAGACCGTTTGTGGTGAAATACATTTTACAATAATTAATTTCATTATTTTAGCTCACGCGTTTTCAGAAAGCAAACTCATAAAGAAAATTATATGAGTTTGTAACATAAAATACGTTATATAAATTTAATTTGGTTTTGTACATTCCTAAAGGCTTCTTTTAGGTACGGTGTTCATGCTGTTCGGTTCAGTAAAGGGCTAATTTCACTCTGACAGTTTTAATCTATTCGAACAGTGAGTGTTCCCTCAGGGTTCCGTGTATGCAGATGACATATATATGATTAAACGTTTCAACAATGCACTCCCAACAAAGAAAATTTATGAAAAATAGACGTTCACCTAATAACTGTACTCGGACTGTATTTAGTAGGTATTAGAATTAACAAATGAAAGTAGCCATTCTTGTGATTTTCATGCAATTTATTTCACTTCATTTAGTCACTCCCTCAGGTTTTAACAGGCTGTGAAATAAAAACTTTATTAGGTAAGTATTGTTTAGAAAGTGATAGTAATAATAGTAACTGTTTTTATTTTCACAAATAATGTAGAGGGTAAAACATAATATTAAGATAGAGCAGTACTACTAGGCAGTTATGTTAAAAATGCCGTTTTCTAAAGTTTTAAATGTTAATTGGGAAGGAGAATATAACACATATTGTAGATTAATACGCTGATATGCCTAAGGTATTATACTACGATACACATACTCTTTATGGCAATCAAGTTATTTGCAACGAACGGCTACGGTTTCTACAAAGAGTGATAATTACCTTCCAGGTCTAGTATTTTTCTATCTATGCTAGCTTCTATATCAAGTTAGGCACGGGCCAAGGTGGGGTTTCTATTACATATTACATATTACATAAATATATTAGACCTACTGCAAGATGTATTTTCCATATGCTCCTATAAATGTTATTACAATTGGGTAAATTATGGTTTTAGTTCCCGGGAGATACTGTTATTGTTATTGGTTTTTTATCAGCTTCTAAATTTCTAACGCGGGAAATTATCTTGAAAGTGAATACATGAGATGCATTTACAGTTTAGTTTACTCTCTGTTAGTGTTATGTAGACATGGTGATTGTAGGAAAGAGACGGAGAAGGAGTATCGTAACCAAGAAAACTGCTTATTAAACAGCTGACAGATTTCCACATCCGAGATTTCTATATCGCATATGGATTAGCAAAAGTTAGCATCAGTGAAAAATGTTATCAAACTTTACAGGCTAAACAACGATGATTCACTGAATCTAATATCTGCCTTTCAGTTTTCGTTTAAATGGCTAATTCCGCAAAATATGCATCTTTATTACTTTAGATAGGACATAGATGCATGCGTGATTGACGTATATTACTTCAATATTTGCGACAAGTTATCAGTAAGTTATGAGTGTAATAAAATAGATCATAGCATAGTTATTTAAGTAATCGTAATTATTTTGCAAAAATCCCAACGCCTCTTCAGTCGGAATTACACACGGCTGTTAAATATTCAGACATACACACGGAATTCCTTGATCAGTCACTGTACGTGGCAAAGTTGTGTAAACATCGAAATCAGTAACTCGACACGCGCGCTATCGCACCCCGTGGAGCAGACTGATCAAGCCCAAACTGAGGAGACTCCAATTCAAGCTTAAATCTCTGTATCTTTGTCCCTACATTCTTCGCCGTTCTCCCAACGTTGCAGTCTATAAGCTGTGGAAAAGCTGAGCCGCTTTGATATGGCTCAAATGCGTCCATCAAAGCGAGCTAGCGGTATCGTAAAGTTTAATATATTCTGGAAATAAAAATTATTCGTAATTTGTTGAAGCTTTAAAATGAGAAGAACGATGAAAAATGTTTATTTCAGAATAAAAAAAATGAATGGCTGGTTTGTTATGGTAGATCCATGGTTCCTTGGATCCTTAAAGCGAGCCGCCACTATTGGTAAAAGAAGACTTTTCGGAATGATAAGTTTTTTGGTGTGCTGATATAGCGTTGTCGCCATAATTCTCCTGCTATTAGGTTCATATATTTGCTCCCACCAAATGTGGTATTGGTAACGAGATGTCAGTAATAGTAAAGTAATTGAGTAAAAGGAACGCAAGGGGCAAAGCTTGTTTTTTCACAGGGGTCAAAGTTGACTTTCAAAAATTAAGCAATAGGTTTGTGCAAAATGAATAGCCGAACCGAAAGAAAGTAATAGACACAAAAGGGTTTGCTATGTGCATGTAAAAGAATCGTAGATTTTAATTAAGCTAGTCAGTGAAATTTGTGAGGAATCGTAAAAGGTAAAGAAAGCTGGAATAAAATAGCAATACATTGCAAAAGAGCAATTTTGAAAAGCAGGCAGCAAGACATGAAAAATGAATTTGAAAAGCAAGCAGCAGGACATAGAGGAAGCAAATAAGAAGTAATAAACTTTATAAATAGTCAGTGCATTAAACGTTACTGAAAAGCAGAGCAATTAATAAAACGTGTATGTGGGTGGCGCAAAGAAACAATTTAGATTAAGAAAAAGAAAATGTTTTAGTTTGTAAGAAATTTGAAAATGTAAATTATGTACTCAAACTGATTTCTATTATGTACTAAAATTCATCAAAACTTATTTCCGTTAGCATTGTTACTATAGCAACAAGATTTGTTTTTGTTTTTAATAACGGAAAACGAGGAGAACAAAAGAATAATTATAAAGCTTGACATTGTGAAATTTGTGCTCCACTTCAATTAAAGTTTTTATATAATAAATGAGCATTTTGAAACCTGAAAAGTATATTATGTTGTTTTGCACGTGTTAAAGTTCATGTTTGTGGAGGTTTCCGCAACCTCAAAATAAAATTTTCTCCGAGAGCATCTCAGACGACATCGGCAGCAGTTCAGTTCGGGATCCCCATATTCAATTACGGTCAAGATAAGGGTCCAGAGTCAGGGGTCTTTACTGATACTTATCGGGCAGGACTGCAGGAATGCCTCCGCCAGCATCAACACCAAAGAAGGCCGTTCCAGAGATATATACCAACTGGGGTCATCCCCGTGCATTGTGGCAGCTACCACCGATTAGTAAAGGTAGGAAATTTGCCTAAAATAAAAGTGGTATCGTGCGGAATTCGAGAGGCATACAAGATTAGGCCTTACGGAAGAAGAAACCAGCCTGTTCAGGGCTCTACCGAAGGCGCAGTTCGAAAAATAACCAAGGCGTTCCAAATTATGAGGTTAGGCTAAGGTATCGAACCGTTTGGTTAAAACAATTGCAAAATTTAAGACGGCTTCCATCTAACGTCACTAAATAAATACCTGCCTGAAATAAAATATGTTATTTGCCGCCAAAACGCGAAGATTTAAATAAATACCTTACGAATGTTCATAATTTCGCCCATTTTAACATAAACACCGCTGACTGCAAGACATAAACCATTTTGTGGGATTTTTGACAGATTGGTAAACATTTAACTACTGCGCATTCGAACTAATTCCGGTGTACAGTACCGTACCAGATAAATAGTAAATTAGGAACTGACCCTGGGATTAAGGAGTTATTGTATTACTGAGCTAGCGTCTTTCCAAATTAATTGCAGCTAAATAAAATATTAAAAAGGGCATACAACAATTTATTTTGTGCAGTAAATTAGTACAGGTCGCATTTTAACCAGCCTAATAAATTGACAGGCAAAGTTCAAATACAATAATAACATTAAACACAGGATTGAACATTTTAGGATTTTGCTCTAACTTATATCACAATATAAATTAATTAATAATATATCTAATTAGAGACAAACAGAGCTATCCATCGCAATATATAATACGCAAAGAAGTGAATCGAGCATGATACATTTTAGAGCATCTGAATTAATAAAGCACCTTTAGTACTTTATTGATGTTTGTGTAATATCTCCTTTAGCGTTAATATCAGGTTATCAGATCAGCTGAAGGATTTTGCTTTTGGGCGTTGACTTTGGTATTTGCGTGTCACGTGGCTCTTCCGTTTCCGATTTGTTCCGTAATCCAATCAAGTCGCTGTGGTTTCTCGCTTTCAAGCTTTGGGTGTGGCTTTATCGCATCATGTTGTAGTAAAGATGGTATGTTAGCCCACGCCGCCAGGCGGATTTCGGGTTTGTAGCGACCCTTTGGAAGCCTTGTAGTTTGCTCCTATAAGCGGACCATGTGACGAGATTTCCTGGAGTGCAGCATTCCTCAGCCCCACTTTGGGGTGGGTTTTTGCGTCTTATGTTTGCATGTTGGCTTATACGGTTCGGTCCTAATTTGCGCTATGGTTTGCAGCCGCTATTGTTGGGTCAAAAATCGCTAGGATATGGTCAGATTTACTGAATGCTTTCTGTTTCGGAGAATCCGTTATGTCAACGTGATCTTGGCCCAGTAACCAATATTCTACAGCTGGTTGTGACTAGAGATAGGTTGCTGCCCTGGAAAAAGTAATATTCCTTCGTAGGAATAGCAGGGGGAGGTTTCATCTTTGCAATTTGATCATTACTTAATTCTGTTTATGACTTTTTGATTGCAGTGCTGACCCCAGCTCGAGTCGTGCCCATCAAGTCCCTGTGCATGTTACTTTAAATTTCTACGTTGAGTCATATTTAGGCTACTCCCATTGCCAGAGGATTCGATAGAATTCGTTCAGAATTCCTTGTACTTTACCGTTACGGTATTTTTTACAAATTTTTGAATGTGAACCTCTTGCTTTTTCATTTTTCGCGTCGTCTTTTTACGCAGGCCTCCGATGAGTTTGCCCCTCAGACCTCGCCGGAGTTTAATTTGTCTAATTTATATGACATTCAACCTTAGAATTTTAATTTAATCCTGAACCTTTTTATGCACTATATTGCTTAGACGTAAATCTGTCTGTAGTTTTACATTTGATGGTTCATTGTCTGTATGAACCTGTGATCCAGCCGATAAAGCGGATCTGTGATATTTAGGCTAGTATAATTATTTTAGTTGTTTATTGGGTATACTGGAAGTACTGTAGAAATTATACGTAAGTGTTCCTGTATTGGTTATTATTTTAGGCAATAGTATCAGCGTACATAAATCAAACCAGTAGAGACACTCACTGTCGGTTCCTTTGATGTCAAAATGCCAATTTTGATGACCTTGAACGGCTCCTGGGGGGTACTTTCCGATACTACTAACAGATGGCGCCACTACTTTATCACATATGATTGGTAGTAGAGCCAGTAACTGGCTCCGATTGGTAGAACTGTGTGCTGTCATCTGAGAGTCAAGCTTAGAAATACCCCCCGAGTTACTGTCCCAGGCACTCTACACAAGATTTAACATTTGACATAAGTGTCTCTACTTGTTTGATGTATGTACGCTGATATTATTGACTAGCTATTTTTATACAACATTACAGTTGAATATTATACACTGTCACCATTTAACACTTGTCTTACTTTGTCACTGTAACTGTTAGTTGAGATATTTTGTGAAAGACTGGTTAGTGCCCTCAGCAAATGTCTTCAATTTAGTATTTTGTAATGAACTGCACGTCGTCTCAACTGATTAGCTGGCCGCCCCTCGAGTCGAAAATTTGGTATTACGGTGTCAGGCCATTTTATTTTACTGTAATTCCTATAGCTATATTACCATTTATTATAGTTTTGGGACAGAGTTGGCGAGCCTGCCTGTATGTTGGGACCATTTCAGTCTTAGTTTATCGCATAACGCTTTAGCTGTTCGCATCAAACAAAAATTCAGACACGCGCGTGGCCTTTGGCTTCATTTAAAGGTTTAGCGTACCGCGCCAATCTTTACATCGTTGTTCGTGCAGCTGTTTGTCCCATCGGTTGTAAGAACATTTATTTTCAAGTTATTCAAAAATTTAGGCCATGAGAGCAACCAGGATAATTTCTACCTCTATCGCTTGCTATCGATCACACGTTGTCGGGTCTGACGTGGCCTACGCTGTGATTGAACAGACCTGGCTCGCGCGAGGCCGGCAACGCCGAGGCATTCAGTCTGGGACCGTGGCAGAGTAAAGTCGAGATAGCGTGTTTGGTGGGCGCCTTCAAGCTACAGCGTACAGTGCCCGACAAGCGAAGTGAGTGTCTGTGTGTTTCGTGGGGTTATGTGATGAAGTCCTAAATTCGCCGTGGCCGCTCGTACAGTTTTTACGCAAGCTTGTTTAGCTTATATATCTGTTGGGTGTAACGAGATTCTTCTTGCGAGCAGCCTAAATCAGCGGCTCCTTGGGCGGGTGGTCGCCGAGTGGCGTTACACCGCCGTGCCCGAATAAATCCAAGGGGAATTTTCTGGAGGTTTTCGAGTCTCACCTGCCCCAAACCAAATGACAGCTGTAGTGACATGTCGCCGCCGCTTGCAGCTTTCAACATTCCCGCACCGAGGCCGAGCTATTCAAAGCAATGTATTTCTGCATCTCATTTGTGTGCAACTAATTAAGCACGCCGCTAAATTACATTTGATCGCCGCACTGTGTGTTCATTCTGACATTTCGTTGGTGTGCAACTAATTAAGGAGACGTCGCCTCGCTGTTAATTTTCAACGTGGTGATCGATGCAATTATGAGGAAAGCGTTCGATGGACGACGTGGAGTAAGGTACGACGACATCAACTCCTTAACCGATTTAATGTTCGCCGATGACAGCGCCGTCTTCGCTAACACGGTCGCCGAAGCTACGGACATTTTGTACGACATTTCCCGTTTCGCCCAGTCATACGGATTCAGAATAAATGTGGATAAGACCAAAGTTCTCACAACGGACGGATCGAAAGCCAGCGTTTACCTTGATGGAACCCAAATCGAGCAGGTTCCAATGTTTGGGATCGCTGGTTGAGGAAAAGATAGTGGCATCGACGGCCGACGTTTACAGCCGCATCGGGTAGGCAACAGCAACATTCGCCTCGCTCAAATGGTGCATATGGAAACGAACGAATATTACCATCAAAACGAAAGTACGCTTATACCGAACGCTAATCCTTCCCATCTTTCTTTATGGATCGGAAACGTGGACATTGCTCAAGCCAGACCTTGAGCAACTTGAGGTCTTCCAAATGCGATGCTTGAGGCAGATTCTCGGTGTCTCGTTCCGCGACCGCCTTTGAAATGCAACAATTAGAGAAAAATATGATCAACAAACACTGATAGGAGAACAAATACAAAAAGGTCGACTACGATGGTTCGGATATCTCTGCCGAATGGATGATAACCGTTTGCGTTCACTTCCGCAATTCACTTTTACGAACTTAGCTAGATAGATTGGCTAACAGTATTTAACTGAAGCAGTGGGCGCGCATTCTTGAATTCACCTGTTCTTATGTAAGTGCTGATGTTAGATAAGGCGCTCCCAGCTGGGTTCTATTTCGTCTTTTTTTAGGGTAAGCCCTTTATACCACTGTATATGTAATATTGTGTGAGCCGATTATTTCGTCCCTATTGTAACTGACGGCCAGGGTTCTGGCCTAATAGATAGGTTTATTATATTTGTTGTATGATTATCCCTGGTACGTGTGCATGTTTGTTTACAGGGTGATCACGTCTCTATGTCAAGATCGATGTAAGGTGAGGCCTGGGGAGCGGTTCTTGGGCGTTGCAGGTAGGTCGGCGGGCTGTCGCTACGCTGTTGTTTCCCAGAGTCAGTATTTGAGTAGTTATGCCCCGTTTGGCTTTCAAGATTCTGTTAAGCGTGGGTTTTTCCCTATTGGATCTTGTGGCCCCCATCTATTTTGTGACATCCTATACATACCGACACGCTTTCCCTGTGGTGTACCGTTTTATGACCACGCCCATCTCCCTGAGCGGCCTTTAGCCTGTAAATATGATTTCCAGGGTGGACGTTTCCCGGACTTGTTTAAGTGTTTGATACTGTAACAACGGTTAGGAAAACGCCGAAACCCTTGCCAAAAGCTTACGACAGTCTTCCAACCGTTACCAGAAGGTCTGACTGAGGAGGATAACGAAATAAAAAACTACCTTTAAGCTCCATACGAACTTTCTTTCCTAATTCAACCATTATCCTATGGAGAAGTTGCTGAAATGAATGCTAGAAACTTAAACTGCAAGAATTCGCCAGGATATGAACTAATTACAGGTCGGATAATCAAAGATCCAGAAAATACAGGTATTACCGGTTCAATTGAAAAGAGCACAGATTATTTCCATACAGAAGCCTGACAAACCTAATAAGAAAACGGTTCAGTTGTTTAGTTTCAGTAATTTCCAAATTTTTCGAAAATATGTTCTTAGAAAGGCTCTCCCTTATACTAGTAGATATCAGAACATTAATTCGGCTTTTGAGAACCAACATTCCACTGCAAAACAGATGTATACAATTGTCAACGTTATAAAAAGGGTGTGGACGTTACTGCTATTTTTTAAATCAGCTCGTATCTAGGAGAATTATTCTTTTAACTTAAGTTTGGGGACCACACTGCTGATCTATTTTCTATTTAATTCCACAAGGCAGCACGCTAGATCCGATCATGTATTTAATATATACTATTAACTATTGCGACGTTTGCTGACGACACGGTAATAGTAGCAACGCACCAAGATTCCATAACAGCAGCACATATTTTTCAAAACCACCTGCAATTAGTCCACTATTGTCTCCTTGCTCTGGTCTATTGTAGTACGTTCTAAATTTCACACAATTGTCTGCTACTCGTAGATCTATTCTGTCGCTGCCACTATCTTTTTTGTTTCGTTTACTTTTACAGCATATTTTTATACGTAACATGTTCTGTAAACGCATGTCTTGATTGCTAATAAGATATGACCATTTCAACATGATGTTACGAATTTACCTAAATATGACTGTAGCTTAAACAAATTTGCAGAGCAGCTGAACGGGCATACGGTCCAGCTGGTGATCGCTCACGGAGGGTCGATGAATGAGACTGCGGCGAGGGTTCTAACACCAGGGAGCACGTCTTGTTCGAGTAATCATGGAAAGCGTCACGCAGAGATCTAGGTGGGAAGGACTTTATGGCAGCGGGATCAAATGGCTTAAAGATGTGGAAGACGTGGCCGCGCTCGCGATGGATGCAGAATGGTGGCGAGCGCTTCGGTAGTTCACGGGAAACATAAAACGATTATGGGTGGGGCGTAACTGAAATCGGACCACGGGCGGAAGGGTAGTTTAGTTAGTGCAGGTAATTCTGTGCAATAATGAAGCAAGACCAAAATTCGAGTTGTTAGACATCTATTGGCCAAACAGAGCTGGAAAATTACTTTTAAAAAGTAATTTAGTACTAATTACCAATTACCGTCTAACTGAGATTTCAATTACTCACATGAAATAGTAATTCAATTACCAATTACTTGATAATTGTAATTGTAAAACAAATTACTTTTTCAATTACTTTCAATAGAAATTGTTGTCATACAGTTGTATTTAGTAGAACACTCTTGCAAGTTGCAACTATCATTAATGTCGTGTCGATTTGTAATCGTAATCTAAAAATGCTTAATTTTGATGTTTTATTAACTTTAATAACCAACGTACTTTGTCAGTTTTCAAGGTTTTTTGATAATTGGGTTTTGTAGCTACTTGGACGGTTCAACAAAACCAAAAGTTTGTAGTTTGTTTTGATGTATCATGTAATAAATAAAGTCAAAGAAAAAAAATATATATTGCTTATATTATATCATATAAGCTGGTTATAATAAAATAAATAAGTAAAAGTACAAAAAATATTATACTCTGCCTTCACTATCACCAGTTTTTCAAATGATTCGTCCGAGTTTGCATTCCTTCTGGGAATATCTATAAATGTGGCAAACGAAAAAAGTCTTTCAACTGGTGCTGAGGAAGGTAAGTCTGTGTTATATTATTATGAGATATCCATTTATTAAATTAACTCTGTTCTCTTGTCTTCAAAATAACGAAGCAGGCCTAATTCAAGTTCTATTTTGTTTTTGCGGTCTATTTGTCTATTTGTAGTTGATGTGGAGGGTTTATCAAAACCCCCAAAATTTTCGTCTTCTGCTGCAATTCGATTGTCTGAATTTTCCTTTACATCTTGATTTGTATTGAGATGGTATGAGGCCCACGACTTGGCTCTGTTTGCAGTGCAAGATAGTTGACCGATTCAATAAGCACAGAGTTGGGATGTTTTATCTAATTGCAAAATTTTAAAACTAAAGTAAAACAGTAAATGCATTGATAATGAGATGCGAGAAAGATTAAATTAATTAGAGAAAGGTACGCAAAGGCAAAGCAAATTTCAAAGGGTTTAGATTGGCTTGTGACTAAATTAATATAATTCGAATAAGGTTTGTGCACATGGAAAGCCAGACCAATTTATAAAATGTATTTGACACAAAAGGTTGTTGGCTGCATTATAAAAGTAGCGTAATTTGTTAAGTCACAAGCAAAAGATAGTGAAATTAGTAAGCAAAGCAGAAAGGTAAATTAATCAGGATAATATAATAGAAATATTGCAAAAGAGCAATTCTAGAAGGCAACAGAAGAGAAAAGATAATGACACGAACACGATGAACTTAAAAATCAGTGTAATAGTGCAAAGCAGAGCAATGACAAAATAAAAATAAAAACGTTTGTGTGCGCAGCGCTAACAAACGATTTAGTTATAAGATTAAAGACAATAATTTAGTTTTAAGAAAATTGTAAATATAATTTAAGTACTCAAATTTACTTCCATTTGTAACCTTTCTTTACCAAAATATATTTCTTTTAACATAAGAGAATCATAGTAACCTAGCAACCTGATGCTGTTTTGTTGAAAAAAAAACAAGGGGAACAATTGAATTATTTTTTACATGAAGTTTGTTAGATTTGTGCTTCACTTTTAAACACATTTTTATACCATTAAACGAGCATATTACGAGTAAAAAAGAATTGCATTTCATTACGGCCATCTTAGAGTAGATGTGACAGTGTTTGTGAAGGTTTCCGCAGCACTAAAATATAAAATTTTCCAATCGCTTCTCCGAGGACATCGACTGCCGTTCAGCTGGGGTTTCCGATAATCATTCCCGGCAAAAGTAAGAATCCAGAGCCAGAGGCCTGCACTGCATTACGTCGGGGAGGATTGCAAGAACGTCACGGACAGCATCTGCAGCGAGGGGACCGTCTCCAGCAGAATATTCGGGCAGCATTCACAACGGGCAGCTTAGAAGTCTGCAAACGAGGTAAGATAAAGCCTGCAAATTTAAGTGTGGAGTGTCGGAAACGCATTAAAATCTGAGGTCAAACCTTTCCGGAGTAGCTTAGCGTTTTCCTGCGGCTCCATTTGCTTCGGTTTTTCCAAAATTCGAGTAGCGTCGGTGGATTGTGCGGATTCGGCTGAGAACCCAAGCGAACAAAAACAAATGCACGTTTTGGCGTCCCTTGTAGGTCACGAAACAAGCAAGGCGAGCTGTTCCTACGTCATCACTAAAACAAAATAGTTCTAATTGTTGCAAGCGCGAAAATTGGAATAATTACCTGACGCGTTTCTTACAGTAATTTCACTTTTAAAACATTCAAATACGCTGTCACCACTAGCGACATTTTGTGTCATTTGTCAAAGCAAGGATTTTTTTGATCTACCAAGAACCGCGCATTCGAACTACTGAGTTTACGAATAAAATAAAGTTCGTTTATGAACCCAACCCAATGAGATTTGAGTTTCATGCTTGCCTTGTATTTAGCCAAATCAGTTTTGCAGATTAGATAAAATATAACAGGGGCATACAACCATTTCATTGAGTGATCATTTATTACATTTCGCTTTTCACCAGCCACATTTTAACTAATTGAATTTTATTGAAAATTCACAAACGAGCAATCATTACATTTATTGGCCCAAAACGTAGAGCTTATAGACCCTGTTTTATCACAATATAGTCACGTTGGAATTTGTAAACAAATTTGAGGCTGTCGGAATTAATATTGTTTGAATGTCTTTTAAACTATTATTGCTGCTTTCTGAACCCGCTACAAAAGTACTATGCCACCTAAGTTTTATAGATGATATCGTTACAGACGCTAGTAGTGCTGCTTTAGATTTTTCATTAAATTTATAAAAAAATTCTATAGAGGTAATCTTTATTTAACATTTCATGTTAGCATTCCGTTTGCTTAAAGTTTTTATGATGTTATTCCGATAAGTTCTTACATATATAGCAGACCAATCCAATTTGATTATTTTTAACCACGTGAATCAGTTTGTCAAATCACATCACACTTGAAGTGAAAACGACTCTAGGGTGATTTTCAATCACCATGGAAACTATTAAAATTAAGTAGTATCCTATGACAAGTTGGCGGCCCTGCAAGTCAAATTCTAGGTTTTGCGTTAGTCTGCGTAAAAACTGACACGAAACCTAACCTGATAACCTCGAATTTGACATAGACATACAGTGCCACCAACATATTATTATAATGAAGTGTCAAATTAATTTGTCAGAAAAATGGCTTCTCGCTTCGGTAAAAATTATTAATTTATTTAAGAATTTATCTTCCCGAATTTACCTCGGCCAAGTGATAAATCCTAATAATTTGGACAAATAATATCCCTCAAGTGCGGTACCGTTATTTCTAGGCAACGCACTTTCGGGTTGTTATTTGTTAAAATTATTGCTGGTGATTATCACTACCCTTGGTAAATTATAGCTGATAATATAGTATTAATTATCAAAATTTTTTGGGTATCCACTTGTAATATTAAAAATCTGTAAAGGGGTTTACACGGAACTTCCCTAGCGCGAATTTGATCAATTTGCAAATAAAAAATTGTAGTCCTCTGCTATTCGAAATCCGCGCTCGGAGGCGAATATTTCGAGCCACTTTCATGTCCGCCGTTAGGATAACTGATCCACGAGCGCGTTTGAATTGAAGAAGCTTCTAATGCGTTATAAAGCATCATACTATTCGGTCTCATTTGTGGTGTCTACCCTGTATCTGCTAGGTCACATTTTCACCAATGATAAAGCTTAAGGCTTAAGCTATGTGTAAATTATTACTTGTATCTTTTACAAATAAAACATTTATTCGTCTTTTAGCCGATGAAACTAACAATGCAGTCCGCTGGAGTTTGCACTCCGCGCTCCGCCGCTAGGATAACTGAGCCATGGAAGTGGGCGAGCTTCTGCTGCCTTATAAAGTACCATACCAGTCTGTCCAATTTGTGATGTTTTCGCCGTGATAAAACCCGAGCTATGTGCAAATTATTACTTGTATATATTTCTCAGGAAAAGCAAAATTAAACAACATTTTTTTAAGGTGCTCACCCTGTATATATTTCTTCAACATTTTCTCGGTTTTATGTCAGGTAGACATATAATATGCATGCAAAATATCGTCTTCCTCCAACAAATAGTTTTTGAGTTATACCGCCAACAGGCAAGTCAGACATCTAGAGACTCAAAAACGTGGAAGATCTGAATAAACCTTTGAAGATGATTTTTTCGTGATTACAATATTTCAGGGAAAGTAAAAATTAAAATTAAAGTTGGGTTTTTATAAAATGAGCTAAGCAAACATGTTATTGTTTCCTCTTTCGAACCTATAATGTTACATTTTTGTTGTTCATATAAAATAATTGTTCATTTAATAGAGTATTTACTCCACCGAGTGACTACTAACAGTCTTCATATTATTTCCCTAGACAGATATGTTATTTTTGTCACAATTTTTGTAACCTAGAAACTGATTTCTACTCCCGGTCGTAGAAAAATATATTTTTCGAACTTCATTTTGGCTAGATTTTGTAACGATATTAGAAAAATAGCATGTTGAATATGTTAGAAAAGTGATTTTTCCATGTTCGTCTATAATTAATCCGTTCGCTTTGCTGCGTTCGCTCGTAAATTAAATTTAGAAAAACTCCCACTTTTCTTAACTTATAGATTAATCTACTATTAGACGCCTAACATCAGGCTGAATGGTGAAAATATGTAACTTACCTAAGTATACAGGGTGCAGCATTAAAATTCTTAATTGCTTGACAGCAAAATTTTGTTTAGATTTTGCAAAGAATATTACTTGCTGATTCAATTGGCGCAACTTCATAATTTTTTGTTGACTCAATTCGAAAACACTTTTTAACCTCTTTATCGGAAAGTGACATTTCTGACGCCTGTTAGGGAATTCCCGAAAATATACGTTTGGTTCCCTGATCGGTTTCCAATGGCAGCGGGAGTGAATATAATACATTTCCTCCCGTTGCTATTACAGACGATAGGCAATGTGATTAATAATACATCAACTAGCATCCTGCTTTTCATATTGAATTATTTTGGAATGCAGTTGAATACATGAGATAATCTCATTATAGAATGTAAAAGTGTCACATGTTGAGATGTATAACTCTCGACTACAATGTCATTCCCTCACTTGCATGATTACAATTAATTGATTACTGTTCTCGCTAACGGTGGGGAATTAAACTACATCCGCGGGAGAGAATGTTACATTTTCCTCCCTAGTAATACAAATAGCTATAAAAAATGTGTTAAGGTCTACACATTACTCTTTTGCGTGACGTAACAATTTTCTCTCTTTATTTAACTATAAGGAACTGGACGAAACAAAAAATCTGCAGTTTTCGGTCATGTCCGCTTTAAGTATGGTTGGTTTTATAATACTGTCAATGTGACATTTGTCCAAAATGACAGTAAAAAACGCGCAATCACAAGCACTCGAGCAAGCCTAAAGTCTTATTTTAAGCGTTAGGGACTCGAAGAGGAGAAACGTCGGATTACATAGGTCAGGAATGTCCTGGTTTGAATAATGTGATATTTAGAGCATCCCTTACATTAAAGGTTAGGTATATGTCAAATTATTTCTAAAGTCTACTACCTGCGATCTAAATGTTCTTTTTGAATTTCAATGCAATATAAGTTTTAAACGCTATGTTTTGTTATTTCTGACGTCACAGCAAAAGGGTAATGTGTAGACTTTAGCTAACTTTTGAAGTTTTAAAACAAAATATTAAATTGGTGTTGATCAGGAACTGTTGAATTTTGACAGGTGACTGATAAACCTAGTTGAAAACAGCTGATTGAAATAAGAATTCTGATGTACGAATTCTTATTTCAATCAGCTGTTTTCAAGAATAAAAGAAATTTGCTCAAGCACATAACAATGAAGTCATTTTTACATTCAAGAGACTTTAGATAATAAGCGGGTAAAAGTACTTATTTCATAAAGTTTCTGTAAAAGTTTGACAATAAATTGCTCAAGTTGCTTTCATGTTTTTACTTTAAAAATCGTATTCATTTTTAATAATACCTATTAAATTTATCAAAATATTTAATACTATCTATTATTTCTATGTTTCGGACAATAAAATATATGAAATTAAGTAAATTGGGTCAATATGCACTGTTCTTTAAAAAACCTAAATGGAATTTTGTGTAGTATCATGAGAGAAGCATTTTGGCCGTTTAGTTGAATTCATCTCTCAAAAATGTAATTGTTATTTTCACGGCAGTATACTCCTAAGCTAGAACATCGTTTAAACAAGCAAATTGAAATGAATCATTAATTATTATAAACCAATATCGTCTAATGAAGCTATTTATCAATTATTATAGACAAAAATTGAATTATATTTTTATCGTAGTTATTGTATTCTGTGATCGCAAATATATTTTTAGCGTCTTACACAATAAATATTATTAGCTACACGTACACTATTACAATCTGCCCAACAGATCCACATAAAAACTTTTGCCAACACACCAAATATTCTTCTCTTTGTTCGTGCACACGTACGTCGTTTAAAATGCGAATTTTGCACTTATTTATAGGTAATTTTTTATTCAAGTATTTGTTTCTTTAGGTATAAAGAAAAAATCCTTAAAATTTCAGCCAAATTGGGTATTTTTAAACCATGCCCACTTCCACTTCAAGTTTGACTGATACACCAAATTGAAAAAGTACTCTATCTTAAAGCACCTCTATAATACGAGCATGCTTGTCAGCCATATTGAATCACATCACAAAGGCGGCAAATTAAAAAAATTAGTTACTTTTCAGAAAATGAAAATATGTTAATGTCTATACGTTTAATAGTACTAATTCAAGGCTGAACAACCGGTTATGCTCGAAGATTTTGATATCCGAAAAACGGAAAAGACGGAAAAAATGTTTTAGGCTTACCTTATATATAAAAAAGTATTCCTTAGTCTTGAAATAGACTGATTTTTTAATAAAGAATATGAGAATATATAAAAATCAAAAAGACACAGGAAAACGAACACAGTTGGCAACTCAAACACAAGGTTAGAAGCTAGAACAGCGAGCATAGATAATATAACCCACAACGAGTGAACTGTTTGACGTTGTAGGGTTATGTTTTGGTTGCATCATGGCCACCAACATGTAAACGCGAAAGCACTGCGATGCAAGATTTTATGCAACTTGTGCGACATGCATCTGCTTGTATTATAAAGGGCTCTACTCTATTTCATAACGTATAACTATGTAATTTATTTCTGAACAAGTAATTTTTGTGTTACAATGAGTCTTCTTACTCATAAAAATAATGCGGATGTTAACACAGATGTTGAATAAACGTTTAGGCCTATTTAAAAAAATAATACCTATATCATTTTTTTCTTAGTGTTTGTAATTTGGATACCCTTTTCGATAGTCTGCAATTGCCTACAAAAAAGGAAAACAAAACATAGCGTCAACTTCAAAATATTTTGCAAATTTATGGGTACTGTACTTGAAATAAATATGTTTGCTGCTCAATACTTTTTGTTACTCTGTCATTGTAATTTGTTAGAAGCTTCACTCCTCTCTAGGCCATATCATTTGTCTCATCAATGTTTTTACAACCTCTTCTCCTTGTATAAACTCGGAACAACTTTTCTTTCAATCTGTGGTCGATTTAAAAACGTTGGTTGAAATTAAAAACCTGGTAAAGAAATGTCTGGACTTTCCGCTAATCACTTGAATTAGAATGTCACTGTCTTCATTCTGTCTACATATTTTTGCCTTCGTCTCGCTACTTACATCGTTGTCATACAGAGCTATATATATTTACTAATTTCTTCATTGTTATTTCAGCAAGCTTCCTAATTGGGTAATTGTATAAGTTCCTCAAACATTTCAAATCTGCTAATGGCAATTTGTATGTCCGATGAGCCACAAATCAAAACTGGCAATAACATTTCACTATGAAATAATTAATATGTAATAACGCTGTTGTATCTGTTGAAGTCAGTTTAAATTGTTCTCGAAAAAGATACATCTTTAGGGAGTAGATCCGTTTGGCCATCCGAGCATGATAACAAGCTCCAGGTTGCTTAAATACGACAGCCTGAATTATTTCATATCCTAAAAATAATAGTATCAGTTCAAGAAACTGTAATCATTTCTTGATCATTTTTCATCCAACATTTTTACACAAAAATTAAGTATAAGATCGAGGTTTGCACTTTCCCCTAAAGTTTTTTCATCTTTATTCATCTTTCTCTCGAGTAACTTATGTATAAGCGCCATTCCACCTCCCTGTAGTGGAAGCAGTTGAATCAAAAGAAAACGATTGAACACTTATCTGCAATGTCGTACATATCAGAACTGACTGATCTTTGCACCAGTAGAAGAAGGAATTTCGGGAATTCCTAATAATCTTTCAACGTTCGAAGCAATGACCGCCAATATCTCTACTTTTTTGCCACCACCAGAACACCTCGATAAAATTTTTCCTTATCAGTGAAGTGTTATACAATTTACATCACTGTCCAAAAATCAGTTTCTCGCTGTCTGAAAACTGATGAATCTTTAGATGAATTTTTCTGGAGGTCTCGTCACGTTTCGTACATTTCTTTTTTATTTTCGCTCGAATTTTATCAGGATTTTGCGTCGGTATCCTGGATTTCTTCCAATACAAAATGATTTCTTAAGAAATGAGTTTAATACTGGTAGATAAGTTGAACTTTCTGTATCTTAAATTATAAAATAAAACTTTCAGTACGTTCCCAATAGAAGGTAATTTACACCCTACACTGTCTTTTGTTACACCCAAATGAACCAATTTAGGGGGAGTCCTTAATAAATTTTAAAATTTTAAAAATAAGTGGTACCTTATCCGACTCGTCAGAAGAAATCATAAATTATGCTTTATTGCCCCAGTAATACCCTATTCCAATTTTCTTAATATGTAACTTAATAAGACCCTATCTTAATTTTTGCGTTGTGGAGATTTAGCAACCAATCGAGGTCAGTAATTCAGTAATTCAATTACCACAAAATAATCCAATTACCACTAGCAATTCAAATACTTGTAAAGTAATTTAAATACTTTAGAGTAATTTAATTATTCAAAAGTAATTGAGTAATTGAATGTATTAATTAATTTCTTTCATAAAGTAATTGTCAAGTACTTGTTAACAAAAATCGCAATTACCGATTACAATTACCGCATTTTGAAAATTAATTCCGTTCCAAGGCAAATAAACCAAAAGGAATTTAATTAGTAATTTAATTACTGCCCGGCTCTGTGGCCAAGTTAACAATAAGATGGAGTAATTTAAGGTTTAAAAATTCATATTATTGTTAATTAATGAGATTATTTAGAAAACGAGTTGACAGCCGGTGTAGTACCGAAAGGTGGAGTAATTATAATTACACGGTAAACAAATTGTAAGCTTGAATTGTGGTTCACTAGTAATTAAACGCCATAACATGTTCAATTTCCATTGTTGTCCACAGCTAGTGTGCATCGGATAGGTTCTTTGGTTATGGTCGTGGGTTTTTGTTTATTGATTTAAATTTGCATGTTGTATAGTTAAGTTCTAGTGTTTAATTTGTGAAGTAATCTTTACAGGCCATACTCATTTTCTACAGAAAACAGGGAGACTTACGCATAATATTGAATTTTAATTTCATATTATCAAACCTGTACCCTATTTCCAATCCGATGTATTTAATGGGTTCAATTATTATTTGATATATAGATTATGTTATTTTCAGTGTTGAGTGCTATAGTGGGGTTTATTTGTAGAACTTTGAATTTGCTGTATATATCGATACTGAGGATGTTTCGGAGTAGTAATTCAGAAATTTCCAATTTATCAGGCAATGGAGGACACTATGTTAAATCGGTCTTCTCGCTTTAGTAGCCACATTGTTTCTTTGTCATCTGATGTATGTGTGCAGAGTTGAAGCTTGATGGTAATGTGAAGGTGAAACTGTAATGCAGTAATTGTGTTGTAAATACATAGACAGGAGCATGACGTTGTTAAAGAGCAAGCGAACGAGGAGGCAACAGCGCTACTAATCATGAAGGTTTAGGGGTGAGGGTTAACCCGCTCGCTGACATCGGCCACTCAATTACCGCGGCTTTAATTAGTCCGTGACGGCCCATTGCCAGCTCATTAATACGGCAGAGCGCGCACTCCCACGAGATAGCAGGTAAATCACTTCTGACGTCTACCGGCGCGCTGTGGAACCATCTCGTGTCGTTGCTTAATCACCGAATTAATTTAATTGCGCGCTACAAATGGTAATACGCTATGTTTTCGGCTCGTACAGTAGAATAATTCATGTTTATTTCAGCCTACTACTGTTTAAATGCATGTTAACAACCCCCATTGTTATGCTATACATTCAACCGTAAAATCTCTTTGACCTGATGATGTGTCTATTGGTTTACCCTAAATTATGCCTTTGTTTACTTGTGGCAGTTAAAAACGTTTACATGTGAAGCATGTATACCTTGTTGTTTTGAGGTTTACCGAGCTTCTGATGTAAACAAAGGGGAAGATGGATTTAGTTCTGACCACGGTGGTTCTGACGAAACTTCAATATGTATTTAACATTTTTGGAAAAATATTGAAATGGTTCAGGCTCTTTCTTTGTTTTACCTATGAGTATATGTTTATAATTATCTTTTAGTCAATTTAAATTGCCCTGTTTATTTTATTTGAATATTAAAAATTATTCGTTTGGCTAGCTCCTGAAAATCAGGTGTGGATTCCTTTTATCTAGATTGCTTATTCTGAAATTTGATGTTCCGATTTTTAATTTTGACAACTCAAAATAACTGTCAAATGGTATGTCAATCAACTTTGAAAATTCAATGACAAGTACCTGCTCGTTACATTTGTTATATAACAATATAAACAGTAAGTAATTCCTTAATAATTAATTCACTTTTAATATTTATTTTCTTTCAGTGCTTATTTTAAATACCTAAACTCATTTACCTTTTATTTGAACTTATCAATGTCCTCGACAGTAACCAACTCGTCCCACTCTGCTACCGATCACAACTGCTACTCCCAATAAACACGGTGAAGGCCTCCACTGATAACCAAAATGTCAAAACTGCCTAGAAAGAGGACCAGAAGCACAAGAACAAGACACCAGACCTCAATTGTCAAATCCTTCAAACATGTTCCCTCTGCCAACGATCTCCTCGGAACTCTTCTTCCGTGCCAACAGCTAGCTGCAATCCAACTCAATCGATGTGCAATTTCAATAAACTTCTATTTTATTTGTCTTCCTTCATTCTGGTATAATCATCTGCTTATTTTAAAATTTCATTTTTATTCCACCACTCAAATTCTGTCTTAATTGTAACCCTTTTTATTTTCCAAACGTTTTACTTTTTAAAATAGGGTTTATTTCATAATTTCAAGTTGCAGAAATTAATTACAGCTTTTCATTTTCAAATTTGTTGTCTTAATAATCAAACCAAAGTCCTTACGGATGTCATATTTTCTCCTTCTAACACACTATATAAGCTTTATTTTGATTTCTACCTACTATGTGCAATAATCTATCTCGATTAAGTATTTGTCATTATTTTTCAATTTCATATTTAGGTATTACATTTAATTAGAATCCCTCTGTTTCTCAATCAGCCTCATATTATTCAATTATAAATTTTATTTAAAAAAAAATTAATACTCAATTCATATTCAAATTGATTCCTATAATATTCAACTACTGTAATCCCTTAATCCTATTTTAAAATTGATTTTTATACTCCTGCATTCATATCATTACAATATATATCAAAATACCGATGAATAGTTTTATGAATATATTTTACAGCAGCTGTATTTCGTTTCTTATTGCTTCCTTCCTGCGATTGTCCCAGTTATTTTCATGTAGGCTCCTAGATAGCATTGCTGCAAACACCTTTTGTTTCTGCGGCGCTTTTAGCCTTCTTCCTTTTCTTTCTTCCCATTCACCTTACTCGTATATACCAATGGTGAGCATCGAAATCTGGACACAGTATATATGTGGATATACTCTTAGCAATTGTTTTATATATAGTGTTGTACTTTTGGCAATATCTTTACTTCATAAAGATAAGTTTAATAATTATGTGGTTTTTCTCTCTTGCATTATTTTGTTTAAAGCGTTCTTATGTTTCAATATGTTTTTGATCGGGGCCCTTATATACTACTGTGTTTTTCCAAACGAACTTTTTCGCACGTCTCTATTAGTTTTTTAATCATGTTGTGGCTGTAACGACTTGATCGTTCCTGAACAATCAGGACGTTGTCTCCTGTTGGATACCACCCATTGCATAATGCCTGCTACTTTTACTACATTCGTGTACGTTCTACCTATACTACTTTGCTCCAACACTTTGTTACCGAAGTTTTAATCTTTAACTTCAAAATGAAACTAATTAACTTCGAGACCACTTGAGTAGATTCGAAGGCCGGCTAACATGCAGTGGAGACGGCTGGATTCTACTACAAAATGAAATTACTTAATTAGGACGCCAATGGGTCTTTCTATACAATGAATTTGCTCAGTTACTGACGAGAACTCATAAACTCAATAAATGGTAGCCAGACACTAGATCACCTGAAATAAAAATTATATAAGCCAGATCGAGTAGGGTGTAGTAACTAATAATACAATGTAATGGCATCGAATATAATTGACCAGTAATACGAATCATCATCATCATCATCAACTTCAGCGTTCATTACTCCATTTCTGGATATACGCCTCTCCTGCTTCATGCCATTCTTGGCGGTTATGGGTTTTACGCGTCCATTGTTTTCCAGCTTGTTTTTGTATATAATCTCTCCACCTGGATCGTGGCCTGCCTGGGTTACGTTTCCCTATTCTCGGCCTCCACTCTGTGATCTTCTTTGCCCATCTTTCATCCGGTAATCTCATGACGTGTCCCGCCCATTGTCACTTAAGCTTCGCAATTCTCTGTATGACGTCGTCGACCCTTGTCTTGTTTCTGATCCATTCATTTCGTTTCATGTCTTGTAGGCGTATTCCCAGCATAGATCTCTCCATCTTCCTTTGGGTGACTTGCAATTTATGTCTTGTTGTTTCAGTGAGCGGCATAAGTGAGTATCGGGAGTATGCATTGATTGAAGATTCTGGTCTTTAGGTGTTGTGGGAAACTTGATCTGAAGACCTGTCTTAGCTTCCCGTATGCAGCCCACCCTAGCTGGATCCGTCTTTCTACCTCTTTCACTTGACAGTTACCTGAGAGAGATATTCGTTGTCCCAGATATACATATTCCTCGACGATTTCTATTTTTTCATCACCTTCAATTTTAATTGGGATTATGTCTTCTCTGTTTGACATTACTTTAGTTTTGTTGATGTTCATTTTCAGTCCTATAGTACCAGCAACTTCTCTTAGATCTTTAGTCATTTGCTTTATATCTTCCATGTTATCAGATATAAGCACGATGTCGTCTTCAAATCTCAGATTATTCAGTCGCTCTCCGTTTATATTAATGCCGAGATTGTCCCAATTTAGTAGCTTGAAGCTGTCTTCCAGACAATTGGTGAACAATTTGAGGGAGATGGTGTCCCCCTGTCGCATTCCTCGTTTGACTTCTATTGCTTTGGTCTCATCAAACGTTTGTATCGTTATAGTAGCTTCTTGGTAAAGAGCGTCTATTAGTGTTATATATCGGTGATCAATCCTACATATTTTCAAGGAGTTAATAAGTGCCCATTTTTTGACTGTGTCGAAGGCTTTCTCGAAATAGATGAAGGTCAAGTATAGGGGATGGTTCTATTCATGTGTTTTTTCTATTAGCTGTCGAACAGTGTGTATGTGGTCGATGGTGCTGTAGCCATGTCTAAAACCAGCTTGTTCTGGTGGTTGGAACATCTCGAGTCGACTTGATATTCTGTTACTAATAATTTTAGTAAGTAGTTTGTATATGTGTGAAAGGAGTGATATGGGCCTGTAGTTTCTAAGATCTTGTTTACTTCCTTTCTTGAATATTAATATTGCCTTAGCATTCTTCCACTCTTTGGGGACGTTTCCTGTTTCTAAGCATTGGTTGAATAGGTGTTCCAGATGATTCAATATATTTTTTCCTCCCCATTTAATCAATTCTATTACCAGTTGGTCTGGGCCTGGTGCTTTGTTGTCTTTCATCCCTTTCAACACCGTCTTTATTTCATACTTACATATATACTATTATAAAAATGCAAACTATAAATGCATATGCATGGTGTAAGGGGTTAGTACAGGTACACACATAAATAAATCACAATTACTACATTACATAGTCTTTCCGCTATCATAGATCATAAATGAATTGTACCAGCAATCTAACGCCAAAGAATTTGGTGGCGTATACCAGCTAGAAAAACTTTCAATGAATGTCATTATTTCGTATTCAAAAGTAACATTCACTGGACTACCGGAAGGAAAGTCAGCGCAAAAAGCAATGAAAAGTTCAATAAGATAAAACGTTAGCAGATCTGAATGATTCGGCTTCCGAGGGAGTTCTCTTCTTACATCAAAACTCCGGACAGACACCCGCTAAAACAACATCGAGTACCATAGATTCACGCCGGGGTGCCTAGATTGCTACTCGAATTGCTCTTATCAAAAGGACAGCGGGCAGCCAAACTTTACAGCGAGCGCCACGTGCAAGGTTATGTTATTACCAGGTGGGCGGAAACATGCGCCAATAGGAATGCGAGAGCTATGCTGGAATTTTATTATGCCTGAATTGCTGCAAACCGCTATGTAATTCGAGCAGAAAGATGGAACGAATGAGATGAGCTTATCTCGTTACTTAGAAGGGTAAACACGTGTCGCCTCGAGAGACCTTATTAGTTTAAGAATCCGCCAACGATGAGGGTTAAATTGTTTCCCATGTAAATCAGTTGCAAGAGCTTCTCACAATCGGATGTCCAAACCAAACTCACATAGACATAGCACGAGGCAAACTAAATTACTTGACCAAAGTAGGTACGTTTGCGATAGCTCGCGTAGCTCAAAAATATCTCAACGTAAAAATTCAAAGTAACATGCACAAGGGCCTGAAAGGCACCGCTCGAGCAAAAGTCACCATTGCACACAAAAAGTCACAAACACAAGTAATTGCGGTGGTGACACTCTTCCCCGTAGCTCCCACGAATGATTCTCACTCTTCCCAGGAAAAACATAGCTCTAGGAACAATCAGCTGTACAAGATGGTTATTGGGTCAACGTTACACAGAAGTTATTCAATCGGGGAAAACTGACCATGTCCTTTGGACCCGATATTAACGGCTGCAAACCAATAGCGCAAATTAGAGCAAATCCACATAAACCGTGTCGAGAAAACAAGATGCAAAAACTTACCTCATGTAGGCCAAGAAATGCTGAAATACCAGCTAAATTTGCCACAATGATCTGCCGAACTGGCGTAGAAGACAAAGCTACCATAACGTCGATAAACTACCAATATCCTCCTGCCGGTGTGAGCTAATGTACCATATTTAACTCAAACATGAAGCAGTAAGCCAAACCATCCAACGCTCTGTAAAGCAACGAACTTCAGCTCTCTGTACTGCATTACAGCATGAAACAGAAAAGGCAAAGACCCATGCGCCCTGCGAACGCCGCGCCGAAAGCATGCCGAAAATCAAAGTAGATATGGCGACGGCTGAAATATGAATATTAGCGACAAGGGTGATTTTAGACCTTGATACGTGGAAAACTAAAATTTAAGAAAGGCTATAGAGAAAAAATAACATTTGCCCTAAATTTATTTTTCCTGTTATCTCCTAAAATAAAAAAAACATTTATGTTCGGGCTTCAAAAGCGTTAGTACTATAAAGATAGGGTATTATATTTATTTGTTTTTTATGTTTGTAGGAGTCGTCACATATTAGTGGAAACAGCTTTTAATATAAACCAAAACAAAGGAATTGAGAAGGAAGAGTTCTAGAGTTTTGAAAGAATCATCTTGAAAATGCAGGGTACAATAATAATAAGAGAGAATAAAATAAGAATGACTTAATTATAAGGAAAATAAATAGGAATGCCATAGTTGAAAACGCCCTGGAAATATGACATACTAGAAGACTTGATGACAGTGAAAAATTGGAATAAGATAACAAAATCCACTAACATTTTGGAGAATAGAAGTGACATAAGGAGCGTTATAGACAAAACAACAATTAAGAAATCCAACAAGGATATTGATAAAGTGGCATAATACCTCCAACTTGCTTGGACATGGGTATCTAAATATCTGTTACACCTTTATTTCTCATAGTTTACTGGGCTGCTTCTTTTAAGGGTCATATTGGACGTTCAAGCTATCGTATTTGTAAAAGAAATAGAAGTACCTATAGAACATTCAAATTCAACATCAAAATTTGCAAGCCAAGTTGATTACTATTATTATATTATTAAAATTTTGATCAGAGAGACATTGCCTTTTTGCTGTTTTTAGGAATGTAATAATCAATATGTCATGTTTTTTATATGACAACGCACATTTTCAACAAACGAGCTTTGCCAAAACAGTTGTTGAATTTGACAAAAATAACACATAGTACATCCTACGATCTAAATTTGAATAAAATCGGTTAGTAATCAACCTATTGCTGATATTTTTGTAGCTTGGGTTGCAGATTTTACTTTATCTTGAATCTAAATAAACTATAGCTTTTGTGTTCATACCGATTGTTCTGTGTGAAAACGATCATCAAACTACTGAGCCACCTCCTTTCAACTGAGTTTGTATCTTCGCCCTCATTTTATGTATTGTTTGGAAGCGTAATTTCATTAAATTTCTGAAAGTCGAGAAGAATAACTATTGTTATATGGCGGTTTTAAGGTAATTTCTATTTATAAATAATTGCATTGTGGCTACAATCGAACCTAATAAAGAAATCGATAAAGCAAATATTTTTTATATGGAAACCTTCAACCACGAACCATTTATAGGCCAAGCAACATGAAGCTAAGACCGTACTTGCTCGGAAAAAATTAAGACCTTTTACAAATTGGAAATTTAGCATGGTTTCACATCCTGAATAACATACTAAATTTGCATGCCCGCTCACTCCGACATCTTGGATAGATGGCGTCCAAATTCAGTTTCTTGATAATATTTCTTTTTCTGTATTTCCTTGACCAAAAATAGTTATTATAAAAATTGTGGAGAATCAAATTTTCTACAGTTTGGTCTAAAACATTTGTTTGTGAAGTATATATACTGCTCAACAAATGAACTGAACTATTTGCATATATTGGTGCAATTTAAAAAAATATTTTCCAAAAGGACAGTCATGGCGGATCTCTAATAACTGAAACATTCTCTAGAATTTCATCGTTAATGTAATATTGAAAGAGAACATCATCACGTCTTCTGCTAAACCTTATATGCTTACACTTATCAATATTCAAATGCATATCATTGGCTGTACACCATTGCGCCAGAACATCCAGATCCTTTTGCAAGGAAATGCAATCCACAGATGATTCAACTTTTTTAAAAATTTTTAGATCATCCGCAAATAAAAGATAATTTGAATTTAAACATAGTCCAATATCGTTTATAAATAATGAAAACAAAAAAGGTCCTAAATGGGATCCTTGAGGAACACTAGAAGGGACCGTACATATTGACGATTTAAAACCAGTAACATTAACCTGCTGAACCCGATCACTTACAAAAGAAATTACCCATGCAAGTAAAGCTCCATCAACACCATACGCTTTTAATTTGGCCAATAGTAATTTATGGTTAACCCTGTCAAATGCTTTACTAAAGTCAGTGTAAACAGAGTCAATCACTAATCCCCCCTCCATTGAATCGTTAATAAAATTGACATATTGAAATAAATTGGTACATGTGCTTCTGGTGGGATAATATTTTTGAAAAGTTGTTGAAAACTAATACTAACTAATTTGTCCAGTATTTTAGGTATTGCAGACTGAATACTTATGATTTGGTCACGAGTATATCGTTGCCATTTTGCTGTGTGTTTCATAGCTACCGATGATGACAGCCTGGCTGTCGAAATACGTATTTAGCAGTTGTTAAATATTTGTGTGGTGAGGGCGTTTACGAATTTGTGATATTTCTCGCTTAAAATGTTAGCAACGTTTTCATAGCACTGTTCGTTGCAGTAGATGAAAGTGATATAGCACTTCAAACTTTCCTTCCTGCAGCATATTTTTTTTTATTTGACAAGACATGAGTTTAAGCAGAACTTCAGGAGCAGGACCTTTAAGTGTCCTGAATGGAGTAAGTTCACTCTAATTCACTTCCATCACCATTCTTTTGGGCTCTTGTAACCATCATACCAAGTCTGAACTTGATGGTAGGTTTGGACCGATTGTTGTTATGCTGCTGCTGGGGGTGGAAGTGAAGCAAATTTAACTTGTTTTTTATCGGCAATATGGCGAAGTGTTGATACTGGGGAAAATTCAAGGATAATATTTTTTTAGAAATTCTGTTCAGTGTTAGAATTGTTCTGCTGCGGCAATGGTGTCGAAATCTGCATCTTCCTGCTTGAAAACACTTACAGTATGAATTAATTTCTTGGAGTTTTAAAGCATCTTCAGAAACTTATTCTTTTGTTGATCGAAGATTGCAGACGTCGTGTTAAAACCGTTGAAAGTGTGCAAATACAATACGTTATCTGCCACTGTTTGTACAACCTGGAGATTAGTTTTTTCTGTAGCTTTTCCTATGCCTGGTTTAAAGAAATAAACATTTGGATAACTTTTTCTCAGAGCTACTAAGATATAAAGAAGGTGGATGTCTTTTCCTACAATAAAAATTTAATTAACTGATAGCATATCGATATCTGTCCTTACGATCAATGTGTCAGCATTTTCTGTTGCTTGTTAAATTGAAAATTTTTATTACTCGAATCTCTTCTTGACCATGAAAAAAGCGATTCTTGTTTATTAGCTAGAAAATTTGCCTGTGTGTATGTCGTGATAATCGACTTGTCAAAAAATACATCCGCGGAAAGTTATTTTTTTTGATCGGTCGTTCTGCATTTTTTTTTCTTTTTTCTGCGTCGGCTGGATATCCGTCGAATACAATCATTGCGTTTGAAAGGTAGTGTCTTTGCACGTATTGTATGTACTTGACGGGTTTGGAAGCTCAGATGTTAGTACAAATGATAATTACTTAATAATTCATTAATAACGACTACAATGTCGCGTGACAAACGAGCATTTATACAATTTTAAGAAATACACTCTAATTCAGTTGAGATTAACTTTAAAACTATTTACTACACAAAAAGGTTTAAAAAAAACTTGCAGATAATTTGATTGTCCACAATTTTTATAACCCCTTTTTTTATCTAGGAGATACTGGGCAGAAGATACTATAAAAAAACTGATTTTGGACGAAATTAGTCCAAAAAGACGAAGCGAACAGACACGCAACAAGGTCGCAAATTTTAGTATGTTATTCAAAATATCAATCTGTACTAAATTGCGAATTTGCAAAACTTTTTGCTTTTTTCCAGGCAAAAATTACTATTGCTTGGGGTATTATATCAATAAACTGCTCAAGTACAAGTCTAAAGAGTAGCTTCAGCACTGCGAAGGTCACAGAGGCGTCGCAGAGCATGGCGACAATATGCAAAGATGTAGCCCTTGACCATAGCTTTCGATTGATACCCCATATGACCCATGTTGCCATTGAAAAATAAAGCGACCTTTGACATAGGTCGCCAACGGTTGACCTTTCGCCAAAACCAAATAGCGCATGAAGGTGCTCGGGACCTTAGCAACAACATTGCCCCCTTTCAAAATTTCGATATCTGTAGCCGTTCGAAAGTTACAGGCGATCCAGACAGACACACGGACACACAGACAGACGGACGGACAAAACGTTCGCATAAGTACGCTGAAGCTACTAATAATGAAAAATGCACATATATTTTAAATACGTACAACAGTTGCGTTCATTCGTATATCAATGCATTCTAGTGCAAATTCCTTGCTTTGGATGCATGACTTCTTACGTAAACAATGTTTTTGTTTTTTGTACGATTAACTTGATAAGAGGCGTCCACGAATGGGGCCCCCAATTAATCCACTGCGAATTCCGGTTCAATGGGATTGCCGGGAACTGCCACTTAATAACCCTAACTTGGGTTCAGTTAGTTTTTGGAGTGAAACAAGACTTAACAAACACGAGTATATTGAGTAACAACGATTACAAACGTCACTGATGGACCGATGGTATTTTACAAAAGCTTCAACTGTTGTGACACGCTTGGATTGGCCACGCGAAAATAGCGAATTGCGCGTAACCGTAACACAAAACAACCTGGAAACGTCTTTCCCAGGGAGTTAGAACGACCGCAACCCAGCACAAAGCATAGCTGAACTTGCTTCCTCGAGGCTCTGAATCTAACTAACTCTGAATTTACAACGAGCCGAACTCGCCAATTCAAGGAGGGGCAAGCTCAAACACTATTGGCTGAGGCGATCCTGCGTAGCCAATCGGAGCGTCGCACGTTATTTAGGAAAAATGCTTATTCCAAGAAACCTTAATGCTAAGCTCTCTCAATGAGGCAATTGAACGAAATCCATAAACCCATGATTCCCAAATATGCTAAGTCGGCTTAAGTTCTAGTAGAAAATGTATCCATCCGCTTAAAAGCCATTAAGGGAAGCTTACAAATTCCTTTCCAACATTAACAGAGGCAAACAAATACGGCAAGATGCAAATTTGACTTTACCACGACCTTTGAATGAGATAGAACAGTTATGACTTGAATTACATGATTAATTATAATCAAAAAGGTTTTGATGCACGCATCTGTGTGAATCAAACATGCCGCCCCCGAAGTGCCGAATATGGCACGACGTGATTAAATCCCAAAATTAAACTGAAATCTAACACTACCAAATAATTAAATGCATAACAAGAACTAATGACAGATGATAATCCAAGAGCCTTACAGATAACTTACAACTAGCATGAATACAAGCAAGGAAACAACTAAACCTAGCAAAATGTTCAATTAGCGAAAACTACCAACTAAGAGCAAAGTCAATGTTTATTGCCCTTGATCGCAATGATCGTCTTTGGGTAGGATGTACACTTTACGCACCGAGCGTTTCAGGAGATTCCCTCGGGAATCGCGCACCTGCACCACACGCACAACACCATCCGCTCCTGGATATGTGGCCGAGATGATTGCCAGTGGCCAACGGTAGCTTGGAGATGCCTTGTCGTGGACGAGTACCATGTCGCCCACCTGGGGGGCTAGAGACGTGCTGGAGGACTTCCACTTAGGCCGGCGCTGCAGGAGGTGGAGGTAGTCCCGGGACCAACGATCCCAAAACTGCTGGGACAGCCGCTGGACCAGCCCATAGCGGCTGAGACGATTTTCCGGTATGTCCTGGAGTTGGGCTTCAGGAAACGAAGTCAGCTTCCGACCGACCAAGAAGTGGGCAGGAGTAAGGACTTCGGGGAATGAGGCGTCGGTAGGGAGAACACAGAGTGGGCGGGAATTTAGTATCGCCTCCACTTGAGTCAGCATGGTGTAATACTCAACGAAAGTTAACTTTGCATTGCAAGATATTCGCCTTAAATAATATTTCAATAACTTTACCCCCGCTTCCCAAATGCCGCCAAAGTGCGGAGAGCGTGCCGGAATAAAATTCCACTTAATGTTATGTTTCGACAATTCTTCCCTTATGCATTGCTCACTAGAGCCTGACAGGATATTTTTTAATTCCGATAGCTGATTTCTGGCACCGGTGAAACTGGAATAGCGCCTGAAAAGTTCAAATTCTGGGACGCGATGGTGAAGAGTGGCCACTACTGGGCGCGACTCTTGGGCTGCTAGCTCACCCGAATCAATTTTAACGGGCTGGGGTTTTAGGTCCGCCTGTGACAAAAACTCTGGCCCGTGCCACCACAAGCGTGAGTTGAGTAACTCCTGGGGTAACATTCCCCTGCTAATTATATCGGACGGGTTGCAATTTGTACGCACGTGAAACCATTCTTCCCTATTGCTTAGTTCGTGAATCTCGGACACCCGGTTCGCGACGAACGTCTTCCAATTACTCGCATCCTTATTTATCCAGTGCAGAGTTATGGTGGAGTCCGACCAATAGTACACGCGGTCAAATTTAAATGCGGAGGAATCGAGTATAGTTTTAATCAAACGAGCCAACAGTAAGGCTGCGCAAAGCTCCAAACGAGGCAAGGATATTGTTTTTAATGGAGCGACCCTTGACTTAGCACAAAGCAAATTGGTGGTGACATTACCGCGCGCATCAACGCAACGTATATACACGGCGCACCCATAGGCTACAGAACTCGCGTCCGCAAATCCGTGGAGATCTATTGAATTTATGTCATCGCAAATTACCCTTCTCGGAATTGCCAATGAGCCCAAAGCGCGTAATGAAGAATGGAGTTCGTCGTATCTGGAGCGCATCTCCATGGGCACCGTTTCGTCCCATGACAACTTCAACTGCCAAAGCCGTTGCACGAGAAGTTTCAGAGTTAGAACGCTTGGACCAAGTAGTCCCAAGGGATCGAATACTTGAGCCATACTAGAGAGTATAGCCCGCTTGGTAACTGATTTGCAACAGCTAGGGTTCAGTCTGTAACTTAGCACGTCCCGCCGAGTATCCCAAAAAATGCCGAGAGTTTTCTCCGTGGCGTCTTCCGTCAAAGAAATGGGCTCCACGCTGCCGCGATCCACACCAATGGCGCTAGCTACTTCACTGTCGTTGGATGCCCACTTTCGCAATTCAAACCCGTACCCCGACAAAGCGCTACTAATTTCGAATTGCGTTTTTATGGCTTCCGCCCTATTTTCAAAACCAGTCAGTAGGTCATCTACATAAAAATCCCGGCTAATTCTTAATGAGGCCTCTGGAAGCGATGCTTCGATTTCCTGGGCGATTTGTATCAAGCACCTAGTTGCTAGGTACGAGGCTGATTTAGTACCGTAGGTGACCGTTAATAATTTGAAGCATTTTACCGCTGAGGTTTTGTCGTCACGCCATAAAATTAATTGGTATTGCGTCTGCGAGGGGTCCACGAGAATTTGCCTATACATTTTGGCGCAATCTGCTTTCAGCACGTACTTGAATTGCCTAAAGCGACAAAGAATTGCAAACAACGACTGCTGGACCACTGGGCCCTTATGTTGAAGGTCGTTAAGCGATACTCCGGAGGAGGACGCACAACTGCCGTCAAAAACAACGCGATGTTTGGTCGTTGAACTGTCCTCCTTTATGACTGGCAAATGTGGTAAATAAAACCGAGGATGAGGAAGGCTCGCTTCGTCGTCCACCTTGCTCAAGTGACCAAGCGACTCGTATTCTTTGAGAAATGCGGAATACGCGGTTTTCAACTCGGGATTTTTTGACAATTTGTTTTCTAATGAATAGAAACGCTTTAACGCTATACCGCGCGAGTCTCCCAGCGATGGAGCATCTTTCCTGAAAGGTATGCTCAAGATGAACCTAAGCGGCTCCGACGACGCCCGTTTCGTAGTCGATTGAAAATGGTCTTCGCAAAATTTGTCATCAGCAGAGAGTCGGCCTGATGAACCGTACGCCCCCTCGATTTCCCAAAATCTCTGAATGCCGTGCTCGATGCCGGTTACACTTAAATGAACTCTATTTGAACGAATGAGCGCTCGATTTTCGACATTCATGTTTCCGCCTAAAACCCAACCAAAAAGAGTTTTTGTTAAGAATGGCTTCTCTGGGCCCAATTTCACCTGTCCCTGACAGAGCACTTGCCAAAAGACATTCGCGCCTAATAAAAGATCAATCTTTCCCGGTGTATTACAATCTGAATCGGCTAGCACAATGTTTGGTGGGATCTTCAAATCCCTCAACGAGAAAGCAAGGGCCGGCAGAGGGTCCGTAATTTTGTCTAACACAACACAGCTCAAAATGTCCTCGTACTTCCCGTTGCGGGAGCGGATTCGAACGTTTGCCCTGAATTCAGCGTTCAGAGCCCTGGCACCAACACCCGACAGTGAGGTGATATTACCTCGTTTCTCAATTTTCAATTTTTGACACAAGTCGGCGCTAACTAAGTTAAGTTGGGATCCGGGGTCCAAAAGAGCTTTTGCCCGGGAAAATGACCCGGAGGATCCTTCTACGAATACGCTAACCGTGGACAATAAAACTTGCGCTGGCGCCGCGATTGCAGGACGGCTACAGGCTGCTGAAACGGATGCGACGGGTGCCTCGCTCGGGGCGACGGCCCCGACCTCCCTTGTGCCGCTGCTGGCTTCTGGCGGTCCAGGACGCGGCGACGGAATATTTTCGTGCGCGTCACGCTTTGGACGCAAACACAGTAAAGTATGGTGCTTTTTTCTGCATACGCGGCATCTCGACGATGTGCATTTTACCACGAAATGTCCGGGCTTGAGACAATTGTTGCATAATTTCAAACGACGCGCCTCTTCGATACGAGCGTTTACCGACAATTTTGAAAATGATTCGCAAGCGCTAATCGAATGATTACTATTTTTGCAAAAATCACAAGAGTGATTACCTTGCTCTCTGGCTACATGAGCGCGTGCATGACTTTTTTGCTCGGATCCCTGATTTCCCAAACTCGAACCTATTTTCGCAGCTTCCAGCGAACCTAATAAGTGACTTTTGCTTTCTAAAAAATCTAACAACTCTCGCAAAGTAGGAAATTGTCCGGCATGTTTGCATAATTCCCAGTCAGTCTGCATTGCTGAGCTGAGCTTCGAAACTATGATATGTATTAGTATGGTGTCGACTGTGGGTTCCCCGTACGCCTTTAAAATTTCCAAAATTCTAACTACACTATCGAGCAGCCTTTGAACAGACGAATGTGAATCCTTTTTTACGTTCTCTAAACTGAATAACGCATTTATGTTGGATTTTACTATCAGTTTCTTATTTTCAAATCGCTTGACTAGGATATCCCAAGCAATGGTATAGTTATCGCTGGTAACTTTTAACGACGAGATTGAACTAGCAGCTTCTCCCTTAAGGGAAGAAATCAAATAGTAAAATTTCTGAACGTTGGTCAAATTAGCGTTGTTATGAATAAGCGACGTAAAGGAGTCATGAAATTGAACCCAATTCTCGAATTTCCCCGAAAAGGAAGGCAAATCTAAGGGTGGTAATCTTAATCCAGCGAGCTCTCCTGAAGGGCCACTTTGCATAGAATTTTGACCTAGATTCGGTTTTATACCCGGACTGATCTTATTTTTTGATAAGAATTCCTCGACTGTGCTACTAATCTCGCTAAAATGAGTCATAAAAGAGTCGAATTCATTGAAAAGTTCATCAAAGTGTTCAGCGTCGGCCTCCATTAGGCCCTCCATTGACTTCTCATACTCATCCAACAAATTTTGGAAACAACTAAACTCTTTTGACAAGCTGCCGACCTCGTGAGCCTTCACGGGGCTGGACGAAGAAATTCTATGAAATAGAGTTTCGAAACGATCTACTTTGGCTTTTATGAATTTGCAACGAGTGGTTAAAGCACGAGTTTCCGACATGACCGCTGATGCCGAACGAGTTTCCACCATGACTGACACAAGCAAAAAACAACACTAAACGAAGGTGTAATGGAAAAGGACTTACTTCTGATTTGAGAACGCAGTAACTTCTTGACGAACAGAAAACCAACCCGCTGCCGATCGCTGCCGCTTGACGTGGGACCTGGACTCGGTGTAAGCTCTCGATGGTTGAATTTCCTGGTGTTGGCGAAGCTTCTTGACGCTCTCCGACGAAATGATGTTGGAGCGATTGCATCCACCAGCTACTGGAAACTTGTACACTCGCGTTTTTTAGCTTCTTCCAAATCCGGCTCGAAGGACCAATGTTTTTTGTACGATTAACTTGATAAGAGGCGTCCACGAATGGGGCCCCCAATTAATCCACTGCGAATTCCGGTTCAATGGGATTGCCGGGAACTGCCACTTAATAACCCTAACTTGGGTTCAGTTAGTTGTTGGAGTGAAACAAGACTTAACAAACACGAGTATATTGAGTAACAACGATTACAAACGTCACTGATGGACCGATGGTATTTTACAAAAGCTTCAACTGTTGTGACACGCTTGGATTGGCCACGCGAAAATAGCGAATTGCGCGTAACCGTAACACAAAACAACCTGGAAACGTCTTTCCCAGGGAGTTAGAACGACCGCAACCCAGCACAAAGCATAGCTGAACTTGCTTCCTCGAGACTCTGAATCTAACTAACTCTGAATTTACAACGAGCCGAACTCGCCAATTCAAGGAGGGGCAAGCTCAAACACTATTGGCTGAGGCGATCCTGCGTAGCCAATCGGAGCGTCGCACGTTATTTAGGAAAAATGCTTATTCCAAGAAACCTTAATGCTAAGCTCTCTCAATGAGGCAATTGAACGAAATCCATAAACCCATGATTCCCAAATATGCTAAGTCGGCTTAAGTTCTAGTAGAAAATGTATCCATCCGCTTAAAAGCCATTAAGGGAAGCTTACAAATTCCTTTCCAACATTAACAGAGGCAAACAAATACGGCAAGATGCAAATTTGACTTTACCACGACCTTTGAATGAGATAGAACAGTTATGACTTGAATTACATGATTAATTATAATCAAAAAGGTTTTGATGCACGCATCTGTGTGAATCAAACAGTTTTATTACATAAATTTTAATTATAATACAGCACACAAATGCGAATGTTTACAAAGTCTCTTAATTTATGCTGTGGTAATACGCTTATTTCGTTAATGGCGAATGTTATCTTCCATGTTTACGATTTCTACGAAAATATAGAGCTAGAGAACCGCCAGTTTAAAGCGAACCAAGCAAAGATTTAGTGGTTTAGTTATGGGTTTAAAAAAATGAATATTCTAATCTAATCTATCGAATCGACTTCTAAACAATGTAACCAAGTGTTACTTATTTTTTATCAACTTGTCTCTATCTATTATTTTTTATTTTCGATTTTGTCGATCAATATTACTATTTTGTAGCGCATGGATGGTAATATATTATGAAAAATAACATTTGGTTTTTTAACTAATGTGCCACTAAAGTTAAAACGTACAACTGCAGGTCAGTCAGTCATTATTTACGTAGTTCGTACAGCATACTAAAAATTTTAATATCATTTAGACTATTATCTATTTGTAGGTGTTAGATAAGCCTGGCAGTCTGTTAGCTGTCTATGGTTTTGTTTTCTCTGAAACACATTATGTCTGAGCACTAACTTTCAGTCGACGTCGCGTTCCGCATAAGAAATTGTGTCAACAAATTAAATGTTTAAGAGATATCAACCCACTTCATGCGGGAGGCAGTGGTTTATAAAATAAATATTTCCTTTCCGATATTACATTTTTGATACCAATGGAAATTGCGTCAGAACCGTTGAAATGAAGGAGACGTGGGGGTCATAGAACTAATAACGTGTTTGTAAAATGCAGTAACAATGAAAACGAACTGGTAGTGTTGGATATCAGAAGGCTTTTCTAAATGAATACATTTCGTCCTATAAGAAATATATGATATTCATGCTTACTATATATTTATTAATTGCAAGGTTGAAAGATTTTGTTCTTTTGAGTGACATGTACAGAAATAATTTGAGCAAACATTTGGTGCAAGCTTTAAACACACATATAGTGTGGATATTATTTTATTGTTAAAGACATTTTTATCGTCTTATAAATTACCTTTTTGAGTCCTCTGTTATGCAATTTTAATTTCGTAGCTCTTGAGACGAGTCAGCACTATTATTTTTGTAGTGTATTTTTATTATAAACCTTCTATGAGTTTATGAACCTTTACCTATAAATATCTACTTGTATTTTAGTAAATAATGCCATTAGTATGCATAGTTCAAAACACGTATTTCAGCAAAAAATTCAATATCAAATTTGTACATGATATTAATATCATCCAATAGTTTAGATTAATTTTTACCGTTTAAGTAGAATAGCGTGGGAGATTTACTCTTGGCCTTCTGCTTGTGTCGATCACTGATTTAATATGCAAATATAAACAGGACAGGATCAGAAGACAGGGTCTAAATGCTTTAACATTTTTTAAATAATACATATTATTTCTACAATAATAAAATTTACAGTCAAAAATTTGAAGTACCAATGGGATCATCAATAAAAAAGCAATATTGTTGAATTAGTTCTAATGGATATAGAAAAAAATTCATTAAAATAATTTAATATATGTCACTATACCAACATTATGTAGATGACATCGTAATGGGAGCAAACAAAAACAAAACAAAAACAATTTTCCAAAAATTTAACAATGCCCAGCCGAGATTACAGTTTACCATCGAAAAAGAAAATAGTAATATATCAATAAACTTTCTAGCTTTAACACTAACCAGAGAAAATAATGGTAAAGTAAGCACTAATTGGTATAGAAAGCAAACAAATAGATATTTAAATTTCGTTTCAAACAATACAATTAAATATAAAAAAGCGTAATATCAGAACTCGTAGACCGAGAAATCTTATCAAATAAAAAACATCATAAAGATAACTTAAAAGTAATCACTTACTTTTACAAAATAATTATCGTTTAGAATTCATAAACAAAAACATTAAAACAAGATAACAGTAGTAACAATAGTAACACATCAATAAATTTACAACCTTATTTTTTAAATGATGAATTTCTTAAACAATAAACAGAAAATAAAAGTTACACCACTAACCATATATTACTAGTCTATTTGAAAAAAATTGAAAAAGAATTAAAAAAACAAAAAACACCTTCCCAATTTTGTTTTACCAAATTCTAAAAGGCAAAACTGATAGAAATCTAAAATCACACTAAGTATATAAAATACAATAAAATAATTGGGATACCACTTATATTGGACAAACTAAACAATATTTAAATAAGAATAACACAACATAAACAATTAATGAAAACAAAATTATTAACACCAAATAAACCAAACACGGCCTTATTTGATAACGATGTATCCATTCACATAATTTCAACTTGAACACCCCAAAAATTTTACACAACGAAAAACACATAAAGAGCGACTACTTTTGGCACATCAATCAAAAAATCACCCAACGCCATTAATTATAAATCAGACAGTAAAACATTAAATAAAACATACGATAATATTTTAAAATAATGAATAAAAAAGTTTTAAATAAAAGAAGTAATGCATAAATATAACTTAAATTTTCGTTTCAAAGTTAAAATCTAATAAAATGAAAAACTTTTTACTACAGCAATTAAACAAATAAAATTTTTGAGCAAGAGAAGGCATTAAGCAAGTCCTCGGTTCGAATTCCGAGGGAAGCGGAATTTTTCGGCAGCCTTGGCTCCTGGAATCCGGCTCGGTGAGACCATTCACAGTTGGGCACCAAATAATTAACTGTGCTCTACTCGGAATCACAGATCTAAGAAATAAAGTAACGAGGTCAACACATTACCATGACACTCACCTCACACAATGGTTGCTGCGCAAGCACAAAAGGCGCGCTCCAACTTCGTATCCCGAATCCGAGGCAAGTTGAACATTGCACCGCCAGATGCAAGCGCATAAAGCACCAGCTTCTACACCGCAAGGTAAAATGAGGTTATCGATAATACATACAATTTTTGAAAAAATGGGAACCTATTTATCCAAAAAAATGCTCAGCTTGCATGAGCTGCAAAGTTGATGTTGACGATGAATGATGAAATTGTGAACATGACAACCGCTGTTTGGCTCACGCTATTCAAATTTATATAATGTTTAAGTAAGTAAAACCATCACTAAGTCATACTAAATACTATATATTTTAATTTCAACAGGAGCAGTAAAAGCATAAAATCCACAGTACCGGGAAATATTGGCTAATTGAAGGAACAACAAAGGCAAGAAACGTTTGTAACATAAGAACTTCTGAATTTTTCAACTAGAACCACATAGCATCACCTATAAAAAGAATGCATTTAGGTTTGTAGAACTTTCAAGTTAGTTAAACAAATCATAAGTTCGTTAAAACCCCTCACCACACAAATAAAGACGTTAACTTCAACAAAGCAACTAAATTCTTTTGAAAGCTTGGGGATTTTTAAAAACCGAGATAATAAACTTTTGAACAAAGATGGCAGATCAATACCGTCCTCCATCTTATATGATTTATTGAAGTTATATTGACTGTCAGCCATGTTCATTGGCTTTCGGCCACGCCCTCCGGGTCAGACAGTATACACAGATGTAAAATGCGCGGGCATCGCCCACTTCCATTTGTGATTTGGTCACAAGTATATCGTTGCCTTTTTGCTGTGTAAGTGTTTGATAGCTACCGATGATGACAGCTTAGCTGTCGAAATACGTATTTAGCAGTTGTTAAATATTTGTGTGGTGAAGGGTTTTAACGAATTTGTGATATTTTCAAACCACAGGCTCCAGTAGTGTTTTATTAATCGTAAGTGTTTTTCTCTTTTTCCACATTTAAAAAAATTCAAATTATAAGGTCAAACAACTGTTCTACATCCTAGTTGCGAATTGACCAAAGAAAAGAAACCATTAAAAGGGGGAAAACAAAATCGATAAACAAATCAATAAATCTAGTGTAAATAATAATAAAAAATGTAAATTTAGCAACGCAAATTAATCTCAATAACCTAAATAGTACACAAATGTTCAGAAACCGCACTACCAAAAAGTAATATTACTAAATTAAAAATTATATACAGCCAACCGAAATAGATTTATACAAAAACTAATTTTAAAATGTTAAATGTATGTGAAGTATGAGTCCTTGTATGGTCAAAAATCGATGTCTGAAACAAGGAAAAATTAATAAAAACCAAACGATAAAAAATGTAACAGAACCTTAAAGGTGGCTTAAATAGATAAAAAAGGGAAAATTTAAAAAGGAAAATTTCAAATGTTATAACCTAACTTATCTTATTTTTAATTTTCAGAAAATCAAGATTACAAAAGCTAAATTCAGAGAAAATAAAAAAAATATGATAAAATCTGTAGTACAAATTACAGATAAGAAAGCTCCAAAAATGTAGTTAAAGATAGTGTAAGTAGCATTTAGCTTAACGTTTCAATACATAATTAAAATGTTTTTAACAGAAAAGCCTATATTGAAAATATCGTATTTATTTGAAAATTATCCAGATGAAATCTTATAAACTATTAATTAAAAAATCACAGATCAAGGCAAAAAACTATGGTTTAACTTAAAAAGGTAATAAACAAGTGAGATGTTCCTGTTTCACTAATCTAATATTGTGCATATTAATTTTCGATATCTTTTATTACTATTAAAAAAATGTTATCAAATCAATCACTAATAATATTTTAAATACTTAAATTAATTAAATGTTGGTAATTTTTCCAACTTGCTGAAGACGCCAATTAAAGTTACGGATACGTTAAATTTTTGTATTTTTATTTAAATGTGTAAATTTGACATTACTAATTAATATCAAAACTTTAAAATTGTAGTTCGGAAAAGCCTGTGTTCAATGCCACACTGAGCAAGTGGTGTTTTACACCGTACATTCAGGCATGCTTTCCGCTATGTCTTATGTGACAACGCACTAGCGTTTAATAAATATATTGAATTTAAGTTAACTCGTGCAATTTTACCCCCAAAGGCCTTTGTTATGAATACGTATTTCATAGCAGGCAAGTATGTCCATACCGACACAATTAAAACGCTGAATAGCAAATTAGTATGCACTTACTGTTAAGTGGAACGCTTCCTCATAGCGATCTCTAAAACAGCCACCAGGTGCGAATACATCTTGCGAAAAGTAGAATTCCTGGTTTAAAAATATTTCGGGAATTACCTTGGCCCACAGCACGCGCCGACCGTGCGTCCACGATAGAAGTGCAGGAGACTACCTACTGTCGCAAGTTCCGCCGGAAGATAAAGGCCCTTCGATGGAAGTCCGGTATATCTTCCTTACAGGCGACGCTTGGAGCGTACATACACCGCATTTATTAACAGAAAACAAAATGCAGTTCAAATGCGTAGCCTACTGGGATCAATATATTAAAATCCCTTTAGAAGGTCTTGAATAATTCTGCTTGCCAGCCGCCCTAGCGGAGCTCTGAATTCGAAGAAATGCAACTGAAAATCTTAAGCCAGACACCATTATCCCGAAGGTTATGCGTTTTTGCCGAAAGTTAACATTTCTTAGCGCAGCTTCGCTGGAAAGAGATGAGCGCTTGATTATTTAAATTAGAAATGCGAACCAGAATCGAAGGTGCGATTCGCAATGAACGCCAAAATGAAGTGGGCCATAACAACCAGTCAACTTAAATATTACAGAAAATGAACCGGACTGTACATTTTTGTAGCTTCTGATGTGTTTGAAATTGTGGGGCTATTCTGCGTTACCCTCGCAAGGGTCAAATCTATTCTCTGTTCTTTATTAACATTTTACTTCTATGATCTGTTATGAGTTTCGTCTTACGTTCGAATCGTAAATGGTACCAACCGATTTTCCTAATATAGGTATAGGCAAAAGATCGGGCCCATCGACGATTTCTATGGCGGAGCCCACCGGGAAACTTTCCCGATCGTACAATCCTACGCTGCAGGTTGATAATTTGGATCCATATTGCTGAAGTCACTAGTAAATACACCTTCTTTATCTGAAAATGGCCCAACATTTGATACCATTGGATTATTTGATGGTAAACCAGCAATGGCTTGCAGATTTCTTGTAATCCTCACATAGAAACTGGGAGCCGAAAAAACCTAAACATGTGTTATTATAATTATTGTTTATCATTGAGTCAAAAGATTCTGCACAATTTTTCGAGTATCACTTTTAGCGAGCAATGTGTAATACAGTATGCAAATACTGATAGAAGCAATAACGCAAAAATATTTAGAGTTCAGCGATGAGTTTACTACAGTTTACTACATCATGTATTTGTTTATTGTACAGACACAATCAATTCATTTGCAGTACTGAGTATATTATGCTGTATCGAAATTTGCCATGTATCTACACAGCTGATCCATTACACCACCAAATAAATCTGCAAATATAACCACCAACAAACATAAGAAAATAGATCGTTCACTGCTGTACAGCGTTTACAGTGAATGCATCTCACAGTACCCACTGCCCTATTCGATAAACATTGAATGTTTTTTGTATAGGCGTTATTAGCATGTGGCTGTATTTTGGAGGCTACATTGACCGTTGAAGGGTTAAGGATTGATTTTGATGTAAGTAGCCTCTTTATAATCTTTTTTTGTGAAAAAACTTTCAGCATCTTAGTAGAAGAAAAGCTACAGAACTACAATGTCACAATGACGTCAAATCGTGCAGTTGTAGAACGACTATTAACTTATTTCAATACGGGAAGTGATTCAAATAACCAATAAAAATACATTGAAGAATTTGTTTAAGATGAATGGTGCAGAGGAAAGACAGAAAAAGACCTGAAAAGGAGCTGCACCACCCAGTCTAGAAGACAGACTTAAAGTGGCTGAGAAGTAAAAGCTACAGGTGGTAGAAGAATACAAATTGAAAGTAGTCAAAAACTCCTTGAGTTTGAAACATTTGAGTATGTTTTCTTTCCCTTCCATATTATGACGGGTGTATTTAGCGAGTCATAAACATAAAAATCACTGTAAACTTTTCTACGACACAGCCAAAGTTATTTGTTATAATAATGTTATATGATACATGACGTAATAAATAATGTTACAAACTTCTAGGTATGACAACAGTGAACAAAATAAAAAATAGTTCTCATAAGAAAAGTCCAAAATTGCGTCTTAAGAGAGCTACATAACTGTGAAAGGTAGATAAATATTGTTACTACGGTTTAGGAGGAGTTGTTTCCGCAAGAGTTGAGGGTGGATTTCTGGTTCAAATGCAAATATCCAGCTTTCGTCACCAGTTATGATGTTGCAAACTGCTTTAGACTTACTTTCATCATATTTCTTAGGAGTTTTCTTACACCATTCCACAAGCTGTTGTTTTCGTGCTTCTGTTAATCTGTATGGTATGTTACCAAACTCTGACTATAAAATAAGGAGTAGCAAAGGCTACCGGATTCTCAGCCGGAGCTGGTCGTGGGTCGAACAGAAGACTTAAAGCGTAAGCTGAAACGATGAGTAATTTATGGGCGCCAAGTAGCAGTAACCCAGCACTTTGCTAATCGTCAAACCAGACACTACGGAAGGTGCTACTAAGCGATCCTGAAAATTAGAGGTAGCGACAAGGACACACCAATCAAATTCGCAGGCATAAGTAACGAGTATATATAATTTAATAGAATGTTAACATTAATAAAATATTAACAGTGCTCGGTAGTATATCACAACAACAACAAATATCACAAACCAGATTTCATATAATAATATCGTAAAATTTATCACAGATTAAACTCACCAGATTAAATAAATAAAGTCGTAGATCGTAGCAATTCGCATGTATGACCAAACGCGTCTCAAATTTAAGCGGTAGTTAAGGTTTTGTTTTGTTTGTCAAGTTGAAATCAACGCCAAACCCTCAGTTGCAAAAATACATAACTATACTAGTAATCAAATGTACACAAAACCCATTATTACCCAAGATCTTGGTTTATAGGGGCGCAAAATTACCCGAAACACGCTAATTAAATCTCGCCCTAAAGGGGCGTAATTGCTTAAACAACGATCAGACTGATTTCGCTAATTTCTTGCAAAATGGGGCCGCACTAAGCCAAATTCAACCGACTGACGGATCTCTCCACTGAGATCGAGTCTAAAATCGTTCAAATGGGCGTATGCAAGAATTGCTATTACAAAATTTACATAAGGGAAACCTTATCGTCCCTAAGCATCTACATTAGACACAGCCTGAAGGCTAATGGAGGCTTAAAATGTCAAGTTGCAAATATAAAGATGTAAACAACAAAATAGGTTTACTTTTAGACAGGTGAGTTATCACAACATTAAAGTAAGTTAATTCGCTTATCAAAATCTGGCCGTAGCACAAAGCGCTACAATGAATAATTAAACACACATTAAAATCATGCCTATAACACAGGTTAAGTTGGTCGAGCTCAAAACTGCACAAGAACGCTTAAGGAAATTGCAAAGACAGACCTTGGCTGCACCAGGTGACGAACGTGCTAAATCGGAGGCCTACTGCACGATGTCGAGGAAGCCAGGTGTTCCAATGGGCTTCATCGCAGGTAACGCAGAGATCTCGGGCCAGTAAATCTGCTAGCCTGTTTTAGGGACTGGAAATCTCCCAAACTCACAGCTAGCCGATTGCAGCAACTGCCTGGAGAAAGTGCTCTCCAAGAGGGGCCAAATCCATCAACCAAACGCCTCGAAAAGCTCAAAGGACTGCTTCCTAATCTGAGTGCGTTCACCGCCCGTACCAAAGGGGAATTGAGTGCTTCCACTGCCCGTACCAAAGGGGAGCTGAGTGCGTTCACCGCCCGTACCAAAAGGAAGCTGAGTGCGTTCACCGCCCGTACCAAAAGGGAGCTAAAAGGGGCAACATTCTGCCTTAGAAATATAACCAGTAATTGTCAAAATAGCATACCGTGAGATGTTCTGCTCCAAATCGCCCAAGTATTACATGTGCTTGTCAGATGAATTCCGGACAAAAATCCGTGCTTGAAATGTATCACAACAAAAACGTCGGGGACGTCTCCCAGACAAAAAATCACACCAAGATATACATTTTCATGCTAGGATGAGCGTGACAAAACCGAATTACAAGTATTCGTGCATCGATTAACCAAAGATGCTTTTCACCACATCCATCTTCTGACAACTCAAAATGGCTAATGATAATTTGACAGCTAGGCCCAGAAAATTCCAAATTTGCAGAAAAATCGCATCTGCAACCAACATAGCACGCGTACAACGTGAGGCCTAAGCTGCAGTGACTTTACTTGAGAAATAGGTAGCTGAAACTAGGCTATTATAGGGTAAATAGTTAGAGCGAAATGTGCAAAGTGCCTTGAATTAGGCAGGGATAAGGCAAATCGTTAAATTAATACGAAAAGTGACTTTTGGCCCATAACAGGTATCCACCGACAACAGACGTTTATTGCAGGCATATCAATGCCCCAGGTACGCCTTATAATTCTATATGTGACTCGATTGTCCTCCTGAATTATTCTTCGCACGGCATATATGTTTGTTTCTGTAGCTTCTGAAATTGGTCTTCCTTGGAGAAAATCGTCGCTGAGTGAAACTAGCTATAAACAGTCCTATGGGAATGCGCTTGGTTAACAAATGCAGCACGAAGCCATCTAAAGCCTTCTTTTGGAGATAAGGAACGTTTAAAGTCAAGGTAAATCCTGGCTCTAAAACATTCTTTCGTTAAATTCATTTCCTCTGCCTCTGCCTCTGCCCAACACTTATTTCAAAATTAACTTGTATGATAACTGTAATTATCAAAACTGAATTTGAACTGTCAAACTAGAAAACAACGGACATTTGTTTGATTTCCATGGTGCACTTGATCTATTAGTTTGTGGAATTATGGGCGCTACCCTTTATGAAAGATTACGAAACCGTTTTTGTAAATTGCACAGAGAAACGGAATGAATGTAAAAAGATATTGTTTCTGAAGGCACACAAGATAGATAACTATAAAATATGTTTCTCTTCCATCGCAGAATGTTTTAGCCCAAATTTGACTGATTTTTTATCTCTTACTATTTCTGAAATCTCAATGGTGAGCCTTGAAATTGACTATCCTTGAATGTGCTACTAGGCCCACTATATCTAAATGTGTTTGGGCGAGTCTAGGTATTTGGATAAAGAGCAAGAGAGCGTTTTTTGTATACCCGTTTATTTGCTTCATTGCTGCCTGCCGTTAACTGTAAGGGTTTATAAAATTACGATAACGACAAATATGAATTGCGTGGCTTGTAAAATTTTTAATGCATCCATTTGAAAAATACACACACCCTTAATTCAAACTGGCTTCATGAGTATACCTATCTGCTACAGAGTGAGTTTTTATAATAAAGCTTTTTATAGCGACCTTGCCTTACAGTCGGCTCTGTGGATTAGTGGTTAGCACGTCTGCTTGGCATTCGGGAGGTTGTGGTTTCGATTCTCGTGGCCGGCTGCTCGCATTCACGTTTTTAGGTGGTTTTCCTGAGTCAACGACGTACCTGTTCTGAAGCGAATGCCAGGGCAGTACTTCTCCACCTTTCCTGGCCTCTCTTCCATTCTCCACCCCTTTTTTCTCTAACCTCTATTGGCTGAAGAGCGACGCAAGGGACGCAAGCGCACCCCCAGTTGGGGGAATTGAAATTACTTTGATTACTTCGAACCTATACCTTTACCACGGTCGGTTGTAGATGTATTTTTGTTGAATTTGGAAATCGACATGTTACCCCTACGCGTATACTGTAATTTAGTTAAAAAGATAAGAAGTAATTTATAGCAAATGACATGGTGCAATAGTTTCACATTTATCAACCATTTTTTGTCAAGAACATTTATACGAAATGGTTTCAGAATTATCTGATACAACTATTTGTCCCTTTTCGTGAATATCATATTTAAATGGATAGCAGCGATATGCATACATATTATTTCCAACGTATATTAGCTTGGTTTAAAATGGCGTAGCAAACATGTTAGGTAAAGCAGCGTGTAAATCGATCACACAGTGTTTAAGCGGTCAAATTTCAATGAGAAATATAATGTAACAGATAAATAATTTTAACGAGTAGAATTTAGTATTGTTGGGTCATGTGCGAAATCATTACAAAAAGCAAAAGCTGCAAAATAACGGCGAATCTGGAAGAACCAGTAAGAATAATATTCTGCAACCGTCTGAGCAGGGCGAGTTTTATTTAGGGATGAAATTTAAAAGTTATGAAATTTTTTAAAGTTAGTATTCTGTTCTTATCTTTAGCGGTTCCCCGGAACACATTTTTATATCCCTCCACTAATTTATTTGAAGATAAGAAAGTTCTGTGTCATCAGTTTTCGTGGAAGTAGAGATGCAGCAATGTTTGCAACGCATTTTAGATATAATAGCCAAGATAGGGGCGAGAAAATGTGACTGTTTTAAAATTTAAGTGTAATAGGTTTACTCAGAGGGAGATAATATAAAAAGTATCATAATTTCTCTCCGTTAAACAATCGTTTCTAATTTTAAAATGGCGGAATATAGTATTTAGCACATAAAGAGTCACTTTAACCGGCGCGATAAGGGAAACGGCGGTAATAACCAGCTGTATACTGCGGCTGATTATTTCTGGTTCGTATTCAGGGTTACGTTTACGGTGCAAGTTAATAGTTTCGCTAAAGATAACGCAGCCGCCGCCGCTGTCATGTTCTTGTGTAAATGTGGCAGTGATGACAAATCGGCCGAGTTTAGGATTTGGGTCCCGCCACAATCAGTGGCTGAGACGTTCACGATATTGCGAGCGCGGAAGACAAACGACCGGTAATATCCGCCCTAGGCGGGAGAGAGATGGAACTCATAACTCACAACACCTTCATTTCTCAGCGAGGTTTCCTGCACATCTGTCATCCGGAAGCGTATCAACTTAACTGAATAAACCAGGGCGAGCGCGAATTGATAAAGAATTTATTCGAAAGCTATTAGCCCGTAAACAAGGGCGCGTTCGTTATTACCGATACGCCGTACGGTTGGGAAGAGGTCAGTATGGATAAGTATACCCTGGTTAACAAATTTAACGAATGGCGTAGCTCTTCATCTTTGAAAATGTTTAGAGCAGCTGCGTCTCCGATAAGAATAGCTGATATAGCGGCTAATCTCCGATAGGGGAAAGCATCTTAAGAAGAAAAAGAAAAAGAATAGAAATATACTTCAATCTAGTAAGTGCTCGGTTTAGCAAGTAGGCTGACCTGACCTGACCGGGGTTCAAATCTGGCAGTAGCCGAATTTTATCTCGGAGTGGCGAAAGATTTGAACACAATATCCTGCTGAATAAGCAAAACTATAATAGACAGAAAAACTATGCAATAAATCAAACATGCTTTACAACATAGACATTCTATTACTTTAGACTTTAGAGAGTCAAACCCTGTACAACAGACGATAAACATAAATTATACAACATAACGATTGCTACAATATATTGTTATAGTTTACTATGTTATAATGGTCTTTATGTATGTAAATGGTTTTATGTTATAACAATATTTATTATGCTTTAGCTATTACGTCTGACTTTTATTATACTTTAATTTATTTTCAATCAATTTTCTTCTAAAAAAAATTTAAGTAATTCATTTACCCTTTTATAAATTCTGAATTATCAATATTATTAAATATCTCTAGCTCCGGTAGAAAACGTTTACTCTTTAAAAACACAGGTCGGATTCATACATAATCAAGACTGTTTTTATTCCTGAAAAGTCTTTTTTTAATTCCTTGACAAATTGTACGCCTGTCATTGTCAATTCAAATTATAGATGTACAAAATCAATTACAAATACCTTTTCGTTACATTACTTGTTATTCAACAAATATTAAATAGTAAGTACTCCTTTTTTATAATTACCTCACTTCAACCTTTCTATGTTTTCCTTTCAGTTTTTACAAAAATACTTGTAGCCTGTTAGTTGTCTATGGACTTCGATATGCTCCTTCATCAAGCCAAATACATCCGGTAGTCTCACAGAAATCTCCCAACGTCCAGACAAATCCCAGTACGAACTTAACCAAACACCAGGAACCGCAAACACCTCCCAGCCAAACACGACAAGGCATCTACCACTTTTCTCCAACAGAAATGCCAAAAATGATCAGAAGCCAACGCCTTCCACGTTTTCCTTCCAAAATTCACAAGCCGTTAACAACCTAGTATCACGAACCTCGACTAGATGCAAGTTACAAGATGTTACTTCAATAACAAATTTGGAGAAGTACAACTCTAGCAGATGAAAAACCTTCTATCCACACCACAAGACGCTCATTCTGCTAACAAACTCGATGTAAACCACTTCCATTAGAACCAGCCTTTACTATCTAATTCATATGATGTAATTGATTGACAATAAACTTAGTTCTACATCAATTCCAGAAATTACTTTTGTAGATTATAACTGTATTACATATGACACTCTCACCATATCCAAACTTCTCTTTACTAACATCACATCTTCAAAGCTTTTAATTTTTAACTCTTCTCGCAAATGTTATTTTAATGTATAACCTTTTATATACAAAACAGATTAAAAATAATTGTATAAAGGGTATGTTTTACAAAATCTAGCCGCTTACAAACATATTAGATGTTTTCAGTCCAAAATTATATTACATTCTCATAATAATTTATAATCTCCTTAGTGATATTGTTTTGCATATTTTTTAAAGTCTAACACTCTATATAATTTGTATCATATTTATTTAACACCCACTATTCGAATGATATTTCTCGAATAGGTATTTGATATTAATCCTTCACTTTATTTAAGATAACAATTAAATTATGTTAGAACCTTTCTGTTTCTTATATAGCATCATTCAATTGAATTTTAATTCCATTTAATTTCTTTACCAAACACATATTAATAATTTTGATATCCTTCTAATACTTAAATTTACCTTTGTAATTTAATACTGTATTCTTTTAACCTTTTAATCTGATATCAAACCCTTGCACTAAAAACCATTACAATATCTAAGGAGGGTAATGAGAAATATTAGAAATGATCGGCTATGAACTAAAATTTTTATAACAGAATTTTGGTAATCTGTATCAGTAGAAATTTTTTAGATAGCTTAATATAATGGTTAGGTCACCTTATTTGTACGTATCTTGAAAATTATTCCAACAAAATTATGCAATGGAAATACTTTTTCACACCATGATCCGAAAATGAGATCTTCAGTATCTTTTGAATGTAGATGATTACAAGATATAGTCTTATCATAAAATGTAAACGTGTCAAAAAAATCATATGTGTAACTCTGGAGTAAAGTGTCATTCCCTCCCTTGGATGATGACTGTACTCACTAACGTTCGAACGTTAAACTACATCCGCGGGAGAGAATTATCCACTTTGGCCCCTAGTAATACAAATAGCTATTATACAAAGAAGACATGGAAAAAGCAGAACTTGAGAAAGAATAAATCTATAGAAGCGATACATCTAGATTAACTAAAGACAGAAATGTATACAAACGGGAATAAAAAATAAAAAAGAAGGATTTCGTTTGCATGCCAATTACAAAGTTCTACGTATCCATATAACATTATATATTTACTTGCATAACATAATCTTTTGCAGTACTTTGAAGCTTAAATTAGTTGAATCAGTCCCACAAGAAGTTAGCCGAAAGGGTTGGCGTTTCTCATTCTGCCATAACACGTACTGGGAAAAGCTTCTGGCCACGCATACAGTTGCTCATTCACGGGTGGAAGTTGTTTTGTAACGTTATAAAATTTTCTAGGTCCCTAAGAAAGGGGCATGTGACGTTTCACTCCCTTACTAAGGGTGTTATTAATTTATACATCGGCTAACGCTAATCGGAGGAAAAATTTGCTCAAACTCAAATATATACATTCAGGAAAACACCAGATAACAAAACCATAAATATATTGTCGATAACTATAGTACAATTAATTGGTAATTTTAGTATTAAATGAATTGTATATTACAAAATCAATAATTTCTTCTGGGGGGTCGGCTGTCGTTATTTCTTCATTTAACTGCAACCCTTCTAACAGCGCTGTATGCGAATGTCCTTGCCGGCTGATCTCCAAAACTCTGTGTTGTTTACGTTCGTGGGGATGGAATTAAACTCATAAATTACGCTGATATAGGCGATACTTGTGCCTTCTGGGGTTTGAGCGGGTTGACGCAGCTTGTGGTCGCATTTCTGAACGGTAATGGGCAGTTCCCGGCGCAACTGTGCGGCTTAATTCTGCAAGTGAAATTTGCTAGTTTTTCACCGGCGAATTGGTTTGACGGCTCGATTCTTGCGAACAGCTGGGTTTTTCGGGTCGGAGTTTAGGTGGCTATTTTCCCCTTCAGGGCTTCAGGAAGGCGGCGTAGTACATATTTGGTGGTCCCTGCAGGTAAGTCAATTGCCACAGTTAATTTATTCGCCCCTTTTTTAGGCGGTGCGTACAATAAAATTCATATCGGTGTCGTGGATATTGGAATGTTAATATCCTCGTGGATTACGGTCGCAAGGTATTATTCTGGTCAGAAAATACGATTAAGAGGCAGGCAGACACTACTACAGTTTAAACACACTAACTGCAGTCGCAGGGGGTTTTGATAATACCTTTAAGGGGCAGGCAGACACTACCACAATTTAAATGCCCAGGGAGGATCAGGAATCAGGGACGTCCAACGACTCAAGTCCGGACTGGGCAGGATAGGGGCTGGACCCCCACTGGGACCAGTATTGCTGGTCGGAATCGGTGGACTCAAGTGAAGCTGTAGGGCCGAGAAACCTGCTTTTATAGCTCTCGATCCCCGTTATCATCACAGTTACTTCAGGCTTCGTTAGGTGGGTTGCGTCTTCGCGTCTATTGCGCATAGAGGGTTAGATGCACAGTCTGATAATGCCTAAACGAGCGAAGCATAAATTATATATTGTTTAATGTTCATATGTAAATATATGCAGATACTGGCGTTACAGTCTTGTATTGACAACGCCGAAGAATTGATTAGTCAGTTTGGATAGCATAAGACAAAAGACAATTACTGCTCCAGAAACTGCAAGTCATCTAATGTAGGCAAGTATGGTAGAGGTGTCTGGCACAACAGTTTACATGCTTCAAATTTGTAGTCTAGAAGACAATCTAGATATCCTCCTCGCAATATAAATCACAGGAGAGCTAAGTTGACTTCCTTAAAAGATCGTAGAGAAGAAATGAGATGTAAGGCAATTTGCTTATGGACGGACAAGAGCAGGAACCATATGATGAAGGATTTGTTACTGTGTGTAGTGGAGCAAGAATAGAATTAGTTGTAGTTGTTAACGAGACAGTGAATGCTTAGAGGTATCTTAATGACGTTCTGTGACCGATTGTTTTTTTAATTTTCTCATTAGAGGCGACCTGATTTCGTTTATTTCAGATGATATCATGCTCGGGTAATTCATGATTTTTTTGAAGAAGAAGGAATCATACGAATGATATGGATGTTCCGCTATTTAGACCGCAATCCGATTGAGAATGTTTGGAATGCGTTTGGAAAGTGTACATGCAAACGCTCTTTACGGTCAAACAATTTACGTGAATTGGCGATTGCAGTTGTAGAAGAATGGTTTCTGGTTGATCAAAGGATCATATACAACTGCGTAGTCAGTATGCTGAGATGCTAAGAGTAAGAGGTCAACTAACTAAGTATTGGGTTTAAGGTCTTTGATTGAAGTTCAATTGTTGACACAACTACAAATTCAAAACCATTATACGTAGATAGGGTAATGAATAAAAACGTATCGGAGTTAACAAATGAGGCTAGAAACTCGCCATATTATCATTTTTAAAAACCATTTATAACTGGTCATAGTCGATTTCAAACGTTTTTAAAAATCATAACGCCGTACCTCAAACAATTAACGAGATACAACGATTTTCAATTAACTTCGTGTTGCTGATGTACCTATGTAACGAAGAAAAAATGTATTTGCGATTTCTGTGCCAAAAATGTGACACACAATTTTCTTGTACCACTTCAATTGTTCGCCAATGTATTGCAATGGTATGTCTAATTAGTGTTGTAATATGTTATTAATTGAATTTTTTAAAATAAGGGTACCACGCAAATATTTTTAAGTATTCGTGTTATCAAATCTTAGGTTGATTAAAAGTTACTTGTAAATTGATAGATAAAAATAAATAGTTGTATGCACTTTATAATATTTTATTTATCTGCATAATCCAATACGCTAGCTCAAATCGATAAAGCACGACTCGTCTCGGTTGGGTCCACCCTGAATGCATAAATTATTAAAATTATTAAATACGGACCTGTCTCCTCATACGCTTAACTGCGCACAATCGAAAATGAAATTGGGTCAAATATAAGCCAAGATGGACGCTGTTTGCAAAATCTCGTCAAATTGAATAAACAAAACAAGTGAAATTGATCACAGTTCTATTGGTAACTATTTAAATTAGTTGGTTTTCGCAGCATTAATCCTCATTGGTTTCTAGCATTTGTTTATGGGGCCCGCTTCTACCTCCCAATTGTTTATTTTGGCGTCGGTCTGAATCTCACTAACGGATAACCTCAAATCATGGAGTTTGGGCTTTTTGGCATACTGGAATCACTCGTACGGCGATGGAACTGGCCTGGATTGCCTTGAGTATTGCTCTTCTTATGCATGCATGAATTTCCCGGCGCTCACTTAATTAGTTTTAGAATGAACAGTCCCTTGTTGCGGGGCTGCTATGGGTCGGATCCTGCTGTTGGGGCACGGGCTGCTGAGTGGCACTGATGTCTTCCCCAATCGGCTGGCTGGACTGGGCAACCTTCTCGTGGCTCTCGGAACTTGGTCGCTTCGGATCGATGTTATGTTACACAGTATCGGAGACCTCAACAATTTCTGGTGGCGAATTTTGATAAAAATACTACCACATGGTCACAAAAATTTACTCAATACACTGGTAAAGTTTCAGACTTGTATCTTTATTTTTAATATCAGAAATTTTATTTTTAATACAGAGCACAATTTTACACGTCAAGCCATTAATTTATTTATTTGTCTTCCTCTTTTTTTGTTATAAAAAAAGCTAGTTAGTTTCAAATTAATTACGGATGTTAACATGGTTCAAAATACTGACTTTTAACAATAAATTCTACTTAAAACTAGGATTTTGCACACTAATATTACATCTAAAATAATTGTTTACATTTATACTAATTTTGCGTGTCTATCTGTCACTGCACGTCTTTTTAATTTGCGTTTAAATATTCACATGCCACTGCACTGATTAGAGTATTTAATTCGTGCATTTCCTGCACTGGCTTCCTTTGAATTCACTGTTTTATTTTCCACACATTTTTAAGTTTTCTGTCTCCTTTTCTGCACTTTCTATAACCCTTGCCTTTTGATTTTTACGGTTTCCTTCAAATGCTTTAATGCCTTCATTCTTATCTGCTCGTTGCATGTTCATAAGTTTATCTATCCTTCAATTACCTTTCTTATAAAACCCTGACTGGATTTCACTATTAAACTGTACCTGAATTCTACGCTTCATTCCCTTGCGTTTGCGATCCATTTTGTAATTATTAAATTTCATTCGGCTTGGCATTTACTTTAGCACAAACCTAATCAATTAACTGAACTTACATTCAACTTAGATCCCTGTGCGAATTTGAGCTTTGTTTACTGCGTTCATTAATTAATTATTCTGCAATTACTGGAATCTCATTACAAATGTATTCATCCTGGAAAATTCAAATTTTAGCTTTGCAGTTATATAAAATATCTCACTCTGAGATTTTATGAAATGTCCATAAATTTGGCAATGCTAACAGAGTTGATTAGTAGGGCTTAAAACCATAGCAGTATTTTGAAGTATTACGGTTTTGCTTTTCCGCCCAGTTTTAATTATTTTTTTTTCGATGTCTATGTCTATTTTTGGTCATCATAGCTTCCTCTACTTAGCTTTCAAGCTGTCTTCATTTTTTTGTTTTAAATTTTTGCGTTGCACCCGTTTTGGAGAAATCTTCGGCCATCATACGAGAAGGGACCCAAAAAAGAACCGACATTTATATATAAAAAATCGTATATTTATGTTTATCTACGGCCACTACTAAAAGTAGGCCTTTTAGCACTAGCTTGTTTCATTAAAAGTGACGTTTTATAGTTTACCGTGGTTAAAGAAATCAGCTGTTTACTTTTAGCTCTAGCGCTAAAAATGAAGTGAGGTTATAAAACTACAATTTCGAACTGGAAGTGAAGTTGTAAAGTTATTCTAGTTGCTTCTTGCGTTACAGGTAAAGGGTTTTTGAAATAATTAAAGCGTTATGTAATGAATACACTCAGATGTGGAGTATTAATAATTACATTTTGTAACTGACCTTGACAGCACTGGCTTCGCAAACAATCGCCCGCGCATGGCCTACTATTTATTATGACATAAATTAGAAGTGTCGTAGATGCAAACATTTGTTAAATCGATATTTATAGATTAATAACGGTAAAATTAAGGTCGTGGATAAGATATTGTATGCAACGCGTGCTAAAAGTCGTTTATGCACGAGACATGTTATGAAACTCAGCCTTCGACTTCGTGTCATAATTTTCATGTCTTGTGCATAAACGTCGACTTTTAGCACTTGTTGCATAAATAGCTATTACATGTTCAAACATCAGTCACCTTCAAAGCACTTACCGTTTGATGCAATACACCTATTTAAACGTTTTTCCACGACTCAAAACTGTTTTTAAACTCGCCTTTAATGCTTCTGTCGTTTTTTGTTTCACCTCTTCCACATCGGCAAAACGTTTTTCTTTGAAGATTTTTCCTATCCGGGGAAAGAAAACAAGTCGCGCGGTGCAAGATCGGTTGGGATAGATATAGAGGGTAGGGAACGGGGTTTATGCCGTTTTCGGTCAAAAAACTGCTGAACACTGAGCGCGGTGAGTACAGGTGCGTTATAATGTTGGAGGAACTAGTCGCTCGTTTGCCATAACTTGGGTCGTTTCTTCCGCAAATTGTGGAATCAAAAATGTACTGCCGCACGTTGTTTGTGTAAATCAGCCATAAAATAAATTCACTGGAACTGCAGCCTCCACAACAACGACAGCTAGTACACTGATCATCATCACTGATGGCACTGATGCAGATAGACCCCTAGAATACACAACTGTACTACAAGGGGCCGCCCTATAAAAAATAATTCAGGGTTTTTGGCTCGCTCTCGTGTGACTTCCATTCGGTTGGAGTGTCCAAACCTCCAAACAATATAGTGTTTTATCTGCATTTCACCTACAATGTATCTTTCCACTGCCTCAGTTTTCGTGTTTAAGTGTTGCTGTATTCTGTTTTTAAGAATACTGATACTTATCAATTAGATTTATCAACGAAACAGTTATGTACAATTTTATTTTTTAAAAGATTATCGTGTCACATAGATCTGTTCGATTATTTGAGGTATTGACAAACTCCAGTGCATAATATTGTAAAGCTATTAGCCCGTAAACAAAGGCAGACGTTTAAAGCGCGCTCGTTATTACCGACGCTCCGGTTGGGATATTAAACAAGCCGTAGCGGGGAATCGGTGATTACAAGATCGTCAGTACCTCCTCTAGTGCATTAGCATATTTACAGCTCGATCCGAACATTTATTACTATAACTCTGCACCATCGCATCCACCAAAAGACAATGAATTACATTAATGGCCAGCAATAACGGCTCCCTCGACTGCTAGCGCATTAAGAACTCAAGAATTGGACAACATACAAATACGAGCCAGTTAAGAGAATAAAGAAGAGCCGGGAAAATATACTACTAGTTTTATTGCTGTTGGGTGACAAGTATTAGCGCTTTACCTGACGACTAAACACGCTACCTTATGACTCTATAAAGTATAAAATCACTTTATTTGTTAATTAATTTTGTTTCTTATTGACTTAAACTTATACGCGTTCACTTATATGAGCGTATTTTTACTTGTGTGGCAATCGTGCCGAGCATTTAAAACTGTTTATATTTCGAATATAGGAGTTGACATAAACCGCCTGACAATTTACTTTTTTTGCCATTGGACCGGTTGCATACCTTCTCCGTTGTAATTCAGTATATCGATCATTGAATAACGTCTGTTAATGTACCACACTTGCTGATATTATTTATTAAAGTTTTAATATTTACCATGTTCGTTCTTAAATAGTTTCTTTGGTTTATTTGCTATTATTTTAACCAGTAAGATTTAAAGTACTTGTTTCATTTTTTTTTCAGTTTCAATGTTTCTAACTCAGATGAACTGGAAACAAAACGGTTAAATGTAAACGAAAATATTTAATACTACTAGTACATTAGAAAATTATACCTTAACATTTAGAATATTAATATAATAGGTATATTGGAGGATACACTAAAAAGATAGTAGGGTTTCAAATTCAAATGCACGGCGAATAAGGCGGATTCAGTGTTCAAGATCTCATATTCACGATACATAGCTGGCAGAAAAGCTACTGAGGGAAAGATGAGAGCACATTAATTTATGGTTTATAGATATGCAAAAATATTAGACTCAATACAAAGGAAATACATTTGGTATAGTTTCAAAAAAAGTGAATAGAAAGTTAATTGAGACCATAAATAACACGAGACGGAGGGAGTTAGGCAAAGTGAAGTGCTATATACCCTGTAATTGATTTTTGTTATGGATGAAGTGATGACAGAATGTAAGAAGAAAATGAAAAAGAAAATTATAGTGTTATCGGTGAAAGGTTACTTAGCGCTAATGGTTCAAATTCCCAGCGTTGCGTTCTCCGCTCGGCCGAACGTCGTTTGTTTTGACTTAGAAGTTGCATTCGGACGAAGCTTTGGCGTTCCTTTACGTTTTTGTTGTGAACCAAGAAAGATTCGCTGTGTATCGATGCTTCCCATGACCTAGTTTGGCTTTGTATCCGCTCACCTTGTACTTGAAATTGGGTGAATTTTCGGTGCACTTACCTTTAGGGTGAATTTTGGATTGGAAGCAACATGTAGGAGTATTTTGCTTTCGCCAAGATGACGGATTAGGCGATTTAGTTTACTAAAGTTAGCATTCAAGTTCACCAATTTGGGGTAGGTAAGTTTTATGGAGCCTTTTGCTTGTTTCGTTAAGCTGCATCGTTCTGATTTGCGTGGCAAGTTGCAAAGATTTCACAGTTTGATGCCATGCTTGGATGCGTGGTTTTATAAACTTACTCCCCGGCGAGCCTGTTTGTGATAATCTTGATCTACTGCGGCGTGTGTTGCTGCTAATTGCCCAAAGAGCCTTTAATTGGCGTCTATTTTACTAATTATGAATTTTGTAAAGTGCTTTTACATCTCGGCCTGAATTCTTCAAATGTTACGTAAAGTTTAATTGAGTTTCTTTTGAATGAGATATTGAAGTGGTTTTAAGCTCACAACTTGACTCTGTCTGCAGTGCAAAATATTTAACCAAGTCAATAAAGCACAGAGTTAAGATATTTTATATAATTGCAGTTTTAAACAATAATAAAAGTATTAAAGGCATTGATAATGAAATGCGAAAAGCAGTCATTAGTCAGATAAAGGCACGCAAAGGCAAAACATATCTGAAAGGGTTTAAATTTGAGGTTTTAGTAATATAATACAATCAAAATGATAGGTTTGGGCATATTTAAAGCAGACCAAACGAAAGTAATTGACTAAAAGGTTTGTTATGTGCATAAAAGGGTTTGTTATGTGCATACTAAATGACCTCAGTTATTAATAAAAGCAAAGGCTAGTGAAAAGGCGAGCAATCTGAAAGGTATATGAAAGCAAGATAAGGTAATAGAAAATTGCAGAGAGCAATCCAGAATTAGGCAGGAAGAGAAGAAAGGCAAGTGACGTATAAAAATGGTGAACTCAAATACCAGTGCTTTAATAGAAAAAGAAAGTGCAAAAACCAGAGCAGTGATTGTAAAAAAACGTTTGTGTGTGTAACGCGAAGGAACAATACTAGTTATAAGCAAAAGACAATATTTAGATTTAAGGAAATGTTAATTTAAGATTTATGTATTCGAACTTTACTCCGTTCATAGTTATTTGTTAATTTATAATTAATAGTAGATCATGGTAACATAGCAACATGATGCTTTTTTGTTGTTAATAATAGGAGAACAATGGCACTTAAATTAATGAAGCTTGTTGAAAATGTGTACTCCCAAATAATTATTGTTTTTATATAATAAAAGTGTTCTTACCCAAATAAAAAGTATACAGTTTATTTATATAAGTGTTCAGGCAGCTGTACTAGTGTTTGTGGCGAGGTCCAAGATGAAAAATTAAAAATTTTTCCAATCCAATCTTCGAGTGGGAACGGCAGCCGATCACCTGAAATTTCCGATCTTCATCTACGACCAATTTAAGCATCGGAACCCAGAGGTCAAAAATCCAGAACATCAGCGGGGTCTGCATGAGCATCCCAACTAACATTTGCGGCCAGGGAAGCGTCTACAGGCTGGGAAATTCCAGCAGCGTCGTCTACGACCATCTCCGAGCCAAGTTGCGGCAATTTTTACAAGGTAAGAACTAACTACAATTCAAGTGCCAGTAGTAGGGAAAACTATTTAAAGACAAGAATAAACCTTGCTGAAGAAGCCCAGTGCATTTCTAAGAGTCGAAATACTTCGTGGGCTTCACAAATTGGAAGGCGTCATCAGCATCTGAGTACTTGCAGAAGTTTTTCAAGCATCAGAAACAATTGCTTGTTGGTGTGGGTCCTACGTCATCCTAATAACAATGAAATGGAGGTTTTGTTTCTAAGAAAAATATTCAAATAATTTACCTGACGCTTCCTCGTCTATTTTCACTATTAAAACATTCAAAGTAACGTTCATTGCACTAGCAAAAGTTGTGTTAAATGTCAATTTACGAGGTTGTGCATTATATGAACTACAACCGCACATTTGAACTACTAATTTATAAATATAGCCAATTTCTGATCCCAACTGAGAAAAGAGTTTTTGTGTTCTGCCGTGAGCTAGTATAAAATATTAAATATAAAAAGGGGAATTCAACCAATTTATTTGAACATTTCGTTTTAACTAGCTTTAAATTACTGACAGGCAAAGTAAGCACAATAATAAATTAACCTCAGAATTCTGTGGTGATTTGTCCTAATTTAAATTATTAAATTTTGTACCAAAATAAAGTAACCAAACAAACAAGGGTAATTGCAATATTTCTGTGACGAGTGCCAACGTATTCGATTGAAGCGCTTCAGTATTCCTCGAACGTCACCTTTTCTTATATAATTTGGTACTTGGGCTCTTATCTTGTACGTTGCATTTTGTCTTGTGCCAACGCCTCCAATGAGCATAATTTGGGCCTCATCGAAGATTTATTTGCCCTGGTATATTCTCTCTGTAATTTTTAACAACCTAGTTTGTCCATTTAACGTAATTGTAATTCTATTTATACATTTATTTATTTATTGTGTCTTTTATCCCGTTGGCCAGTTTATGCTGGAGAATCTATGATAATTAGACTAGTACTACTATTGTATATCATATGTTTATTGGGTGCACCCGGTGTACGTTTGTATTAAAGTATAATATTGTTGACCATTATACATTTTATTATGGACACGTATGTTTTAGTTACCGTACACTGATTTATGACATGTTTATTACATTTCAAATTACTGTGACCTTTGACAAAGTTTTGACTTTATGAGTTCTCGTTTCTTTAGGCCATTCAGTAAACACAAAAGTTTTTTTGAAGTTGGCATATACGTAAAATTTGTTTGCTAGGGATTCTGTATTTTGTTTTGCAAATGTTTCCATACCTTCATAAAGGTGACTTTCAATTTATAAATGACAATTAATAAATATCATTAATTCAGTGACAAAGTACATACTATTCTGGAAATTCTTGCTTGAACATTTATAAAATGTAATAAAAATACTTATTAATAAATGCTACATCAATACCTAGTATCCAACACAGTATTTGTTTAACATCCTTAAAAGTAGTTATGACAGATGCTAATTAAATGTCACACTCTTAACCTATTTGTTTTAGTAACTTTTTGTAAGTACATTCCTAGACAAAAGATGCATTTTGGAAGTACACTCATGAAATTTTATAAATCAAAGGTCACTTTGTGTTTTTATGTTTAGTGAACAGACTATATATGAGCATATTTGTTGTATTGAAGACACATGGGAGTCTGTGTTGTAATAATAGGTGAATTTTAAGTTTTTGGAATGAACGCATGCCGTCTTCATTGTTAACTGGCCAGCCCTGAAATGTGTTCATGTAGTCACGATGGTTTGATTTTGGCATACATTTGTTCTGAATGAGGTACAGTCATTTATAAAGTATAAAAATAAAAGTACGTGCGTTTATAAACGATATAGTGCTTTGTGTAGAATCTGAATTTAACCTAAAAAGACAGTTGGGGGAAACTGTTGACAAAGTTTCTAGAATTAAATGTGAAAAAGATTACAGTGACAGCACAGAGTGTTTACGTGATTATTAGTCGCTATGTTTTCTCCTTGATGTCAAGCAAAATCGTTAATTGAAAAATATAAAAATGATTTAGCCATTTAGTACATATGATCTCAAATAGACAAGTCAAATAGATCTGGAAGATGTAAAAAGAAGAGCATGGAATAGTGATGTTGAACAAACACTTCAAGGCAAAGGAAAAAATCGGCTAGAAGAGAATAGCTTAATTTCGTAATAAAAGAGGAGTAAATGTAAACTGAAAATTGGCATTAACATCTTTGGAGTACAAAAGGACAAGATGATAAATTAGAGACAAAAAAATGAAAAGGTTGCTTTAAATAAAACTTTCAATAAAAATAGACAAAATCATCAAGAAGTACACGGAAGAAAGGTATAAAAACGTGATGATCTTTCGTTTGCTCCTTGCGTCATTCTCTTTTTGCTTGCAATTCTTTCTGTTAATGTGGCAGTTTATAGACTGAAAGTTGAAACTGACAGTAAGCAGGCTTCGTGTACCTTCCGTTTCAGGTTTATGGACATATTAGGATCTTTAAATATGTGCTGGAGTTTTCCAAAAGTCGACCGAGTCAGCACTACTCTTCTGGCGATCTGTAAATATTGAATTTTCAGATGCTTCCCTGTTGAGCACATTATTTTCATTTTGCTGACATTCAGTTCAAGTATCCCTGTTGATGATAGCGCGTTACATTTTATAGCATTGTTCTAAATTCGTTTATGTCACAACTAATAAGTACAATATCATCATCGTATATAATAATTTAAATATGAGTCGTCAATTTTAATGCATTTATACTCGGGCCGCCGAACAGATAGAATGGAGCAGGCAACCCAAATAACATATTACAAAGGTCACTTGATAATATTTTAATTATAATTACTAAAAAGGATCGGAGATGCCGACCCTTACAATTAGAACTAATTTCAATAATTGTCATTAAACAACTTTTTGAGGTTATGATGCAAATAGAAATGTCGACCAACTTAAAAGTCAAGCCTGACATTTGTGCACTTGTAATTGAAAATGTTTAGGCCTGTGGCATGGATCTTCCTAAATCTCATTATTGGCTGCGGCGTCGAAACCAAAACACGTTGCCCGTGATATGGTTAAGTTTGTAGCGTTTTTTCTTTGGAGTTCCTTTATTCAACCATTTACAAGGACTAAATTGTGCATCTCTACTGCTGTTTTCAAAGTTACATGCAAGTATAAAATATTGACTTGGAAAGTAGTCTCTTAAGGAAATTTTAATTATTCATAGAGCTGCCTGCATTATGGGTAACCGTAAGAAACTAATTCGTAGTCAAGGACGTGAAAGAATCTAAAGCGACTATTGCAATTTTTCTCAGTCGTTTTGCAAGAACGAGTGACTAAAGCAACCGATGTTGGCCTAAATACTATTAGAGGAGCCCAACAAAGTGGCGGAAGAAAATTTACTTCTCCAAAAAAACAAATTACTAAACTTACCCCAGGTCATCTGTCGATCAATATACAGAAGTAATCCCAAGTGTGATCTATAACTTTGCCATAAAAAGAGACCTACAATGAAAGCTCTATTCGAAGTCGAACAAAATGAAGGGGGGTGTTAATTTCACTGAGAAATTACATTCCTTTAGGCGATTGGTACATAAAATGGGTTTTTAATAGAGAAAATGTCAAGACAATAGGCACACGTTCTAATAGAGAAGAGAGAAATAGCAAATTGTGTTGAATTTTTAAGATAAAATATAAAGCCGAATGCTGAAATATTGTGTACACTGATGAAACGTACTTGCATAGCTTCCATACTGTTCTAAATGTTGTGATGATGGTACCAACAATTCTTTAAAATCCCCCGTCAGTAAAGAGCAAGCATTGATTATTCTTTATGCCGGAGGTAGAAAAGGTTTCGTACCAAATTCATTCCTGATGTTTAAATCAGGACTTAAGAGACAGATTATTGCCACGATGAAATAAACCATTAAAATTATGTGAATTGCCTGAAAGAAAAATTATTAGCAAATCTTCAAAAAAGTCGGTTTTGGTCATCGATAATGCATGGTATCACAATGTCTGTACTGAGCCGAATCCAACATTGGTTTGGAAAAAGCAGACATGCAAAAGTGGTTATCAGTAAGAAACATTAATTATATTAAGTTGAATGAAACAAAACCAATTATATGGTACCAGAAAATTACATAAACCTACACATAAAAGTTATATGATTGAGAAATTATTAGCGGAACATGGTCATACGTAGTCCTACGATTACCCCCTTACCATCCAGAATTAAACCAGATTGGGAAAATATGGGTGTCAGTAAAGAACTATGTTGCTACAAATAATACAACATTCAAATTAGACGATGTTAACACTTTTGCAGAAAATAATTTTGGAAGTGTGAGTGTGCAAGAATGGAAGAATATATGTGCAGTGTCGACAAACATAAGTGGGAATACATTATGGATAACAGAGAAGAAATAATTATTACAGTAGACGGCAGCGGTGAATCCGGTTCTAATCTATCGTCTGAACAAGAAGATGATTTCGTTGAAGACAATTTAGGTTGTTAACCATTAGAGGAATCTATATTGAATTATTTTACCATTTGTTTGATTAATTGGCTGTTTTTTTTAATTGTATTTTATGTATTTTTCTTTGCTTCACAAATAATTTCAGAAACTAGAAAGTCATTAGATTTTTAAGTCATTTAGAAGTTATTTAAATTTTTATATTTTGTAAATCTAAATAAAATATGTTCATTTTCAAACACCATAAAAGTGAAAACTTATGTGACTTGCTTCGCAAAGTGAAAGCGTTAATTATAATTATAACCAAAGGTAAAGGTAGTACTTTAACTGATTAGGCATATAAAGTTGCCACTGTTGCTACTTTATCTGCCTACTCATATAAGATAACAAAATCAAACATTTCAGCAATATAATTTAATTATTATTTGTGATTTTCATCCATCATAACCTTGGAAGAATTATTTCCAACGTATCACAATTTTACCTCAATCTTGAGTTTTTACATTTCTACTAAATTATTGTTTTCTAATTTTGTTACTTTTATTGCAGTATAAGTATTCGTTTGAAAATAAAATTTTATATGTTATTCGCAATAAAAGTGGCTTTATGTGCTTTGCCTGCTACCAGCCTCAACACATAAAGCTTCTATAAAAATATAATTAATATTTTTATTTGTTTATTTATTTCTTTTATTTCATACTGATGTCAAAAATAACATTTTTTGTATTCGCTCCCCAAACTGGTTACTTTGGAAACTGTCTAGGATCCTCAAAATGGCCATTTAGAGGCCTTGTACTTAAAGGCGTCATGGCAACATTTTAGCGGACTCAAACATTAGTTGCCATGACGACTTTAAGTACAAGGCCTCTAAATGGCCATTTTGAGGATCCTAGACAGTTTCCAAAGTAACCAGTTTGGGGAGCGAAAAATACATTTTCGCGCGGCCTCCTAATATAATGCCGCGTTAATGGTAATTGAAACTTCATATTATAATGTTTGGAAAGCTAATACAAAAAAACGTTGTATGCAACACGTCCTCAAATGGCTTTATAGAGGACTCATCTTCATATTACGGACTCGGCTGCGCTTCGCTCCGCCTCGTCCGGAAACATTACGACTCGTCCCCTAAAGCCTTGCTTTGAGAACTAGTTACATAAACTACTATTTTCGGATTATTTATGGTACAAAAAATGGAACATTAAAATCCTTGTACTTTAAAGTAAAATTTTAAAGTTCAAGTACTTTAAAACTTATTTATTGTACAAAAAATAAAACATTAAAGTCCTAGTACTTTAAAGTAAAATTTTAAAGTTCAAGTACTTTAAAATTGCCAGTTGTTGACATAAAATTTGAAATGATTTACTACTTTTTATTTAAAATTCATTAAACTTGCAGTATGAAATAAACCGTTGTATTCACCACGAACGAAAAGTGTTTTTAAAGGTCCTCGCAAGTAATTCAAGTAAACAACTTTCTCGTCTTTAAAATGCCACTTTTTGTTCTAGATAAATAAACTACTATTAATATTATAACTTTTGAAGGGGAATACAATTTTTAGTTGTTTTATGCTTTAAAACAATAATTGTGATATAATTTGATCAAGTATTTCAGTAGTACCCCTCTATAATGGGTAAATTATTATTTAAACATTATTTGGAGCAATAAAACTTTGATAGTGATTTATTTACGTCCCAGTGTGTACATAATAAATAAATTAACAGTCCGTTAGCTGACATGCAGCCGCAAATCATAATCCCCTTTGGAAACTTCGCAGTTCCTTTAATGCAGTTTTTATGAAAAGCTTCTGATTTACTCTTTCTAATTCATCTAATATGGTCTCCAATGAAGTAATAAAAAAAGTTAGAAGTGCTAAAATACAACTAAACACCATATAAAGGTTAATTCATATGTATGGTCATTAAATTAAATAAGTGTATAATAACATCAGTAATAGCTTAACTAAAATTAATCACATATAGAAAAAATTGCATTCATGTCTAGACAAAACTTTTGAGAACCAAAACCTTCATTAGGTAAATCAGATAAGAGTACATTTACATTTTCTTAAAAAATCAACACGTTTTGTCAGAGTTTCTCACTTTTCTATTAGAACGTGCCTATTGTCTTGACATTTTCTCTATTGAAAACCCATTTTATGTACCACTCGCCCAAAGGAATGTAATTTCTCAGTGAAATTAACACCCCCCTTCATTTTGTTCGACTTCGAATACAGCTTTCATTGTAGGTCTCTTTTTATGGCAAAGTTATAGATCACACTTGGGATTACTTCTTCTTTATATTGATCGACAGATGACCTGGGGTAAGTTTAGTAATTTGTTTTTTTGGAGAAGTAAATTTTCTTCCGCCACTTTGTTGGGCTCCTCTAATAGTATTTAGGCCAACATCGGTTGCTTTAGTCACTCGTTCATGCAAAACGACTGAGAAAAATTGCAATAGTCGCTTTAGATTCTTTCACGTCCTTGACTACGAATTAGTTTCTTACGGTTACCCATAATGCAGGCAGCTCTATGAATAATTAAAATTTCCTTAAGAGACTACTTTAAAAGTAAATATTTTATACTTGCATGTAACTTTGAAAACAGCAGTAGAGATGCACAATTTAGTCCTTGTAAATGGTTGAATAAAGGAACTCCAAAGAAAAAACGCTACAAACTTAACCATATCACGGGCAACGTGTTTTGGTTTCGACGCCGCAGCCAATAATGAGATTTAGGAAGATCCATGCCACAGGCCTAAACATTTTCAATTACAAGTGCACAAATGTCAGGCTTGACTTTTAAGTTGGTCGACATTTCTATTTGCATCATAACCTCAAAAAGTTGTTTAATGACAATTATTGAAATTAGTTCTAATTGTAAGGGTCGGCATCTCCGATCCTTTTTAGTAATTATAATTAAAATATTATCAAGTGACCTTTGTAATATGTTATTTGGGTTGCCTGCTCCATTCTATCTGTTCGGCGGCCCGAGTATAGTCTCTCACTGTATATGTTTAAATATTTTTTCTACTCTCGCATGTATATATTCTGTTTTCTTCACAATCTACAGAATGGATATGTAGGCAATTGTAGTTAACTGAACGTATATGATTTCATATCCACACAAGGGTGGATATGAAATACACCAATCACAAACCACGTTAGTCGTGATTACCTAGGCAACTTTCATTAATTGTTTGTTTTGCAATGGGCACGCCCTGCTGTGCCCTGTTTGTGGCAAACGTGATTTTGTTGTAAGATATCTTATTAATTAGCGTTGAATAAATTTTCTTTTAATTTTCCATTCTTTTCCATTGATAGGTCGTAGAAAAAATACACTGTACAACTCGAGTGGAATGTCCATATCGCCCTCGGATAATTGAGCACTCCGCCTACGGCGTCGTGCTCAAACATTATCCTCGTGCGATATGGACATCATATCCACTCTCGTTGTACAAACTACTATTTTCTAAAGCTAGCGTAAACAGTTTTGGAGAGATTATGTATCCTTGTTCTATCGGGTTCTTATTCGGCTTAGTATTCTGGTTTATATAAACACTGAAAGTAACAGTTACATATACCGAGTGGAAAGCTTGGGGACGGAATACTACTAATTTTATTTATGTAAAGCAATATACAAGCCTTAAGCATCTAGAATATAACACGATAACACATATGTGGAAATGAAGTACAGTCGTGTTTAAAAATCTGTTGTACAGTAACAGTTGTAAGTTTATTGGTGGTTCTGTTATTATACAACAAAGGCTCAAACTGTATCATTAACTACGTAGACCTAGATGCATACCTTCAAAATATTTGTAAATACAACACTTTGTGTAATTAATTTATATTCAGAAAGCACAAATACTGTACAACAGTTTAATGAACACAACTGTACTGCTTGAGAGAAAACGAGAAAGAAAATATTGGAAATACATATATACAATTGTAAGTACTAACAAATGGAAACCTATCGCAACCCTCACAGACCCGACTAGGAAGCCTGTAAGGATGACCTAGACCGTAATCTGTCGAGAACACTCAAGATGGTAAATAATAAACAAGAGCTAGAAATAGCTGTGGAGCAGCTGACAGATGCAATCATTTTTGCCTATAATGACAACTGTCCTCTTATTGTAGGGATCACAAACAGAAAAGTTATCCGGTAGAATGATGACCTTAAGAGGATGAGGGAACAAGTAAGAAAACTCTTCAATAGAGCAAAAGCTTCATGAGATTGGGAGGAATATAAAAGATAAATGAATATAGCAAAGCATAGAGAAGGGTCCATAGAGAAATGTGAAGAAGACATTGTGAGGAGATAAAAACCACTCCAGGATGTGCCAAACTTTACAAAATTTTCTCCAAAGATTCTCAAGGCTCAATAAACATGTTAAAAACCATAAACGGCAGAATTTACTAGAACAGGGAAGGAAACCACTATCGAATTATTTCGGGTTCACTTGAAATAAAAGAGAACAAAAGATTATAATGGAGATAGAAAATCACAACACTAATAAATGAGCACTAAGGGAAAGTAAGGGGAAAAGTTCGGTACTATAAGATGTGATACAATTTGGGCATATCTTACAATATATGCTTAAATATAGAGGTCAAAGACAACACGTATTGTTTCATGAACCAATATAATAAACCTTGTTTGAACTATATTTTGTTGTTTTCGACCCAAATTTACGGTGGTAACGTCATATCTTCCTATCAGGATGATTGCGTATGTTATCAAAATTAGATTGCTTTGGGATATGTGTTTCTCTATTTCGATTTGTATTGTATGCCAGTTGTGATATATTCTGTCAAAGTGCAGTGAGCCAAACATATTGTGAGCGGGTTGGTTATTTGATTGGGATAAGTTAGAAAGTTTACGGACTAATTCTCCGATGTTAACTTGCTTCTTGGAGTACGCGAACAATTTGAACTCAGCAGATAATAGTCTATGAATGAAGATATCACGCGCTACATGCATAGGGTAGTTAAGCATTGTGAGTTTCAAGATTTCAAACCAAAGATCTGTTGGACTACCATTTTACGTAGAGTTGTCAAAGAACAAAGATAGTTTTTAATGAACTGGTTCACTATAACTATTTTGAATTTTTTTCCTCAATTTATTAAACCACTGGTTCCTACACTTACAAGCCATGCTGTTGGAGATTTGGCAACGCTGATCGTAGACCAATTTTTGTACTGGTTATTTATAAAAATATCTGTTGAAATGTGGCGTGTGATTAAATATTAATATGTTGAACTGCTCTAAGTTTGACGAAATACATTTATTTATATTACTGTACTGTTCGTGATAAGTGCAAGTAAAATTGCTGGAATTCATGGAGTTTATTAAGTATTTCACCGAGGTAAGTAACAACTTAACCTCATTTTTAGGGCATTTCTTGTAACTTTTAATTTTATATTTAGAATGCCACGAAGACGCTGTGTCCCAACCACAACAGTACCTTCAAAAAACATCGTATGCAAACGCTAACAACATTTTATTTTCAAATGAACGAGATCCGAAAGAAAGCATGGCTTCGTGCAACAGCACGAGAACGTTGGACCCTAACAAAAAGTTCTGTCGTGTGTGAAATACATTTTAATGGAAAATACATTTCAAAATGTTAGAAATGAGAGGCGGGAAATGCATTACCCTCAATTAGCTGACAAAGCTGTCCCAAGCGTATTTCCAAATTTACCAACATATTGTCGTCGAAAGCGCCTCAAGAAAGGAAAAATCCTGAATGTAGAAGAAGACAAATATTGGAAAGACATGCATAAACAGTGAAAGTGTTTTTAAGTAATGACACCAGCAGTTTTATGAAGTTTATGGAACAATTTGCGTCACACAAATTTAGATGTTACCAAGCAGATAAGTTTATTATGTTCAAATAAGGTTATTTACAGCTGTAGCACCATATCTTTGCATATATGTTGTACTCTTAATCAGCAGTGGTGTACAGAAAGTTACAAACTTGAAAATAATTACAGAAATATTCTTTTATACATGTTACATAGGTTAGGTTGTTTTATTTTTATAAATATACTGTTACATGTTTGTATTACTTGACTATGTAAATAAATGTCAACATTACAGAAACTATCTTTAGTTAATTACAGAGTAAAATTTGATAAAGAGTAAAACTGTGCTCTTTAAAGCAAAATTATTTCAAATGGGAGTATTGTAATTTAGGACCACCAACTACCAGAGATGAAAGTTGCCAAGTCTAACAGCATGCCTTGTAAGTGTAGGAGGCAGTGATTAAACGGAATAACTTCAGGAGGCAAGTTAAGCTGTGCCTTTGCGCCTCATCATTTATGCCCAGTTGGTTGAAAAAATCATCAACAAGAACAAAATAGAGAGTAACATCGAGCGGCATGAATGATAGAAAGGTCAGTTTACTTTCTATTTCGTTGGCAAAACAAATGGGTAACTTAGCTTAGTTTCGTCTGCACTATTGATGGTTGAAGGCGGACGATAGTTGTGTGCAGCGAACAAGCTCATATCAAGACTCGGAAGTTCAGGTAAACTCGTATTTGGTCTGATATATCGGAAGTTCAGGTAGATTCGTGTTGGGTCTGGTAGATCGGAAGTTCAGGGGTCGTCGGGAATCGTAAAGACCAAGTTGTTGGTGGTGGAGTTTATTGAATAGGATGATCTTGTAGTTTCAGGGCTTTTCCAGTGTTCGACGACTCAGCAAAGGGGTCGAGTTCCGGTCGTAGGGTATAGGTCACATCGGATCAACAATTTGTAAGGTATGATATCGTTCGGTGGGTATATCTTACAATATATGCTTAAATACAGAGGTTAACGAAAACACGTCTTGTTTCATGAACCAATTTAATACATTTGTTTTTAACTCCATTTTGTTTGAACATGAAATGAGCAACATAAATTTAGTTACCTACGTTTGAGGGAGTCATTGACGGCACATGCTCATTTAATTGGTTTTTATATTTAAATTTTAAGACCATTTTCCTCGATTTTTTCAAATTGAACATATTAAAAATTTTATACCGTTCTAAACGAGATAAAAAATACTACCAAAATCAATTATAAAAAATACAGGTTGTTATTTAAAAAAAAGTAGACGACTTCATATCATGAAAAAGAAATGACATAAGAAACTGAAAATCAGCTGAAAATATTCCTTATGTTCAAAATCGCCACATCCCTTCGAGATTTGTTCGTCAAAATGAATATCAAGGAAGCTAATGAATTTATCCGTTACTTTATATCCACACTGTATAAAGAAGCTAGAACCAACACTAATAGGGAGATCAAAAGTATTGAAGAAAAATATTAAAAAAGTATACCCAAGACCTATAATTTGACTTATGCGGAAACACGTATCACTTTTACTGTGGAATCTGATGACAATAACAAGATACATACAGGTGCAGATGATATGTTTAACGAACTTCTATAAATGGAGGGGATCTCTGCTCTAACTTTAATATTAACGCCAGAAAAAATAGAATAAAAAATGTAAAAAAATCGGATTTTTAAGATAACTCATAAACGAAAAATCATATCAAGGATTTCTTGGCGTCATTTTGTTAATCTCTTAATAACGCAACTTGTTTTCCATTTAAGCAAATTTGTATCTTTTAACGAGATCACCATACTGGCCCTCAGTATCTTGGACAGACTCTATACATGGCCCGACGTTTTTGAATTTTTGTATTTTCTTACATGTTATTTCATCTTTTCCTTGCTTGTTTGGTTTGTTTCTGCTAGTTCTACTCTGTTACGAGTCTTATCGTACAGTAGTTGTTTTCTCTTCTTGATTCTGTCCTTTGTATCTTTACTTAGTTTCTGGTTTTCTTCTATATTATTTTTATTAATTTGTACTCAGTCTGTTGTTCCGATGCTCTCAGTATGTACTGAGTGAGTTGTTGACTTAGAGTTTCTATATCAGATTCTTTATTAATTGTTTCTGCGTGTAATGATAGTTTCTGTGCATATTCTGTCTTTTCCTGTTTTATTTCTTCTACTTTTGATCTTCTATCCCTGAACTTTGTATAAGTTTTATTATTTCTCTGTTTGTATCGATCCCTATATTAGCTCTCATCATTTTGTAATCATTGCCCATATCCGTTACGTTCAATGCCTTTGTGTCTATTATTATTATGTTTTTTTTATTGAATATGCTGTAGTCAATATCATTCCTTGTAGTTCTATTTAGATTTCTCCATGTCTCTCTTCTGTTTTCTGGTCTTATTAATAGTGTGTTTGTTATATCAAGTTATTCCCTTCTACATGGTTCACTAGTAAGTTTCCTATAGGGTTTCTCCTTTCTAGTCAGTAGGGTGTCTAGGTTCATTAGAAGTTTTTTGTTTGCTTATTTTGGCGTTGAAATCATGCATTAATATTGTAAATTTCGTTCTGCTGCTGGTCGTTACTTCAATTATTTCTCTAGACTTGTCCCATTTATTCCTTCTCATGTTCCAACGTTGGAGCATACCCTTGAATGATTTTACATGCGTATCTTTTCAGGAAGACATATCAACGAGAGTCATGTGACTTGTAAGGATGTATGAAGCTTAGTAAGAGACACTTCTGCATTTTTTTTAATAATCTATACTTGCATATTAAGTGCGAGTAATGGTAGATGGATTGGTCGTAACAGTTCTATGTAATGGCTCTTTTGATCACAAAACATTACGCCTTTAGTTTACCCTGTGTATGGGGTTATTCGATTTTTATTTATCACCCAGCCATGTCATAAACGAATTAAGAAATCGGATTTTGAAAGCCGATATGACCCTTAAGAACCATCCTGCTATTATAAGATGTGGTGGAGTATCGTGGATTCATCTTGCTGAATATTGTATACCAGAAATCAGGTCACTTTTAATAATTTTTATGAATGATGTTATATACTGAAGATTGTTTAAACAAGAAAATACATTATTATTTTTCAATGCGCTCCAACTCTGTATCCCGAATCCGGGGCAAGTTGAGCAATGTACCGCCAGATGCCAGCGCATAAAGCACCAGCATCTACACCGCAAGGTAAATGGGGTTACAGATAATACATACATACATACATATTATAATTTTGGTTCTTATTTTCTTTTGAGGTAGAATAACCCCATGAATTTTCATACAATTCTGAAACACCCTGTATATTCGTTACGTCGTTTTACACGGATCGACCCAGTTTTTTGTACGCCTTTGGATTGCATTGCAACAATGCTACGCACGGCACATACTATTTTTAGGATGTATATCTTATGTTGTGAATAGGAAATATACATCGTATGAAAATATGATGAATAAAACAGAACGTATGTCGTAAATAAGCAGGATAAAATTATATATTAAAAGATAATTCGCCTTGTAGCTGGATATAGAATTATGAATCTTGGGGATTTTTTGAATATCGCCTAACGACGTAGATAAACATTAACCAGCTCGAGAGCCATTAGCAAATCATCTAAGTGACAGTTCCCATAACGCAGATCCCCAGAGCGGGCGCGCAGTCACGTGTGAGGGATTAGTATCACTCTGCCATCCATCACCCCCATACTCTTGTCTTTTCTCAGCCACCCCAAAGTAAGAGGCTTCTTCCTGTTCTTGTAACGGAATCACAGCAGTTATTGATTGCAGCGAGCATCAAACGGATTCCGAGAAGTGAAAGTATTTCTTTTCGAATTAAATACGGAAAAATCTCAACAGCTGCGAAAACGGAAATATGAAAACACTGTTTCCTGCTTCTTTCATACTGCCGCCAAACGTAATTTACTTTATTAAAGATTGCTGACTCTCCTGCGTCCTTTAATCTGTCGTTCATTTATTTTCTAGCTAAACGAACTGTCAGGCGGTTTTAATGCTTTGCTTTCGATTTAATGCGCTTTGCCGCATGCATGCGTCCGCTGCATTTTTTTTTTATTAAAAAATCGTTAAAATTGTCCTGTAGAGAAGATAACGCTCCATTAATCGTAATAAACCAAAACTCATCCATTATTTAACACCAAAAGAAGGAATAATTATATAACAGGTAAAATATTTGTCCAATGTATCTGTTGATTTTCAGGATATTTCTTTTAAGAAGTCCATATAATATAGCTTTTTATTATTGATTAAAGATATCTTCGCTTTGCAAATGCATACATGTGTATAAGAACCCATTTCATATTTAGAAATGCAACATTGTACGCGTAGAAAGGCATTTGATACCCGACACTGCTGACATCTCACTTCCCTCATGAACGCTAATAAAAACTTGACATTTCAAAAATGTCAATTGCGTCACAGCGCAATAATAAAGACTCGTATCAGCATAGTTATGATCGTTTGCTTCATTCGATAAATCGTATACGTACGAAACTAGAGAAATATCTGGCACATGATTCTGTTGCATCAACAATAAGCTTTTAACAGAAAACTAGCTGACTTTGTAGATATTGATATAATGTTAAAGAGAAATTTAAATAGTTCATTTGAAGCACCTTTTGAAAATAACTGAATATTTCGATTTAATTTAACATAATTTAATTCTTCCATAATTGAATTAGAAATAAAGTGATGAGAAAAAAGTTTCAGATCATTGTATGCTTGAAATATCGCTTAGTTAAAGTTTTTATTTAAATAGTCGTTTTCGATTTATGACGTAAGGAACATTTTTTAATGCTACTTGGTTATACATTAAACGGACCTTATTTTGGTCTTTGTTTACTGTGATGCAGGATTTCTAATCTCTCTCTGTATATGTTCGACATTCAACGATATTAAACAGAATTTTGCTTCAATGCACATTTATAGATTTTGCCATCTGAGGATTTAACTTGACAACTGTTTAAAGAATCAAATAAGTTATAATTTTTTTTACAAATTCTGCCGTGTAAATGGATTCTGAAGGTAGCATGTTGGCAAACGTAGTAAACGTTTCTATGGCAGCAGCCACAGAACTGCTAAGTTGAGCAGCAGCAACCTTTACCTTCATTTTCACATAGGAATCTTTGAAGTTAAAATGTTGTTGTTTTAGTTTTGGTAAAGATTTAAAAGTTTTTTGCTGATCGATATCAAAAACAGACTGGATGTATTAAAATTTCGCATATTTGTGAAGTTCAAATTAAATTTTGCATCTCAATAATGCATTACGCGTATTTTTTAAAAGGTGTGGTACATCAAAAATTATAACAATCGGTTGATCATTAACAAAGAAATAATACGGGCTTTGTCTAGGATTTTTTCTGAATATAATTTTGACAACGCTGATTGATCACAAACGGTAGCTATTATAGGTACCTATGTAAAACTATCTCTTGAAGCTGACATATTATTTCTTTGATAAGTTGCATCAGATTGTTTGTTCCTATAGTATTTGCTGTGAAATAATAAGCAATTACTTGTTTCCACTACTTTCTTATACCTCGAACCATAAAGACAAGGGAATGATTAGCTGATTTATTTGATCTGCCCAATGAACCTAAATCTTCAAAACCACTGATTATCTGCTTGTGTTGTTCATAGTGAAATCCAGCGCTTAAAGACACTTCATCAAAAATTAAAGTGCAATAGCGATTTGCATCCACCATTTTTTCAACCTGAGTTTTTAAATAATCTAAAAGACTTCTGTTAAGTCCCGTTTCAAATGGAATTTTAGACAACAAGCATTTCAAAGTTCTAGTCGAGGGTAAGTGGAAAAACTTTTGTAAATATTTATACAAGCCCGGACTTCTTTTATATAATGACAACCGGAATACTTTATCTTGCTCCGTCCATCTACGAGCACTAGGCTTGCTATTAACGTTTCGTAACTGAGAATTAATAAACTCTTTGGTTACGAAATTCAAATTCTCTTCAATAAATTGCAATTTACCAACGTTGTAAAAATTTTGAAGTGTTTTTACATTATCCCTTTCAGTTCTCAATACATTTTGCAATTTTGAAAGTTTTGAACAAATATTTCTATGTAATTTGTTCATAACAGTTATTTTTGGGGTTAAACTTTTCTTTGAAAGGCCAATTTTGTGTAAAGTTCCTTCTTCTAAAAATGAAAAACTTTTTTGTTTGCCTTTAAGGATTTCATTACCAGCATGGTTGCAATAATTGTGATCTTGAAGACGATTATCAGACATGCAATAAGCGTGTTCTTGTAAATTTTGAAAATTACTAGCTTTGCTTTTTAGTTCATTATTTTGTGAATGAAACAAATTAACCGACACATCGAAACACGTACATACACTTCAAGAAGTTGAAGGCTGATCCAAACATGAACATAACTCTATATTAGCTTCTACCACATTTGAAAGAGTAACGATTACTTCTTCTAATGCTTCAGAAGCTAAAGAACGCGGTACAGCATCAACACTTAAACGTGCCTTTGTTTCGTTCATAAAATCACTACGTTCAAAATGATCTTCACAAATTCTGAAGTGAGTAGCGTTTTCTTGAACATCTATCTTGCACACATTTTTCCATAGTTGATGGTAATGGGGTTTTTCGGAAAGTTATAAAAATGCTTATTGATAGACTGACCTGAACAGTACAAATTCTTGCAGCCAGGAATTTGACAGGAGTACTTCTGTCTCATGCCTACCACCAGCACCATGCCAATGAATAGGAGAAGAATAAACCAGCCAAGGACTTCCATTGCTGAAAAAATAAAATATTTTAGTAATGACGCAATATGACGAAATTAATTAGGATGTTTATTTGGCTGCAAACAAACAAGAATATAAATTCAGGAGCTGAATCAAAGCGATAGAATTTAAAATCGACAAATATTTTAACGAAATACGTAATACTTGGCTGTAAACCATGGTGTAAGAAATACAAGGTGTAACGCTCCGCAGAATGTGGGCGGACCTCAAATTCAACCAATAAGAGCTGTGCCTGCAACGGGCGCGAATTTTAAATGGAGATTCGTAAAAGAAAATAAAAGGGCAGTTGTAGTAGCATCAAAAAAGTTCATAATATTATGCTAGTAATATTTTTAATTTTTTGGCCTTCTTTTGATGTACGAGTACATTGCTTAATTTAATTGGTTTGTTTATTTGCCGGAGACGTATATAAGTTCGTGTCCGCACCAAACGTGCGATCACCTCCTTTAGAAGTACATTATTAGTTATTGCACATACAATTTCTGTCAATCGATCAAAAATTTTGTCCCCTGTATCGAAAAAGTTCCCATGAAAAATCCGAAATTGGTCGTTCATTACTTCGGCAGCTTTGAAGAATTCTGCTGAAGGACGAATGCAATGTCCTTTTGATATAAATGACAGCCAGTCATCGCATGGAGGCTAAACAATAGAAACAAGCGTCCAAGCACAATGCGTCCACAGAATGCGTCAGCGTTATTTGCGTCGCCTGCTGCTGTGTACGATCGCAACCATGGTTACACCATGATCGCGGCCATGATGGATTTCCTGAGCAGGCCCATCGGGGATTGGTTGACATCTCCCCTCTACTTTCTGAACGACTGCCCATCCCGCGAGTGTTTCACCTTGTATTCTTGCACCATGGCTGTAATCTACGCAGAACACGACACTTAACCTCAAACCTCAACAAACCAGACATGACAGGTGCGGGTCGCGGGGTGGGGAACAGCAAGGTTATGTAACATTAAAATCGATATTCTTGTCTGCGACTGCGTATTACGGGTTGTAAATTTCCTCACCCTCGAGCAGCTCAAGTGGCCACGAAACTTTTCTTGTTGCGATTTCTTAGGTCTCAGTTTCACCCCCATCATTCAATTGGCAATGTCGACCAGTCGCCTACCGCTAAAACCCCCTCTACTGTTTTCCATACCCGCAACGGTACCGTGGGCATCGCCTTTAAGGTATTTCTACATCGCACGCTATCCCTTGTGTATCTGCTCTCTATGTCTTTTTTTCTGTTTACACTTTTTTAATGCTATTTTTTGGTCAATACCTTTTTTTACTTTTATCTACTTTTCCCTTTCTTCCTGTTCTTTAGTTTTCAGTATGGTGGTGATTGTTTTGTGGACCTCTTCTCATACAGTTTCGTCTCTTAGCATGTATTCCACTATGTTATCAGGTGTTATATCATCTCTACTCAGTATTGTTCTCGTTCTTTCTTCCTCCCATCTTACGCATTCTTTAACTGTATGCCACACCGTGTCGCATATTTGGCAGTAGTTACAGTTTTCGTTCTCTGTAATACCCATTCTATGTAGATCTTGCTTAAAACATCCATGACCAGTAAGGAACTGTGAGAGGAAATAATCAATCTCCCCATGGTTTCTCTCTATCCATCTACTTAAATCTTTCATTAGTGTTTTAGTCCACCTTCCAGTTGTTGCTTCCTCCTCCCACTCTTGCTTCCATATTCTCAGTGTCTCTTCTCGCGAAGCTGTTTTTCTGGCTCTTGTATTCTGGCCTCTGTTATAATTCCTCTCTTCCACCAGTAGATTGATAGGGACTACCCCTGCTACCACTTGTATGGCTCTCGTTGACACCATTCCATAAGCTCTTGCGATTTTAAGAGAGTATTTCCTTTGTACTTTTTCTACCATCGTCTTGTACCTCTTCATTCGGATCCATTCTTTCCATATTGTGGCACCATATAACAATATATTATCTGCTACGCTGCTTAGTAGCTTCCATTTCTCATGATAATACTAAACGCTGTATAATAGATTTGGTTAATCGAATCTTTCCTGCCTAACAGAAATTAAATACTCTTGTTATCATTATATTAAAAAATATATGTTAAAGGAAAACAAATATTTTAAGAAAAAAACAGGTTTTTGGCGGGTAATTCAAATTCTGACGTGAGCTTGTGACGTTAAGTGAATGAGGCCAATGTCTGTCGCCGGGAACAGTGTGCACATGTTGTAGTAAAGTATAATCACAAATTATTTTCATCTAGTATGACTATGGAATAGTTCCTAGTTTATACGCGGAAATAATTCAAAAACGAAAAATTATATCAAGGATTTCTAGAAGTCATTTTGTTAGTCCTTTAATTACGCAACTTTCTTCCCGTTTAACAAAATTTGTATCTCTTACAATTAACGAGATCCCCATACTGGCCCTCTCTATCTTGGACAACTGTAGATTTCATTACCGGCGTTATTATTAATATTGTTTTAAAATTGACATTTGATTATATAATATCACGTTATAATATGTACTTGTGATTGTTTATAATATGCGTAAGTCAGTGAAAAATTATATCTTATAGCAATTACAAACAAGATTGTAGAAAATGATTGAATTCAAAAGCGTATTTCATTTAGCCAAAAATATTCAGGAATGATTCGTGTAAAAAAACGTTGATATGAACCATTGATATACTAAATACATCTTTTAAAGTCAACGCATCAGAAACAAATAAGCAACACGGGAATATTTTAATGAATTCGTACATCGAAAATAGCTGCTTTTCAAAATAATTTTATGCGTTAGGTGGCAAATTTGTCTCAGCAGTTGTAAACCGAAATTTAATGGGATTTTTCTTTGTAACAACACATATTTCAAGAATTACATAATATTGTTTCAAAAATGTAACTACCTACATTTTAAAATAAAAAATTTTGGTGATAAAGTTAGACAGAACAAAATACTTAGTTATGGGATCGTAGAAATTGTGTTTAACTTTTAATAATAATAAAAAATAATTAATACACAAAAATAAGTAATCTCATATTACCAAAAAAATAAGCGTTAATTACTATGCTCATTATTAGTTTATTTTATATTTGTACTTACTTAGAATATAGGATTTTACATGAATTGATACAACTTTGCAGGTAGAGGAAATCGTCCTTACTCTGCTGCTGTTAAAATTAGCTTTTATCACACTACCAATTTACTTCAGCTTACGTGGGACTGCAGAGTGTTTACTTCAAGTCTAGCTAGCATTGGCAACTTTATGCCAAGACATGATCAATTTTCCGCTGCCAAACTGTCGGCCTGTCGTGATGAATTCCATAGTTGTATTGTTCTCTGAACGAAATATTCGTTAAGACGAGCTGACAAGTTCACTTTAGTTTCTTTCGGAGCACTCGAGGCTGTTATAACAGGAGAAACGTATATATCCCTTTATACGGCTATGCAATGTTGGCTGCCAGTCTCGTTTGCTGTACGCAACGACGAAAACCTAATGAAATCAGAGACAAGATTTATCGAATTCGTTTATTACTGTAATCAAAGATTTGTTATAAGGAAATCGGAGAAGACGTAAATCTGCAGAGAATAAATATGAGAAAAACATTATAATTAAAAGTGTCTAGGAATAGCAGGCAAGTCGCCCGATTTAGGGGCAGAATGGTTTAAAATGTAAACATCCATGTTAAATAACTTTCTGGGTATCAACAAACTCCAAGCACAATTATTGCTAACATAGCAAAATGCTTTTCTCAGCAACTAATGCTGTGGGAGTAAATTCTTTCTAGAAAGCTTGAAAATTAACCAATTTTGTCATATTTAATTCAGTTAGGTTTTTGTGCTTAGAATGTTTGTCGCAACATCTCACAAAATCGCGACCAACACAAAGGTCGCATGAAAGCATATAACTTATGTGAAGACAGCAATTGCTTTGAGATAAAAAAAATTAATAAAGGTCCGAGTGTGTCACGTCAGTGGGATGTAAACGTCATAACTCGGGAATGACACAACCTATCAGGCTGATTGCTTCTCTAGTTTGTGGGGAATATTGATGCAAAAACTGATGAGATTTTGAACGGAATAGGGCCTTTGAACGATCGTTCAAAAGTGTGGTTACAGTTTTTCATGAGGCGTATCAGTCGAACTATTTCTTTCACTTTCGCAAAAAAAATTTTTATAATGCCAGTTAAAAACCCTACATTATTAGTTCGTGTTTTCTTGACTTTTATGTCTAATATTTTATACGTATAATTAAATAGTATGTACCTGTAGTAAAAAATTAAACATTATAAATTCATATATTCCCAGTTTTTGTTCTTCCTTTTACTTTAAATTAAAAATCCTTACGTTAATTCCAAGCCTTTCCCCAAAATCCGGCCAAAACGTAGTTTCCATGTTACTTGCCTCCACCCAGTTAAATCTAGTGCGGTATTGTTTGAATTTTTAATCGTTCTAGGGGGAAAAGTACACTATTAACGTAATTTTGATATAAATATTTATTCATTTTTCATCCATGAGTAAGCTAGTAAATATTCAGATATAGTGTCTAAGATAAGAATGTATAGCATCGGAATTTCGTGAATGGGTTAAGATATAGATGTTTAGTTAAATTAAAAAAACTATGCAGCACCTTAAAAGACCTTTGGTTTACACTGAACAACTGTAATGGTAATTAACGTATTAAGAGGGGGTAACCCAGTCTTGACATTCGAGCATATAATTTATGTGAGAAATGTTAAGACGGTTACCCCTCGAAATGCGTTCATTAGTTTATTGTTCATTGAGGCAATAATTTTGAATCACTAATAATTACTAAAAACTGCTAAATCGAAATCGGACTACCATGAATATGTATGATGTTGCTATAGTGCATGGATGTTAAATGAGTGGATGCATGTTAAATGTATCTTAACATTCCAGGACGCGGTCATGTTAAACACTGTATAACATTTCAATGAACAATAAAACGTTAAATTCGTTTTTTGTAGATTATTAAGCCAGATAGAACAAAATATGTTCAAATTCATAAGGCATCCTTTAAAATGAGATTTAAATATTATTTATATACGACAGTGTGTAAAATTGCTTTTTCGTAGGCAGTTTTAAGTTTGTGAAACGATTGTTTATTAACATGTTTTCATTAGTTTACGTCGTCAATAGTAACGTGTTTAAAAGATTTTATTAGGCACGTTGTCAGTAGCAACGTGTTTTAAAAATTTTAAAACACCCAAAATTACGACCGGTTGCTGGTAATTCTAATTTACATTAACATTTTTTTTTAAGTTGACCGTGTTTTCTAGATTTTATGGTAGATAAACTGTTGTACGATACACATGCGTAAAGCATCTTTAGTCACTCGCGGGGCTTAAAACGCTCGCTCACTCGCGTTTTAACTCTGCCCCACTCGTACCTAAAGAGTTGCTTTACGCACTTGTATCCTAAATTACTATTTAAATTTTCTTGCCCGATACTGTTTCTTATTTTAAATATGCCTTAAAAATGTTTGTTTTTTTTTCACTGATACAACATTTTATAAACTTCTTGATATATTATTATTTATAATATATATTATAAATAGATGGCTCGTGAGCAAAAGTTTTTGATAGTTGATAATTTACATCCTTCAACAATCTAGCCTAAATTGACCAATATTTTTAAAACTCAGTGTTACCCAGAGATAGCTCTCAAAGTGTGCATACTCGTATTTTCTCTAATTTAACCAAATTTCCCTCTCTTGTTATTGCTCTTTATGAGATCAAATTTCTGCCCTTTAAAACTTCAAGTTGGAAATGCTTTTAATAGCTCGATATATTCGCTGTAGATTCTAGGTGATCTAAAACAGTGTATCGATATCAAAACTTTTCTACTGCAGTCTTATTGATTATCTTAAATAACTAGTAACATTAGAACATGTAAGTCTTAAATCTCTTTAAAAAACATTATTTACGAAAGTATTGAGAAATGTTTATAATTCATGCTAGAGCAACAATTAGTTTGACCATTTTACAACTGAGCAGCTGCCACTTCAAATTGAAATATTGCTGTTGGCAGATATGACAGGTTACAGCGATCATATTAACACATTTGGTTCTTGTCAACTTTTTGTTCTCATAGTGGGCTCATGACATTTGCTGATTTGCTTAAGACACTTAGGTAACAACCATTTAAAAATCTCAACACAAATTTAATCATGTTTTACTTTAGTCATTGACATAGCTTCAAAGTAGCTATACACTATTTAAAATAGAAAATATCCTCTCAGCGGGAACATTAGTTCCAAGAAAGTAGAAAAGGAACTCTCTTAACTTTAGTATATTTCTTACCTTTTCACCGTTTTCCGACAGTTTTATGTAAACACCCCAATCATATATTGTGTTGAGGAAATGTAACAGGCGATACAGTTTTAATTACAAAATATAATTATAGGAGTCTAGGTCGTGAAAGCTTTCTTTAGTCCATGTCTATCTTATAGAAGTGTGAATGCAGTTGCACAAAATCTTCCAGATGTAATCCTATTTTCAGTTTTCCAAGAAAACAGCCATCAAGTTTGAACATCAGGATGGTTTCAAAGCCGCTGATACTGCTAAGCAATCGATGTTGGACTGCAATTTATAGCGTCTTGGTAAATGAGACACCTTTTCAAATTGTAGCAGTCCTTGTTGTATGTCATTGGAATTTGGTAAGTATATTTTAATAAGAACTTTTTACAATATTTATTGTTGATTTCTTAAGCTCTTGAAAATTTCAGCTATAATAATACCAAATAGCAATTTGAACAACTTTCTGCACAACCCAGTCACGCTTTGTAAATCTATATGAAACTCATGCGCGATCAGAAAATAGTTCCAGCAACTCAATCTAATCGCATTTATCCATTCATCATATAATTTAAGGCTATGTGTAACACATCTCAAACACATAAATAAAGTTGAAGAGATTTTAACGTTAGCTCTTGCAACAGTTTTACTCGAGTTTTCCTGGAGCAAAACTTTTTTATAAAGTTTACTGCTTGGTGAATACATGTTTACTATTAATATCTACTTAGAAATTTAATATTTTATTAGATTTTTTAGTTACAGCAAATGCAGTTATTGCAAATCATTTTATTAGTTACAAGCTGTCTAAATACAACTATTTTGATGGCGAGATACTTTTAAGGTTAAGTTGTAAGTACTGCCAGTTTTGAAGTTGTTGGAAGGTTTTAAAATAAGCCCCTAATGAAAAGGTAGTGTTGGTGTGAGTTGGCTCAGTTTGTAACAAATAGAACCCCAGAACATTCTTACCGGAAACATGTCTTTTCGTATTTGTAAAGATACTATATGCTGTTGTTCTACCAGTAATCGAGCCACTTAGCACGTAGTGAGTTCGAATCTCACACGCGGACAATGGTTACATCGTACGCTCTCTGGTCATCATACGAACAGCTTTGGTGGTCATGACCCCTCTAAAAGGGCATTTTTCTTTTTTCAAGCGGTCTATGCCGGTTAGGTTAGCCATCAACTTTGATCGGAATAACATGTCTTATAAAACCTCACTTAATTTGTGATAGTAACAGACTTTCAGCCTATGCTAAGAGGAAGAAGGAGAAGACGAAGATTTAAAATCATTTATTATATAATTCCTTTTGAGAGTTGTTGTAGGCACACTGGCCAAAACTTTGGTATATAGTCCTGACCGTAACATTAATTATAGGAATTCCGAAATCAGATATGTATGTCGGTACCTAGTATACTACTATATCGTAGTTAAATTCTTTACCAGTTTCAGGATATTAAGCCTGTGTTTACATACAGGAAGTTTATTATAACCCGCAATGTGTGTAAATGCGTTTATTTTAAAATGCAATATGGGAACGTTACTGAGTATGTAAAAACATAGCATATTGTACGGAGGAGGAATTTTGTTGATCAAATAGTATAAAGACTGCAGTTTACAGCAAGTATGTGGGTTATTACATGCCCTGTTGTTCTTTCTGATGCTTCTTTTTCAATAAAATTACGGTTCATATATTGCATTTTAAAAATAAACGCATTTACACACGGCGTGGCGTACCCTTAGAAACCAATAGTAACAATAAAGTCGTTATGGAAACGGGAATGCCACATTGCGCGTTATAATAAATTCACTTTATACCGATGGGGCCACAATTATATATAACAGCAATAAGAAAACATGAACAAGAAAATAACACGTATTGCTTGAGTAAGAAAGAGATAAACATAGTAGCAAATATTCGAGTAGGCCTGACGCACATTTAATTATGACAGATGTCAACCACACATGCCTACTAAAATATTATTTTTCGTATGGTCATCTCTTTCTTACTCAAGCATTCTATTTTGTTGTTTATATTATCTCATTCCTGTTATATATTATTATGGCCCAATCCGTATATAAAAGTAGGCTGGTAACTAAGTCATAACTGTATCTGTACGTTAATATTCCTTAACCGTACATGGCAACGTACTGCAACTGATAACTATTGAACAAACCATGGATGTTATGAATCATAACAGCCTCTTAACATTCCTAGATATGGTAACAGGTATAACTTTGTTCTATGTACTCGTAATACAGATGGATAGATTGACTTAGATGCAGTGATAAGAAGAAAGCATTTATGTATTTTATTATTATATATTATATTCATATAAACGGGGCTGCGCCCGCTATTGCGCGGTCTATTCTATTCAATTTACCACCATTTTTAGGCTTATTACGTTGGGCCATTCCAAGGGGGTTCACTGGGCTACGCCCCTCTCCAAGGGGCCCTAGGTGGTCCTTCCCTCTCCAAGGGGGCCCTCGCGGCTCCAGGGGTTTCGCCCTTCTCTAAAGGGGCCCTCGGGGCTCCAGGGGTTCCGCCCCTCTCTAAGGGGGCCTTTGGGGTTTCGAGGACTCCGCCCCTCTCCAAAGGGGCCCTTGGGACTCCGCTTCTCTTTAAGGGGGCCCTCAGGACTTCGCCCCTCTCCAAGGGGGCGCTCGGGGCTTCGCCTCTCTCCAAGGGGGCCCTTGGCGCTCGGCACCTCTCCAAGGGTGCCCCGGGATTTCGCCCTTCTCTAAGGGAGCCATCGGGGCTCCGCCGCTCTCCAAGGGGCCCTTGGGACTCCGCTTCTCTTCAAGGGGGCCTTCGGTACTTCGCCCCTCTCCAAGGGGGCCCTCGGGACTTCGCCCCTCTCCAAGCGGGCCCTTGGGACTCCGCCCCTCTCCAAGGGGGCCCTTGCGCTCGGCACCTCTCCAAGGGGGCCCCCAGGACTTCGCCCTTCTCCAAGGGAGCTATCGGGGCTCCGCTCCTCTCCAAGGGGCCCTGGAGGCTCCGCTCCTCTCCAGGGGGACACTCGGGGCTCCGCTCCGGTCGCGAAATCGAGGCGACGGTGAAATGCATGTAAACGCAAATGGGGGACATCGCGTCTGCAATTGTCGTGACGGACACACACGTTTGGATCGTTCTCCTTTATTTATATGATTACAATTACAATCAAAACATCTAAAAGTCGAACAGCAGCAGGTATTGGTAATATTGTCATGGAACTAATAAAATACGGAGGTTTACTCCTCAGATTCAGGGTACTACACCTAATTAATATGTGCTGGAAACAACATACAATACCTGAAGAATGGACAATTGCTGAAGTGATATCACTATTTAAAAAAGGAAGTCGACCAATAGCTGAAACAGTAATAAGCGAAGAGCAAAATGGATTTCGGAAAGGCCGATCATGTACAGATGGAGTCATAACATTGCAACTTAAAAATATTAGAAGACAAAGGTATACCCTTCCCCCCCCCCCCCCCCCATCTAATAAGAGCAATAAAAAACTTATATAATAACACAAAACTATTTATTGACACAGATGAAAACTCATCTATAGGTGATTTTATTGATATAAATCAAGGTGTACGACAAGGCTGCGGTATGTCGCCAACCTTATTTAATATATACAGTCTGTTCTTCAAAAAAGGCCCCGCCTTCTAGCTACTTTATTATTTATTTTTGACCCAATAAACCTTATATCAAATCAAATGGTACATAAAAACCTACATTTTACCACTATCAAAAAAATTTTATCTTCAATTGTTTCAGAGTGGTGACATGCAATTTTTTTAAATGACACTGTTTATATTTTTTTACATTTTCTGGTAGAGGTTTTTTTCTCTTTTCAACACTATAAATATTTTATGCCCTTGCTTAAGAAAATTTTCGAGAAAAATTAAAAAACCTTTTTATCGGTGGGAGGCCACGATACAAAACTGTAACAAAAGTGTAACTCAGAAAAACAAAACAATATGTATTTACAAAAGGGAACACAAAAAACTAACCATTTATAACAAATGTTCGATATGTAAACCATTATTGACAATACAAATTTGACATCGTCTATCAACACTTCTTGCGGCGTTTATAAGCATATCTTCTAATCCTTACTCTGAGATCATCAATATTTTCTGGTGGTGTAACGAAAACAAGGTCCTTAAGGTGTCCCCACAAAAAGAAATCAAGGGGAGTTAAGTCTGGGGACCTAGCTGGCCACTGAATTGGTCCATTTGTGCCAATCCAATTCTGTCCAAAATTTTCGTTTAGGAAATTAGTGTTTATAAGAGAATTATGGACAGACGCACCATCTTGTTGAAAAATGACGTTATTAAATTCTGCAAGAGGCAATTGTTCCAAATATTCCTGTAATTGGTTGCGTAGAAACTGGTTGTATCTAACTGAATTTAGAGTTCCGTCAATAAAGTAAGGTCCTAACAACCTTCCGTTTAAAATCCCACACCATACATTAACGCTAAATCTTCTTTGAAAGAGATTTTCTCTAATATTTCTGAGATTTTCTGTACTCCAATAATAGTGATGATTTCTATTAAATAAGCCGTTATTGGAAAATGTGCATTCGTCAGACCATAATATTTTTCTGTAAAAATTAGGATCCTCTTGCTGTCTGTTTACAAAGTAATTACAAAATTCAATTCGACGTGGTGGGTCATTTGCTTCTAAATTATGTACTAAATGTACCTTATTTGGTTTAAAATCACGTTTTTTAAAATGTGATGTACTGTACTACATGACACCTGAAGATTATGTGCAATTTCTCGTGTTGAGCATCTTGCTCTACACTTAACAAAATATCCAACTCTAAATTTTCATCTCGTACTTGGCGGTCTCTCTTTATTTTCTTTAGGGAACCCGTATTCCTTAACGTTTCTTCTAATTTACTAAATTTTCGCCGGGAAAAAGCCTGTCTATCGGGATACCGTGTTTGATAAATACGTAAAGCTTCCGCACTATTTTTCCTGCATTCAAAGAATACTTGCAACATGTCAACCATTTCATTGTTAATAAACCTGGCCATATTTTGATTTGAATATTAAAGCACAAGAGTATAATATAAGAAAACACTTTAGATTATTCTGAAATCTGACAGTTAAAGCGTTTGTCTACTATTTGTTTTGTTTTTCTGAGTTACGCTTTTGTTTATAGTTTTGTATCATGGCCTCCCACTGTGAAAAAGTTTTTGTAATTTTTCACGAAAATTTTCCTATGCAAGTGCATGAAATATTTATATTGTTGAAAAGAGAAAAAAAACCTCTACCAGAAAATGTAAAAAAATATATACAGTGTCATTTAAAAAAATTGCATGTGACGTTACCACTCTGAAAAAATTGAAGATACAAATTTTTGTGTTAAAATGTAGGTTTTTATGTGTCATTTGATTTGATATAAGGTTTATTGGGTCTAAAATAAATAATAAAGTTGCTAGAAGGCGGTGCCTTTTTTGTAGAACAGACTGTATATTGACGATATCCTTAGAGAATGGAAGAAGGTCGTGCCAGCCGGAATCCCCATAAAACGCAATACCTCAATCAACTCAATTCTATACACTGACGATCAAGTAATTATTGCACAAACTGAAGATGAACTGCAAACAGCAGTACACCGTCTAAATACAATTTCAGATGAGTACAATTGCAAAATATCGGCAAAAAGACTAAAATAATGGCCTTCAGAGGGAAAGACCCCATAAGATCCAAAATTGTAGTCAATAACCAAAATCTAGAACAGCAAAGATATCACAAATAAACTTTCCCGATTCCATGCAGTATATGGCACAATACGGAAACACATCGGACAGCAAGCAAGAAAGGAAACCCAGATAAAGTTCTACAATGCTATGGCGGCCCCTGTCTTGCTGTATGGAAGCAAAGCATGGACGATGTTTGTAAAAGACAAATCAAGAATTCAAGCTTCTGAAATGAGATTCTTAAGGGCAGTGAAAGGCTGAACGAGAGCGGACATGACCAACAATGACGCAATAAGAAATGAACTAAAAGTAAAAGCAGTACAAGACAGAATAAATCAACAAAGAACTAACTGGGAAGCGCATATGCAAAGGATGGACATAACAAGACTCCCAAATCTAGCCCTGAATTGCAAACCCAAAGGAAGACGGGACGTGAGACGACCAAGAAAAAGATGGAGTCAGAACAGGCCCAAAGGCCTAACCCGTGAAAGTGATATGATTCATATTATGAACATTTTGCTTTCTATGCCATAAAATCTTCAATTCGCGTACCGCCTCCTATAATATAGGGCTTGTTCAATAGAAACTCATCCCTCTTTTTAAAATCGTATTTAAAGAGAAAAAACCGCCAGGTGCATTAAGGTACTTATCCCATTACGTTATAAAGCAATAGACTGCTTGTATAATTCCAGTGGCTGGTGTTTGAAAAATTGTTGCACAGCCATCTGCGGTTCTACATCAGATTGAAAACGTTGCCCTTTTAATTATTTCTCCAAGGATATAAAAATGTGCAAATTACATGATGACTAAACTTGTAGTTATACCAACAATTTCTTATGTAATAGATATACCACGATCATAATAAAAACTTTCACACATGTCATGCTGCTTTTAGTTGCCGCAGTAAACGTTGCATCTGACCCTGGTTCATTCTTAGTACTCTATCTTCCATTTTAAAACTTTCTGTACCATTATTACAGGTAGTGCATTGTTATGTATATTCTGTACTGCTATATGAATGCTAGTCATGGACGTTGAAAATGGACTCCCTCAATAGGTTAGAAGCTTTTGAGATGTGGGTGCTCAGAAGGCTGTTACGTATCTCGTGGTATGACCGTGTGTCCAATGAGAAAGTATGGAGGGGCTGTGTGAGGGAAGCAAAAACTATTGCTTGGTATAAAGAAAGGAGAAATTGCCGCCTACCTAGGCCGTATCATCAGACATCCAAACGTTGCCTTGCCAAAACTAATTTTGGAAGGAAAAATAGAAGACAGGCGCTGAGTAGGCAGGAAAAACACTTCTGGTCAAAGAACACCACAGATTGGACAGGAATGAATGCTCATTGTCTATTTAGAGCAGCTGAAGACACCGATATTGTTGCCAACCTTTACTGAGGAGCTCGCACCTCTAGAAGGGAATATTGCAGTTGTATACGTTACATATATGCTTCATAAAACACTTTGCATTCGCATATGAATCTGTGAGGCTGAACACTTTCAGCACAGCAAAATTAAAAGAGCGCCCTCTAATCTTGTTTGGATGCGGTTTCGACTACAAACAAAATTTTTATTCCAACAATTTTAAACATAAAATGCCATTGAAACGACTACAGTTTACTAGTGTGTTGGCTACAAAAACTAGTAATATTTAAAAAAAAACCCGATTATTGCATTTTTTCCAAGGTGAATTTGATTAGGGATGAGTTTCTCTTGAACAAGGCTCGTAGTTCACACTATTGAAATAATGTAACACGTTTAGAGACTAAAACAGTTGAGAATATTTGCTTTAGCTAGTACGGCTTGGTTAGTAAATAGAATAAGGAATTCAGATTTTGGAGTCCGAATATAAAAACTACTTTAACTTGCATTGAATGAGAGAAAACAGAAGCTTTAGAGTTGTGTTAAAGAACATTCACTACTCCACTGAAACTAATAATCTTAAAGTTGCTATCGAAAGTAAAGATCATAAAGTTGGAAGCGTCTATAACATGAAACATATAAAAATCAAAAAAACAACTGTAAATGCTCTACATAGACATTAAACCGGATAGAAATAACAAGGAAATATATAAAACCAAGATCCTGTTAAACTTCATAGTAGTTTTGGAACCGCCACACAAAAGAAAAGAAATAGTCTAATGAGCTCGCTGCCGAAACTTAGGCCGTACGAAAACGTACTGTCGTAGGCCATTCCACTGTGTAAAATGCAACCAAGAATTTTAAATCCTAATGTAACAAACACTAAAACCTTGTTGAGTTTTGTACCTTTCTAGTTTGTGAAACTTACAAAGAAATAATTTGACGCTTTCCTTCATGCGAAAAGTTTTCTATATACCTCAAGCGTAACATGCTGCTTTTGGATATTAGCATGTTACAGAGCTGGGTGCTTCATACTTCGCTCTATAATCTTCACACCGCCAGCCAAAAACGCTTGTCTTATGGTTTCGAAACAAATAGTTATTTGTGCACGATCGATCAATAATATATGGGTTCCTTTGACCTGCTTTTCGCTCTCGGGCGATTTAATTTTTTTATTCGTCGGCTGATGCCATTTTAGGTATTATTTATAAACACGTATTAATGAAAACCATAGTTACAAAGGATCTCCCTTTTTAAATAAGATTTAAATTGTACATAAAGTGGGTATGCACCTCAGACATAACTATAACTTTTCAACTTCAAATTGGGACTAATCATTTTCAAAATGGGAATAAACAATTTCAAAATGAAATAAACAATTTCAATTTGAGAATAAACAACTTCAAATTGGGACTAATCAACTTCAAATAGAGAAAAGCCTTTTGTTATCGGCAGTCTTTGGAAAATGACAGTTACATGGTTGTGACAGGACGGAACACCAGCAACAACTAACAATAATTAGTTCCGTCCTGTCACAACCATGTAATTGTCATTTTCCAAAGACTACTGTTAACAAAAAGCTTTTCTCTATTTGAAGTTGATTAGTCCCAATTTGAAGTTGTTTATTCTCAAATTGAAATTGTTTATTTCATTTTGAAATTGTTTATTCCCATTTTGAAACTGATTAGTCCCAATTTGAAGTTGAAAAGGTATAGAGCGTTTGGCCCTTGTCATGTTATGGCCTTCGGTGTTTCGCACCTATAACTTTCATGTTCAGGGCCAAAAACGTGTGTTTCACGCTCCTGATGCATAAATAACTATTATTTATCAAGGACGTATATGGTCCTGTAGTTATAGTAAAAGAAGCATTCGTTATCTTAGAAAAATCAGCAGCAGAGATGGGTTACAGGCAACGAAGTTAAAACTAAGTACATGCATTTTACCAGGGAAGGTCACCAATCCCGAATGCGGTAAAACCTAACTGTTGGTACATACAATTTCGAGGCGGTTCAAGAGTTCATATACCTGATAACACTAAAAAAGGGACATTAACATAGACGATGAAGTAAGAAGAAGAATAATGTTGTCCAATGAACCATATTACGGCATGAGAACAAGCTTGAACTCTCGCAGTCTGTCCAGCAAAACCAAAACTAAAATATATAAGACCATCATATGTTCGATCCTACTATATGGTGCAGAGCTTTAGACATTGAATAAGAAGGAGAAAGAACTTCTAGGTCGTTTGAAAGTAAAGTTCTAAGGAAAATCTATGGACCAGTTAATGAAAATGACGTAAGGCGTATAGGATACAACCAAGAATTATATCATCTATTTAAGACATCGGCACATGGAAATTAATCAACCTTGGTAGCATACGTTGGTAAGAGAAGAAGGGGATCCACTCAAGAAAAGTGCTATGGGTAGACCTGAAGTTAGAAGGCCTGTTGGCCGCCCCGAACCAGGTTCCTGGATGCCATTGAGAATGACTTAATGACCGTAGGTGTACGAAATTGGAAAATGAAGGCTCAAGACATAGACGAATGGAAGCGGATCCTTGGTTTGGCCAAGGCCTGCAAAAGGCTGTAGAATTCCCTGATGATGATGATGATGATGATACGGTTCAGTAGCAGAAAACAATGGACGGACCATGAATTGCGAGAATTGCATCATGACTCAGACACAGTTGTTATAATAAAACTACAAAGATTGAGATGGTTGGGTCATATTATGAGAGTGAAGGAGGAGAGGGCCTCGCAAATAGCGTACAGTAGGAAACCAGAAGGAACAGGAAATAGGGGAAGACCGAGAAAAGGATGCACTAACGATTTAGAAGAAGATTTAAGAGTGCTGTAAGTGAAAAGATGGAGAATGAACCGAATGGAAAAAAGTTATTGAGCAGGTCAAGGTGCTACAGGGACCGTAGAGCCGAATAAGAAGACGAATAATGACGTTATCAATGTATGTATGTATCAATGTATGTATGTATCAATGTATGTATGTATATATAGATAACATCATTTTGGCTGGCGGTGTAGAGGCCGGTGCTTTATGGGCTTGCATCTGGCGGTGTAATGCTCAACTTGCCCCGGATTCGGGATACAAAGTTGGAGCGCGCCTTTTGTGCTTAGGCAGCAACCATTGTACGAGGTGTGTGTCCTGGTGATGTGTTGACCGTGGTACTCTATCTCTTAGGTCTGTGGTTCTTAGTAGAGCACAGTTAATTTGGTATTCAACTGTGAACGGCCTCACCGAGCCCGATTCCAATCGCCAAGCCTGCGGAAAAATTCCGGCCCGCTCGGGATGGGAACCTAGGACTTTCTTAATGCAAGCCTAGCGTCTACCCAACTTCAGTCCTATGGCTTTTGTTTTATGTTCGTGTATTCCGAGTCCAGCAGTCTGGACTCTTTCTTTCATATATTCATACACTCTCGGATTGCGCGTTTAGATTTTCCCATTATGTTTAGGTCATGAGCGTATCCTATTATCTGAGCTTATTTGTTTATGATGTTCTTTCACAATACCATGCAACAGGATATTAAGGAGTACGGAGGCGAGTTCTTCGCCTTGTCGTAGACCTCTCTTGAGTTGGAATTCATTTCTTCGTCTATCTTCGATTTTTACTACGGCTGTTGAACTTCTCATTCTCATATGTGTTAAATTGATCAGCTTATGCAGTATTCCCGTTTCTTAGTTCTTCTATATAGTTTGTTTTATTGTCTTTTTCCACACTTTTTATCACTACACTTTTCTCTTCAATAATTTGTATAATTCTTGTAATTCTTTATTAGGTCTTCTTTCCCATTTATCTTGTACTTTCTTCACTCCGTACATCTAAATTTATGTTCCTAGATACGTAAATCTGTCAACCGCTTCAAAACTAAATGTTTTTCCTTTACTCGTCGTTATTTTTAATTTGTTTTCACTGTTATACTCCTGCTCTGTCCATGTCGTGTATTTAGTTTTCGTTTCATTTATAATAAGTCCCATTTTCTGTGTTGCGTCTTCCAACCTCGAAATTGCCATTTTTACTTTCCATACCCATAGGTATAGGGAAGTCTTGGAATCATGAAAAATTTGGAAATCGAGATTTTCACAGAAATATCCGTTTTGGGCCTCTAGGAACCCAAAAAAGTGGTTTTTAAAAAATGTCTGTCTGTGTGTGGGTGTGTGGGTGGGTGACGCTCCTACAGCCGAAAGTATTGCTCCGATTTTGATGCGCTTTGGAATGCGGGGGTATATCGAAAATTCATCGACAAAATAAGCTTTTCAAAAAAATCCGAAACCGGAAGCGGAAGTTACGCATGTTTTTTTGGTATCACTGTTTTCGTGATTAAAATTTTGAAAATTTTATCCCGCCCGGATAACGATAGAGGGTCATAAGACAAATCTGTTAGTTTTCTGCCGAACTCGCTAGGTTTAAAATGAAGGGCGCTATGATTTTTTGAAAATTTTGAGTTTAACGCCCTATTACTCAAAAACGGATGAATCGATTCAATTGATTTTTTTTCTGAATAGTATATGAAGGCTAACATGAGGTGATATAAAAAGTGTTTTGAAAAATATTAAGGGGCCTAAATTACAAATTTTCAAAATTTTGGAAATCTTCTAAAAATCATTTCTCAAAAACTGCCCACAGGAATTTGTTTAAACTTCATACACTGATAGACCCCGAAAAGGGCTATCGATCTGTTTTTTAAAGAATCTCATGAATTATCTGTGGCGCCCTCTACGAAGCTTTGAAGTTTGAAAATTTAAACCCCTTTAATTAATAAACAAAACAAGATAGGTAGCTGGGGTTTTCACTGAATTGCTCAGTGCAGAATGGAGCATATGAATATGCAAAAAATATTACTCTCGTAGATATATGTAAGCGCACCGGCCCCCTCCCCCCTCTATTTTTGAAAAATAATTTTTTTATTCTAACGGTTGTTATATTTTTGCGTCAAAGAATCTTTTTCCGCGAAAATAATAAAATCGATTTTGTATGCCCTAGAAAATATAATTTCCAGGTACTTAGAAAATTTCACCTCGGTGCTACAGCCGTTTTGAGGAAAATAATACATAAACTAGCACAGTGGCGGCTTGTCCACTTGGCGCCATCTACAGAAGCTCGGTGGTCACGTTTTGAACTACACATTCTTTTATATTTACCCGCAATTTACGTGAAAGTGTAAACGCTTATCACGGTGAAGACGTGAGTCATCGAGTTGAAATTTTGATATGTTGTAAAGACTGTTGAATAAAGACGATATGAACAGTTTCCAGTATGGGAAAGTCCAGGGAGGTAGTCACGTCCACTTTTTAGTTCTGCCTTACTTCTCTTCAGTATTGTCAAATCGTCCACAAATGCTAAGCATTGGTGCCCTGTTCTGTTTATGTCTGCTTTCCTGGTGACATACTGTACTATTGAGGACAGAGGATCGCCTTGTCTTGATCCCTACGACCATTACTAATAAAATATTGCTGCTGTTAAGAAAATAACTGAAGAGGACAATAAAGACACTTATGCGGCAACATAGCATTAATAACTCAAGATTGCATTCTCAGCTGTTAACATAATCATACGTGACCACAGACATTTAAAAAAATATATGAATCGTTTTGGGCTTTTTGGTGCCTAAAAAGCAGTGTTTTAAAATTGGCCATGAAACTTTATATCGCTTAAGTAGTGGCGGACAACAATTTTTTTTCCAATATTGTGATAGGTGACGAAATGTATATACCATTTTCTACTTAATTCTCTGCTAAGAGAGTCGTGTATGGATTCATGAAGATGAAAAACTCCAACATTGACCAAGAAGCAGCGAGCTATGAAAAAAGTTGTGTATGCCGTATTTTTTAGAAGTACGGGTTTAGCCAGTGCAATTAAGCTATGTGATCAAAAGACAGTTATTGCTAAATGGTACACAGAAAAATGTTTATGTGAAGTGTTCAATTGAGTTATAGAGAAGGGAATTATGCTACATTGTGAAAATGCATCGTCCCATATGGCTGCACTCCAGTTTTAGGTTGGAAAAAATATAAACGAACAGGGCTTAAAGACATTTGCGGGGTAGAAGGTTTTTCCGGAGGAAAAGATTGATACCGCAGTTCACGATTATTTTGAAGGGGTTGCTAACGAGATGATTGGCAGCTTTAAGCAGTGCAAAGAAAGAATATTATTGCCGAAGAGAATTACTTTGAGCATAAAATTTAAAATAAAATCCTAAAATATATAAACCGTTTTCTTAATTCTCAATAATTTTAGCTTGATTCTCCCACCGGTTGAGGTCCAGGTCCTCTTATGTATATCTTTATGGCAGAACGAGGTGTTTCTTATTCGCAGGTTATGGCTTATGGCAAAAGCGATTGTTTTTTCTCCATTGCTATGTTCTTCATCTCTTCCTATTTGTACTTGCAACATTCCTTAAAATTTCTACCCTAAGACAGTAAATACCCTCTATACAAAATGTCTGTGCATGGGCAGAGTAGAGATACATTTAATTTGGTTAAATTGGAAAATATGTGCAGAATTCCATTCAATAGGTAAAATATATTATGTGTATCTTTTTGTACCTCTTTGCTGACGACTGAAGTAACTCGTGTGCTTATTTAAGGCAAACGGGTTCTCCTATTATACAGGGTGTCTCAGAAAGAAATTCACATTTAAAAACGCCGTAACTTCTTTATTTTTAACTTAATTACATAGATAATTATAACAATTGAAAAAAGAATCTTTACAAATTAAGTACGAAAAATTCCATAGGTTAGATGTTGCCTCTGACGCCGTATGCACCCTTCCAAACATACCCTTGCGTTTTCCATTAGTTTCTTGCTCCTCAACTTCTTGGACTCGTAAGATTTAATGTCGAAACGTGGTTCCAGCAGGATGGAGTCTCTAGTCATACGGCAGCTATTACTTTAGAAACCGTAAGAGAGCTTTTTCTAGAAAGATTAATTTCTCAAAGAAGAAACAGTAACACTACCCTCTAAGAAGTCCTGACTTGATTCCGCTGGATTTTTTTTATGGGGTTATCTCAACAGAAGAGTGTATATTGTGTAATAATCCACGTGAAAATTTACCTTTTAAGGATCGTATTCAAGAAGAAATTAAAGCCGGTGGAACTTTGTCAACGCTTAATGACAAACGAAAGGGAACGTTTGGAAGAGTGCATACGCCGTCAGGGGCAATATCTAAGCGATGTAATTTTTCGTACTTAATTTGCAAAGATTCTTTTTTCAATTGTTATAATAATGTATCTAAATAAGTTAAATAATAAAGAAGTTATGGCGTTTTTAAAAGTGAATTTCTTTCTGAGACACCCTGTATATTCGTTAGCTCTTGCTTTATTAACGGATTTCATCTATTAGTTAATCTCCTGGATGTTGACTATGTTACTCCACTTAGTTGTTATGATATAAATTTCGTTTTAGACGATATAGTTTAATATCAAAACTTAGGCTTTTCATTTCTTGTCTATGTAATCAAGTGTTGTCTCGTCATCCATACTCTGCCACTTATTTACCTATTCCCTCCGATGACGTCTCTTCCTTCTTGATTGCAAAAAGCAAAAACAGGACCCATTATTTTCGATAGAACGTTGGAATGAATAACTAGTTGCTTTTAAAATGTTTAAAATCTTTAAACTTAGGTACATTAATGTGTTTGCTAGAAATGTAAATGTTCGTAGGCAATGAATTTGTTCCTTGTTTGCTTGCAATAGTGAATAACGGTGGCCGTAAAAAAGAGATTTATAATTATTCCTTGATGACGCTTTTAACATCTTCCGGATGTAATGAATATGTTCTCGAGATGCGCGGAAGTCGTTTGCTGCTTGCTCGAAGCTACCAGATAAGCTAACTCGGGGAATATTTTTGCGTTTATTTAGGTTTAAAGTTAGCGGCAGTAAAATTATGCAACAAAGTTTAGGTATATATGGAGATGCTGGCAACTTGATGAACTTTTCAATGCGAAAGAAAGGAACTGTTATCCCGTAAAGCATGTCTTTACAACCGAGCACCTATTGTGCATGCCATGTATAAATCAGTTAGGATATTAACCCCGAGTGTGCAATGTCCACAGTACGGTGATTTACGCGTCTGGAGAGCCATTCTCACCGCCTACTTGTTACAATGTACGAGCGCGTCACGTTGCATATAAAAACGTGTTTATGGCCACCGAGGTGATAGAATATGTCCCACCCTGTCACTGAAAATGGCCGCTATCAATCACAATTTACAAACGTACATTTGACAATTGCGCTACTCCCGCCCGTAATTTGATCACGGTTCACGGTAACGACATTGAAGTGACAATTATGAAATTACATTACTCATTGAGATGTACGGGAACTGACACTGCTGCCGAGACCGTCACTCATAAATCATGACGTTTGTCAGTTTGCTTTAGCGCGCCGGCTAAAAATACGTATTTGTCTTCTGTGTTCTTTATATCTTATGACATATGACACTGCCATGCCCTCACACGCCTGTTTAACGTGTATAAAGCATATCTACGACAAGTTGGTGGGTTTTGTTACAGACCTGAAATAGAATTTTGTTCGTTATTCACCAATGTAAAATCGTTTGCTCATTTGTATCCTATTTATGACACATTTTGAAGGGCTGTAATATAAATGTTGGGAAAGGAAAATATCAGATGCATTTTAGCGTATCTTAACATTAATGGGTTATGAAAAGGCATTTCTGCTAACAGATGAGACAAACAGGAGCACATTTAGCTATTTCTTTGCGGTGTATCTCAATTCGAAATGACAAGAGACAAATCACATTGATTAGTTTGTTCGCATTCCCTGGCTTTGTCTGCTTATCGAATAACAGTGTTTATTTTAGTTTTTCTGGGCCAGACACCTCTGAATTTAAATAATGTAACATTTCAATAAAGCTATTGTAGTAATAAATTGAAAATGATAGTAGCAACACTATTTGCATTTCTTCATTGCAATCCACCTATTTACTCTCTGCCATGATATATCTGTTGCTACAAAAGAATTGTGAATTAAACGACAAACAATTCTAAAATCAATAATCGTGTGAATCGAAAACAAAGACACTCAGGGTTGGGGGTTTGTAAAATAAAACACATCATTTTGTTTGGTAAAGTAACGTCGAACATGAAACGTGATTTTCAAAAGTTATGTTGTAAACAGAAATTGTCTTCACTAAAATGGACAGAACTTCCTTGTCGTATTGACTTCGCCTGTTGCTATTACAGGGTAGGTGGATATCTTCCAATTTCATATTGTAAATTCGTAAATCCAATGAGCTGAATATTATTTGGGAATTTGTAGCCTAAACTTTAGGGCGATACAGTAACGTCATCTATGAGAGTACTACTTCAAACACCAACTGAAGCTGTAGGGGTTCAGTGCTTGTAACTACATCTCCGGATGCCTGCTTGACTGAAGTTTAGCTGTCATTGGTAGCTTGCCTTCGCTGTTTTAAGTTGTTTTGGAGCCTTCCAGTTCATCGCCGGAGACCGTTTCTTCTAGCCCTAGACCTTCACCGCAGGCACAAGCGTATCCATCTTCAGATAAGTAGTGCAACTTAATAATGATATTTAATGATATTTCGTATCACAAAATTGGTAAAATAAACTGTAACTGTATCTAATAGGTAACTGCACCTTTTATAAGTGTGCTATTTATTTGTGTAAATGTAGTATACTTACTATTGCTTCGATAACTTTATTCTGGGATGCCCCTTTCTCTTTTTAGTAGAAAACGCATGATATTTAGTTTTAATAGTCCTGTACTAGTTACCATATGCAACTTTGGTTAATAAATCAAATGTACAGACTTAAATCTTTCAATATCTGAGTTCGTTGCTACTACCTTATATATTTCAGATGTTGCGATTGTTTATGCTGCAATATATTCTAAGTTTATAAGTTCTTGACCTATCTGAGTATAATTGTTGTAATTGGAAAAACTTGTTGGCGCTCATGTTAATTGGAAATTATATCATTTAAGAACTGCAAGCTGTCTTCTCTGTAGCTACCTGGCAAGCCCTCAAATATACTCACGTAGCGTATAATATTTGATTTGCCATTAGAGAAACTAAAGTGATCAACTAAGAGCGGCAATACAACTTTGAAAAACGAAAGATCGATATAGCCTTATAACATAAACAAAAAAAAACTGAAACGTACCTAACATTTGGTAATGTACACCTTGATATACGGTAACGTAGGAGAAAACACAAGAGCCGATGCTGATGTTGCAATAACAATAACAAAAATTGTCAGGAAAAATAAAATTATATTAAAAATGATTATTTAATAATGCCAGAATTGGGAAAGAACGATTTAAGAATATGCAGCTAACCCACATTAAACTAAATTGGGCAAATTGGAAAGCTACTGATTTTGCTGGCTGTAGCAGCATAAAAATATGAATATTTTCTTTAAGCATAGGGAAGCCCACATGTTTACCTGGGAGAATGGAGGATAAAAATCTATAATTGATTATTTTCTCGGAAGTAAAAAACAACGTTCTTTTCAACGATACAAGAGCATATAGACGTTCCGACTTTCATACGGATTAAGTGAATTAAAACTAAGAAGAAAACAGAAAAAGAACAAAAAAGGTTAGTATATTTATTAGAGGAAGAATATCTTAGAACTCTCAGAGAGTGACAATGTTGATGATGAAAGGTCCAATATAAAGTGTATTATCGAAAAAGCAGTCTATGATATCGTTGGGAAGCAGAACAAACAATATAACAATAGAAAACATATAAGTTGGTCGCAAAAACAAGAATATGATGTAAAGGCGAAAATAAAGCCTATCATAAATGGATGCAACATAAAATAGAACATGAGCATGAGCGAATGGCTCCTCCAGCAAATTTTCGGCTCTTATTTCGATTCTCGGCGACTCTATAAAAGGATATTAAAAATCGAACGCTTCCCGACTATCACGCTGACACCTGAGGTAGTCGCAGGAACGCTCCTTCGATATTTGACGGGCAGGTCTAGCCACCTACCCGACTTACGAGAGGAGAGGGCTCATAGATCCGCAACTTGGTGAAACCAAACAGGCCACTGGCCTAATATAAGAGGAAGAAGAAGAAGAAGACAAAACAGAAAGCAACAGAGAAGAATACAGCAGACTAGCACACACTGTTAAATATTTAAACCGACAGGGACAAAGAACAAGTAGGAAACTTTCGTATCGAGAATCGAAAATGATGTCCATGGAAGACAACACATGGCCTACAAAATTATGAAACATTTGAACAGTGAAGAAAAAGACAGCCCGCATCAATACAATAGCTTTACCGCAGTGGTGTAACTATCTTATGTGTAGGGGGTGCGAAGAACCTCGGCGCCGAATCTATATAAATAGGCGCCTCGGCAGCGGAGTTTTTAGTGAAAATAAAGATTTTCCTAGAATAGTGGTTCAACACCAATTGTGCTATTAACTCTCCAGTGTACAGATTATCTGTCAATTTCAATTTTTATAATGCTCGTGAAAACTGTCCTGATATGTTTGTATGTTCTTTTAGAGAATTTAAAAATAAGATGTCTAGTGTAATTCTTAGATTGCGAAATTAAGTCATTAATTAATTTTAGATCATTTACCATTTTGTTATCAGTCATATTCTATTTTCTTTGTTATTTTTTGTTCGGCTTATAAACGCAGACTGCTATATATTAATGATTATGTTTATGTAGTGGTAAATTGTTATAGGGTGTCCGTCTTTGATGTACACCTGTTATTTACCCAAAAAAAAAAAAAAAAAATAAAATAAATAAATAAATAAAAAGCTGCAACAGACTATGATACGTGAGCGCTACTGGGCTCTTTTGAGCTCGCAGTCTTTTCTGCTTTTGAGTAGATCAGAAGTTCCAACTCTAGTGTGTGTTTGTGATTCTTAGATTTCATAGTGCATAGTGCATAGTAACATACTATAAATTCAAAATTTTAAACCGCAAATTTCTGACGATTGCCTCAGATACAGAGGTCATAGAGAGTGCCAAATTACTTCAAACTACGTATGAAACTGATCTCGATAACGGCTTACTAAAGCAAATTGTACAATTTCGATCTTCGTATGCAACTAGTATTAAATCTTGCTTATCAGTGAATGAAGTGGGAGAAAAATGTCTGTCTAATCACACACTATTGGCTAGCTTTCCAGATTTGTATACAGCTTATATCCTATTTTTTACATCCCGCCACTACAGCCTCCACTGAGAGATCTTTTTCTAAATTAAAAATTATTAAAAACTTTTTGCTGAGCAAGATGAGCCAAATACGCCTAAAGAGTTTTGAATTACTGAGTATCGAGAAAGTAAGAGCCAGTACTCTTGGCTTTAATTCACTGATAGATATGTTAGCTTTAGCAAAGTCTCGCAAAAGAGAGTTTAATTAAAGTGCTATACCTACATATTTATATATCTATATATTTGATTTTTCTTGTGAATTATTTAAATTTGTAATCTCTTTACGTGGTTTTTGTTTTTGTATTTTAATATGTACTTTTATGTTTCATGTTACATTTTGCGAGTGTTTGATGTAATGATAAAACCTGTTCTACTTTCTGAGTCGGAATCGTGGACGGTTACAGAACTGGTAAAGCAGAAATTGCAGGTGTTTGTAAATGGTGTTTGGTGGCCAGTCATTATTTCGAACAAAGATTTTTGAGACCGAACAAATCAGGTGGACATTAATATAGAAATTAGGAGAAGAAAATATGGATGATTAGGGCATACGTTGCGAAAAAATTAAACTGAAATTTGCAGAAAAGTTTTGATTGGAACCTTTAGGGTTTCAGAAACAGAGGACGCCCACGAAAAACGTGGAGGAGAACTGTAAAACAAGAGACAGAAAAGACTATAGCACAACTGAGCCAAATAACAAAGGAAAATGACAACTGGAGAGAATCTACGAATACCTTATGTCCCAATAGAGAATAATGGGATTATTATTATTTAATAAAAGATTGAAACATCTAAATGTGTTTTATTTTGCAGTAAGTAACTTGTCATGTTAAGAAAAGAGCTTATTAATTTTCTTTTAAATTTAAAGTGTTGCATGACCAAAAATTACCCCCCCCTTCTTTTTTCTGAAACTTCTTGTCTACAACCGCTATAATTTATTCTTGCATCTTGCACACCGGCGCCAAACCGTCTTGTTACGCCACTCCTTTAGACAAGTAGTTAAAGATTTAGTTAAGTTAAAGACTACAAGGATTTCTAGAAAGACAAATTGAGGAAAACCCAGAACAGGAAATAGCAGAAACAGAAGTAGACCTCTTACATGTAAACATTAAAAAATTACGGAAAGTCATACAACGTACAAAGAACTAGTGATGCCGTTGAGACGAGAAAATCCTGGATCTCGCCACGTTTTGTTTCGAAATTTGGTATCGAGATCGAAATTTTTTGATCTCGAACGCTGAGACGAGATTCACAAAATTCTCGATTTCGACAGTTTTTCAATGGTGTTTTTAAAACCCCAATAAAATGAAGGACAAACGTCTTCTACTCTTAGAGAAGACCTCATGGTTGCTAAAGCTAGATTGGGGAATCACAGTGGGTTTGCCGCTCGATTTTTTGTGGCCGTTGCAGTATGTGGGAATCGTACCCACATATTCTGGTCTCGAACTAGAGGACTCGAGTACTATAAATATCGCCAAAGAAACCCACTACTTTGATACACGGATAACCTGTGATTATTTTATGCATTACGCAGCAGCAACCGCTTCAATTCGGTACGCACATTTATAATATTCGTGAATAGAGATTCTGGATTTCGAGATCGAGAATCGGTATTCGAGAATTTTCTAGTTCGAACCGAAAAACAGCTAGAAAAGATGAAATTAATAGTGAGCTAATTAAATACGCTTCCGAAGAAATTGAAACAAGATATCTTCGCCTCCTGAATATATGCTGGAAATATCCATTACCCCTCGTGAATGAAGGTAGATCTCAATGTAATAATTACAGAGAAATAAGTTTATTAAATATCTCTTCTAAAATCTACGTAAAAATGCTAACCGAAAGACTGCAACACATTATAGGCAACAGAATCCTCCAAGAACAGACGGGCTTTAGAAGAGGCAGCTCATGCAAATAATTGAAAAACATCAATAATTCAATAAAGAGACACATATGATGTTCGTCGACTATACGAAAGCCTTCGATAAGATATACAAACCGAAACTATGGAAAATAATGGATAAAAGAGGCATGCCGATACATTTCATTCACATAATCAAAAATATTTACAGTAGTTCAAAATTATGTTTATTCCTTACAGACCTGTACCATATATTTTTCAAATTTCTTAAAATAAAGATTGAAAAGCGTTAGTATGATCAAAGAAGCCAAATAAAATACATTTTTTTTGAGGGTTTTTAACAAACTATACACTCACAATTGTGAGCAACAGGACTGAAAACAAAATTAAGATACAAAAACACATGCAATTGTGATAACACTTTTTATTAATAACTAGCTCACTCGGCAAACGCTGTTCTGCCCAAAAGGAAATTGTTTTTGTACACACATCTTCTGAATATGAGCCAAATCAGACCATAAATATCTCGACTCCAGCGCCACCTACCGGGTCCATTTTTGTAAAAATATTAATTTGCACGTAAGTAACATATATTCTGAATATGAGCCAAAATCGGACGATAATAGCCATTTATATATCTAGGGAGCAAAGGTATTCATTTCCTCCCGCGCGTGAATTTAATGCCCCACGCTTTAGCAGAGGGCATTAAACACACAAGGGAGGGAATGAACCTTTGCTCCAGTGATATATAAAATTTTTTTCTTCGAACGCATGTTCTATAGCGCGAAATATCAAAAAATTTGCTTTAGGAAACCATTACAGTAGATTTCATTACACTAGATTTCTGTAGTGACATTTTGACTAATTTCCAAATCAACATAACCTTGTATAGCTTTGGTGTGATATTCATGGAGACATAAACACAAATGCGGGAGGTAAAAAATATTAGCTCCCGCAGGGAGTCAATAAAAATTAGCTCCCGCTGGTTGGAAATTGACAGTTTTGTTTCCTAAAACTAGGGAGCAAAAGCCGACTTTCTATACAGTGAGTAGAAAATTACAATTTATGGAAATATCTCGACCCCACCCACATATGTTCACAAAAACCGGCCTACGATCTAAGTCTAAAAATTAGCAAAATTTTAAGCTACCATACAATTTAATCGGTCCAGTATCTTCGGAGGAGATAGCGAACAAAGATACATACAAAGAAAGAAAGAGACCATCGATTTTATGGTATAGATGGCAAGTGACTGGTTTGACATTACATTTTACATTTGTTTTACTTTTTGTGGAAATCTATAAAACAATTTTTATTTTTAGTCATCAGGGGTACACATTACACTTTGTGCAAGGTACGCGACTCTTACTTTTAGATTTTTTTTGCCTGCAACAAAGGGGGGTTTTCAGTTCATCTATAATTGGCCAGTGATTGGATCCATCGAGCCTTTTGTCCAATCTAGGCATAGTAGCTACTACCCTATTTTTTTGGGAACTGGTTTAGTAGGTTCAGAGTCACTATCACTACCACTTTCTGCATCTTCTTGAGGTTTTGGATTTCCACAAGTTAAGTACTCCGCAACTGCCAATCTAAAATCCAAAAACTCCATGATCGCCTTCTTTTTGTATTTATTGGTTCTACAATCATGTTTGTACTCCATCCAGCTGTTGGTTGTTGCTAAATCAAATAAATGGATAATAACTTTCAGAGTCCATTTCTTTGTCTTGAACCATGTTTGGTAGTATTCCATTAATTGATCGCAGTGATCAACTCCACCCATTTTTTTCATTGTAGCTTTTCACTACTGCAAGGAATACCACCTCTACCTTTTCATACCCCATCTTTTTACATGACCAATGGGATCACTACCACGCATATTGGATGCTATCAACACTGAGCGGTTGTCTTTTCCATTTTACAGCACAAAAATTTCCATTTTGACTTTCACCTCGTCACAATCACTTCTTTTCATTGTTTTATCAGAAGAAAATGTATGTCCTTTGAAACAATTTGCCTGCTAGGTACCTCTTCCATAAAGTTCTGACTCTGTTGACTTTTAAAGAAGTGGTATGGTTGTAAAGTATCTATCAAAATATACAGAACTATTTTTTTCTAATGTTGATGTAAGAGTTAGGATCACTGCTGGATCCAATCCCAAAGATTTATCTATGAATGGAGTAGTATTTTCTTGGCAAATTAGAAAGTCTAACACAGTGCCATCTGAGTTCGCAAAGAAAAACATGTTTAAACCAACAGGTCTTGGTTTACCCTTCACGTACTGTCTAATGTTACACCTGCTAAGAAACGGTATCATTTGCTTGTCAATTGAGTAGTGATTTCCGTTTCTTTGTATTTCCAAGTACCTATTTTGGACGCCATCGATCACCGGCTGAACCTTCCATAATTTATTTGGGGTAGGACAGTCAGGTGGACATACTGTGTCGACAAAATGTAAATTTACATGTAACATAAAAAATCTATCCCTTGTCATGACCGATGTTACTGGTTAAAAGTTAAACCGAGGGCTCCAATACATTTTTAATCTTGGAAATTTAATACATCCAATGAACGCAGGAATCCCAAAAAACTATTTAATTTCATTCGCTGAAGTTTTCACTTCTTCTCCAGTGTTTGAAAGAAAGTATTGTAAAGTGTACTGTGCGCCCAATGTGAACAGTTCTTCACTAAAATATTTTGAAAAATATTAAGCAGGCGTACGAACATCCTAAAAAAAATAGATTTTATCACGTTTAGTAGATAAATAAAAATTTACCTCGGGAGTTCTGTTGATGAAATTACTAGAAGTTTTCCACTTTATTTTAGCTGACAATGTCGAAGGCGTAGCTTGTAATATTGAACCACTTTGAATGCTAATGGGGTCTTCAGCAATATTTTGATCATCCGCGTCATGAATATCTTCTTCTACATCGGTATCATTCCATCCCGCACCACTTTCATCTATATCTATTTCAATATCTGAATCATCGAGCATCTCCAATAACTCTTCATCAGTAAAACGCCGACGTGACATGATGTAGGTAAATAAATACCTTCATGAATCAAGATTCAATTGGTCAAATGCACGCTAAAATACAACTTTTAGAGGTTAGGAATATAGCATCACAATAGTGATAGTGAAAATTAAAATAACGTTAAAACAGTAACATAAATAATTATATGTAGGTATCTAATAATACCTACCAATATCTCGTAACTTTTATGCGGATAACAGATCTGTCATAATATTTTATCTGCACAATTTATTTATCATTCAATAAACAAATTACCAGTGACGTGCCATTGAGTAATGGAACCTGTTAGATTTGTAATTAAAAAAAATGCAACAAACCAAGAGATAGCGCCACGGGTACTGATTCAGTACAGTAGCTGTATACAAGACAGTAGGGAGTTCTTGCACACCCTCACGTTAAATTAGCGTTACGATAGCGTTACGCTAAAATCGAAAAATTTGATTTTGATTGGCTGTATCGTTGACGTCGCTAGGTAACATAAGCTTTAGCGGGCCTCTATTTTAGCGGAACGAAATTGCAAAAACTTTCTAATATTGGGATGCCTTGGCCGCTATTGGTTTACGCAAAATATTTAGTTATTTTCAGGGAGTTTCCAAAGAGGTTGGTAGAGCTTGTTCATTTGGTTATAGAAAAAACATAACCTTTCAAATCTGACAATTCTAAATTCTCAGTTAATCTCTGAAACTTCTTTGTGGCGCTTTAAAAATGTAATCAAGAAATACAAGATAGAGAAATCTAAAACAGCAGAGCATGCTTGGAATAACAACTACAAAATACATTGGCAAAACACAAAGATTGCATCTAAAGAATCGATATCAACTAGACGTAAAATGAAAGAAACTGCATATTTTACTAAGCAAAGGCGAATGAGTGTCCACACGTTCAGTGGATTTAAATGCTGGTTGGCTATCCATTCTTAAATATGTAATCAAGTAGTCGCCTATCAGTGTCACGCTATTTATTGGAGAGGTTAGTCATGTTCTGCTAGATCTCCAATAAAATAAGCTAAGTTCTTGTTGATTTTTAATTTAATTAGTTGATGTTGATAACGGAAGCAGATTTGTTTTTCGAAGCCTTCATGTTTTAATATTTTTCGTTTTGTAGTGTGGCGAAATATCCATAAAAATAAAATGACTAAATTGTCAGTGTCAAATATATACCTGATATAATGCACAGTATTTAAATGTGACAATTTAGAAGCACAACGAACGAACGCCAATGAAGAATGTCAAAGTTAAAACATAACACTGCACGTGTAGCCAACATCAAATAGTTAAAATAACTATCCCTAAAATAATGACCATTCAAAAACGTTCAATCATTTCTAAAGGCACTGTATATCTCTAGGGTCAAATTATCCTGAAAATGTTGGCCAACAATCGTATGGCCAGACTGTCTTGTATACATATAGTCACTGTATGATTCAGTGGTTAAAATGGACCCTCAAAATCATGTGATTCAGCTCTGAATCACGTACGACTGCCTATTTTTAAATTAAAAATCTCTAAAAGGCTTCAGCCAGAACTTCCATCGTCGACATTCTGAGACCAAATAATTTTAAAAATGAAATTAAGTTAGAAGTAAAAATATCTTCAAGTGTCTAATACATTTTCAAATTAAAAAAATGTAGCCCTCTGGGGAGGGGGATTTGAATTCCGCCGCATCTGCGAAGCAGATCGTAACCACATCGATTTTTCATCTGCACCATCTAGATATTGGAACGAGTGCGGCGCGCGCCTCTCTTGAACAGAAAGGTCTTATTGTTGAAACGTTTTTACTCTTTTGTGACATTATCCTGTATCTGTTGAGTTTTATTTTCGGCAAGTGTAAAGCCTGACCTATGTGAAAATTATTACTTCCTTCTATTTCAAAATTAGCGCCAAAGTAAACAAAATTTTATTGTTTTTGAGGTGCTCACCCTGTATATATTTGTCTGATGTTGTACCGGTTTCATTCCAGGTATATATATAATGTGTATGCAAAATATCATCTTCCTCCGACAAATAGTTTTTGAGTTATACCACCAACAGGCAGACAGACAGACAGACAAGCAGTCAGACAGCCAGACAGACAGACATACAGACAGACAGACAGACAGACAGACAGACACACAGACGAAATTGAGAAAACCTGTTTTTCGGCATCTCGGGACCCTGAACGTGAAGATCTGAAGCAATTCCGGAAGCTGATTTTTTAGGGATTACAATACTTACTTCGTCTTTCAGACGAGGGAAGTAAAAATACAGACCATATCCTTGCATTTGTGCGGGCATGCTCTGTAAGGGCTATATGACAATATAAACGAAAATGTAATTACAAATCTAACGAGGGATGTAGCTTGTCCGCAATTTTATTTAATCTTTATAATAGATGAAGCTGTGAAACAGTATTAAAGTAAATTATCAGAATATACAGATGACCTAAATAAAAGGAAATATTGCAATGACCTTATCTAATATTGTGTACGTTATAATTAATGATGTGCAAATAAAATAGGTCACCACACAATATTTAGTTTTACCAATTGCTATGATCAAACTGACTGATTAATTTATTTTGTTGGGTACGCCAAATTTGAGAATCATTCTTATGGTAGTTTGCCCTTTATTTAATCCATTCATCTGATCTAATAACTTCGCTAGCTCATTTGAAAACAGAGACATGAAAATCAAAACTCAAATTCTCAGGTCTGAGGTTCCTAAACTTGCACGTTAAAATCTTAATGATACGCCACTGGAAAAGTAGACGGGTGAACTAAAAATTAGGCGTACTGCGCCGCCGCTATTCTGAAATGTCAAAATCTCGCACAAAAGTTCGAGTTACCTATCAGCTCGCGTGTAACTGAATTATCAAACAATTAAATGAACAAATTTTTACGGTAAGATTTTGAATAATTGCGCCTTCAAGTGGCGTGTCATCGTTCTATTGTTTTTCAGGCAAATCTATCATTGGCCCATTCTAAAAGGACGCTTAAAATTGCATTTGTTTACTGGCACCTCCAACTGACGATTTATTTTTCAAATGCTGGGAAAACACCTCGCCATCCAAAGGAACTTTTATGATATTCTTGTTCTCCAGGTCGTAATTAAGGTATGATGTGATTTTCGTGCCAATCGCGAGGATCAAAATTTCACAATGAACTAACCTCACATCCGTAGGAGTCGCAACATCCTTATGGTGCTTGAGGCTGAAATCTTCGCCCCCGGACTGCTCGGATTGCTGTGCTGTGTTAGAACCTGGTGTGCGGAGCTGCCGGAACAATATTGACACCCTAGGTCTTCCCACGATGCCGCAAATTGGTTCTGCGAGATCTTGCGTCGTAGCCGTTTTCCTGCCGATGTCGCCTCGGACCGAAAATCACTCAAGTGCTTGGAAAATCTTGCCTCCAATTGTGCTGATACACTGAAATTCGCTGATCACGATGGTGCTATTTTTATTTAAATAATTTTATGGTTTCTACTAAATTTCTTTAATTAAAGTTAGAGCAAACTCAGGCAACTTTCACCAATTTATTTCAAACAATTGCTCCTCTGTCGTATTTGACAAAACACTGTCTACAAATTTTATCTTCAGGAAGTTCAAACCATGTCTAATTACATATCTTATAAACTAAATTAACATATTTGATCAATTTAATTACAATCTCTTACATATTAAAATTATTGTCTTTTGAATTGTTAATTTTTCATCGTTTTAATGCGCCATTCACTTGATTTTATAACACTTAAATGCCCATTGTTTATCACTACACTGAATCGTTTTTTAATACACCAATATTGTCTCATTTTCTGCTATTTGAATTTTATCTAATTTCTTGCCACTGCAATCTCTTCAAATTCCCAAGTCTTGTATTTGCATGTAAAAAAATTGGCTTGCCTGGCTTTTCTATGTTCTTTGCCTTATCTTTCTGGTCATTCTTATTCTCACCTTTATTCTAAACTGTTCATTTCTTATTCATTCCCTAATGACTTTACTTTCTACGCTTCCTTTTTTACGCTGTGTCTAACTTGAACTTTCTGTGCCCATTTCTTAATTAATTTTGATTCGGCTTCTACTATGTCCAAATCTGTTATATTCTGCTTAAAATTATATTGCTAACCCAATACACGGAACTTGAGTCTCCATATTTCTGTGCCTATTCGAATACAATCAATGTCATTGGCCATTTATACCAGTGTTATTATGATTTGGCAATTTATGTGAATTTTCTCAGATGCCTGCATTATTACAAGTCTGTGCTTTAGTGATTTAATTTGTTATTTGCTTGTACTGCAATCAGAGCTGATTTGAGGGCTAAAGACCATTGCAATATATAGCCACTTTTCAATAAAACTCACAGAAAAACACAAACTTTGACGATGAAATTTGTTTGCTTTGGTATATGAAGAGAAACGGGGTAATAAGAAGTTGCACAGAAAATATACCGAGGAGAATGAAAATAAGGTGGTTAATCAGTATCTCCTCCACGACTTAAATGAACATCGTTTATATAGAGCTTACAAAGATGTGTTTTTAGATACGAACATTACTTACTGGATTTATACCTAAGTTTTTAAAAAGAAATTTCATAATCTGATCTTCAAACCACCAAAAAGAGAAACATGTGCAATATGTAATATGATGGCCGCTGAAATGAAGGGAAATCGATAAAATAAACAAAATCTAATAAATAGACTCCAATTACAGTATTGGAAGACAGAAAGGGTTATAAAAATAATGAAGCAAGATCATGAAGACCCTCAACTACCTGAAAGGAGTATGTTAACATGTTCAATGGATTGACAGTAGCAAGTTCGTTTTCTTCCTATTCGTACCCATAATCAAATGTTTTACGTGCGTCAGTTATCTATTAAATATAATCTTGGAATACACATTAGTGATAACTGATAACCATGCAGCTTATAGGAATATATGGCATGAAGAAATCAGTGTCAATGAAATTGTTGAAATTGTTTTTGTTTCATTACACTATAGCTAAAGAGCATAAACAAAGCGCAAATGATAAGAATTGAGGAAAAAATAGAAAATGCAAATAAGTGAAATTTTAAATTAGATGGAAGAGTGGAAAATCGTAAATGCGTTAAGGTTGTCAGTTTAGATCGTTGATGAAATATGACCTTCCACTGCTTGTCATACAACGGCATATATCTGAGAATCTGAGAACAACATGCACAACTTGTGGGAACAATTGGCTGCTTCTCTGATCTTGATCATAAACGTGTTTTTCAAGAAGTTGTTGATAGCACCTTCGTAGCACGTACAACATTATTACCGTTGCTATCTGTTGGACTTACAATTTTTCAGAATATTTATGTATTCTAGACTTAAATTTAAACTAGGGATTATCTTTTGATAAATATATCAATTTGATTTGTTTTGTAAGAAAATATCTCTAAAAAGTGTAATTAATTTAATTTCAGTCAAATAGAACTATTAATACTTTAATATAGTAAAAGTTTTTGTTTACGACTGGATTATTCACAAATAATTTTTGTTGGGTAATTTTGCATCATTCACGTTGAAGCTAAAATTCCCAAATTTCATAAACAATATATATTCGGCTTCTATTGTAAGCCTTCTTCAGTGTTTAAGTTTAAGTTTTACATTTGTTTTATATATTTCCTATATTAAGTATGTAACATTGGTCTTAAATCAGAAGCACACTGTACTCTTAGAAAGAAAGAAAATTAGAAATAATGAGAATCCCTAAAGCTTTCTGTTTCTGCCACGGATCATACTTATTGTAGTTTCCGGAATTTAATTACATGTATTTAAAAATTAAATTATTAATTTCCAATAAATAAGGACGTTAAACAACTTTAACTAAATGTTTCTCTGACGACGAAGAAGTGGTGTGTCAATTCCACCACACCCAAACACGTTCAAATATAAAATAAAATAATAGTATACTAAAATATAAGTTGCAGAAGGCATCTATTCAAGCACGAATTTGAAATTCCAAAACGAGTCGCGTAGCGGCGAGTTGAGGAACAAATGAGCGCTTGAAGGACCTTCTGCAACGAGTGTTTTATATTAATTTTTCTATTTTGCCGCTTTATACCATTTTATAAATAAAAATGTTTTCTATTTTGAGGTTATATGACGTCATTTTTGGTGCTAGAATGGAGTTATTCTAACACCCGAATGACGTCATTTCATAGCAACTTATTCTAACACTCAAATGACGTCATTCGGCTGCTGGAATGGAGTTACTCTAAACCCAAAATATATATTTTTTTCTTAAACAGTAAGTTAACCTCAAAATATGAACGCTCACAATCTTAATAAAATAATTTTATTTAAGATTTAATGTAAATTTTCAAAATGCAATAGTTAAGCGTTACGATTTGTTGCCAGTTAAAAAATGATTGGTGGTGAACAGCGACGTATATAATTCTGTTACAAATCTAGAAAAAAATTTACAGAAACTTCAGATGATGCAACAAGCTTATGTAGAGGGTTGTTTAAACCGTCTGCAATGTCACCTGTAAAACTAAACACGCATGTCAAAGTTGCTCAAATGTGAAGATAATTTTGACTCTATTTTTGTATTACTTCACGTAGTCAGACAGTGAACGCAGAATTTTACTTGAAGATTAGGAAGCGTTGGAGTGCGAAGAAAGAGGCTACACTATGATAATGCCCCTGCTCACGTGTCGTGCCTTATCCGTAACTTTTTGACGAAGCACGAGATGACTGTCGTCTTTCAGCCTTTGTATTCTCCAGATTTGATCCCTCCAGACTTTTATTTCTGAAGTTGAGGTTCACCCTGCCAATTTCAGACGTGAAAGCGATAGAGGAGGTAGAACGAAATGCTCTATGTGACCTGCCCACACGTTCTAGGACGTGTTCGTGAAGTGTAGAAAACATTGGGAGTAATGGAAACGAGTACTTTAAGGAAGGCAAGTCTGATTAAGTTGTAATGTAATTCGATACAATTTAAAACAAAAAGTTTGGTTTCAGAAAACGGTATTATCCGAGGAATATGCATAATGGAATGAGATGGGCAAGGCATAGACGAAGAATTTTGCATGCAGATGTCTCGGTATAGACAATATTAAAATGGCAAAGGACAGACCACCACAAGGAAATCTTTATTTAATTATTATGAATTTTACCACAATAATTTTTAGTCGTGGTATTGATTGTCGAACACTATTCTTTCCTTGCTCTGCTATTGGCATCCCATAAACGGAACTAAATAGTTTTCTTATGTAAAAAAACATTAAAATCAGCTGCGACACAACATTCCGTTTGCCATAAACATTTAAAAATTGTTCAAGTAATTCATTAAATATAATCTAATTAAACAACATGAATTTTACTACCGCACTATGTGAATACAACAAGTCCCCATGGCTTAAATTCTTGAATATTTATATGATAAAAATTTGTCTATAAATACGTGCACAAAGTTAGTATAGAATTGTACACTGTACTTATTTTATTGGCCGACAAATGTTTTACAACACTAGCAACTCGCTATTACGGTATAAATGTAATTACTTGTTTGCAACAGTTTTACGTGTTTATTTGTGCAAAACTGATGGTAAACTATTCACATTACACCCTGGAAAAAACTAATGAAGAAACTAAGTCACTTGTCTGTTACAAAAAGTTCAATTGTAATCGGTGATTTCAATCAACGTATAGCTATGTTCTGCTCGTCTTCAGTTTGCGGGTTGCAGCCATTAACTAACTAGCCTACTTTAGGCGACGGCAGGAGCCCGTAATGTCTGAGCTATCCGGCATTGTTATTTTCGATGGTATTGGCCGGGCAGACCTATGAATAAGTGACGAGATAGGTGGATATCAATACCAGAAGAACATAGAACTAAAAATTACTGGTCAAAGACCTAATTTAAGTAGAAGAAGAAAAAGAAGACGCATTTAATGAGCTCATATAAACTCCTGGACAAAATTAACGCACCACTTTATTAAACTTTTATAATTACAATATTATACCTAGTTAAAATTATAATGAAAATTACATGAATGCTTATAAATTAGGTTTGTGTAATCATTTGCGAAAGAAATCAGCCAAACATGACCTTATTTTAAATCATTTTTGATTTAAGAACTTTTTTTGTTGAAAACGCGTGAAATGTGAAAACATAAAAAAATCGAAAACAATAGAATTAATGGATTCAATGCGACATTAATATCGTGTATGCCCTCCTCTACTTCTAATTACGGCATTCATGCGCCTTGGCATGCTGGAGATTAGATTTTCAATAATTTCTTGGGGAATATTCTCCCATTCTGCAATTACTGCATCTACCAGTTCATTGTGGTTGGCAGGTGGGGGTGTACGACTTCGGACCTATTTTTTTAGAGCGTCCCATAGATGCTCTATGGGATTTAAATCGGGGCTGTTAGGTGGCCAATCCATTAACGGATTATCAACAGTATTCAAGTAGTCGATAACATGTCTAGCCACGTGGATACGAGCATTATCTTGCATTTATAAAAAATTGGGTCCCACGAAGGGAGCAAATGGCATTACATGTTGAGCTATGATGTTTTCCAGATAATAATCCGCATTCATAGACCTTACACGTATAGGGACCAACTCTGTGCGACCGTTGAAGCAGATTCCCCCCCAAAACATTACAGATCCACCACCAAAACGGACCCTTGAAGTGATATTGCAACTTGCAAATCTCTCTCCTTCCCTTCGCCAGACACGCTCGCGTCCATCAGTAGATGTGAGGCTAACCCTCGTTTCATCTGAGAATAAAACCTTCTTCCAATCATTAACAATCCAGTGTTGATGATTTCTGGCAAAACGCAATCTTTGAATTTTGTGATCTCTGGTGAGTAATAGTTTTTTTGCTGGTCTTCTGCTGCTTAATCCAGCTTCATTTAAACGTCTTCTGACTGTTCGAGACGATATTACAAGATTGCGAACAGCTGCAAGCTCATTCCTTAACACAGTACTAGTGATTCTCCTGTTTCTTAGAGCGGATTGCCTAAGAAAACGCTCATCCCTTGGATTGGTTCGTCGTTTTCGCCCTTGCCCTGGTCTTGGAATATGAGATCCTGTCTCGTTAAATCGTGTAACCATGTGACTTATGCTGGAATGATGCCTTCCTATCAAATTTGCAACAAAACGCATCGAGTATCCTTCATTCAGCAAAGTTGATACTCTTACTGCCTCTTCCACGGATAAATTTCTTGGGCGATTCATTTTTCAAGTTTAAAACACTCGTAACTGATACAATCGATAACAAAAACAAACTTGATGACTAAAGATAACTTGTCTTAATAAGCAGTTTCCGATCAGATTTTAAATCAATTTTTGGTAAAAGTGACTTTAATTGACAATTGTAATCTTAAAACAAAACATTTCTTGACAGCATTTGTTTGAAACATCAGAGGAGGTCCAAAGGCTACTTGCAAGACAGTTAGTAAACTAAAAGTTATCAATTTCTCGGAATTAAAAAGAAATATAATAGTGGTGCGTTAATTTTGTCCAGGAGTTTATTTTCAAATATTGAAATATGAATGCTAATATAGTAATTTATTAAAAACTTGATTAAGCCGAGTATCTTGCAGTAACTAAAAGTAAACCTGTAAGATAACATTCCCAAATTTACACTTACGGAATGTTTTAAAATCATGTAACCGATAGAAAATTTAAAATATTATTTGCGTAGTAGCTCCTAAAATATTTTACCGTGCAGTAGCTGGGTTACGCGTCCTACGTTTTTCAGAATTTCATTTTATTTTCATCGGCATAAATATAAATCACTTCAAATTTAATAGCTTTGTCATGTTCCAAACTGGAGAAAAATAATTCACATGTTGGCATCGCGGCTGCCAGGGTGTCGCGGGTTTTATTTGATTACCCAGAAAACATATTGTGTAATGCAGGAAAGCGTGAATCGTAAATAATCTGAGCAATTCGACTAATCAGTGTGATGTATAACTACCAGCGCGCATTGTTCGATTACCAGGCTTTTCGCATTGTTATCGATGCTACTAGCGGTCGGATGTTACAATTTAATTTGTAACACCTAGTACTGTCAAAACGTCAACTATAATTCAAGGAATTTATTCTGTAACTCTAAAAAAATCGCATCACAAATTTACGTTTTCCTGCAGTTTCGCTTTGCGCTGGGTATTCTGTATTTTGAACGCTGAATTAATGATCATTACAGCATTTTTCACTAGTACAATATTACTGTCTATTAATTTCAAGGATTTAGGTCTTTTTATAGTTTTAACTGCATATCGATTGCAGCTACTGCAGTATTCAAACGAATTAGTGTATTGATTTTAAGATATGCAACGTTTATTTTTAGCGAAATTATTTCAGATTGGCGATTTTCAAAAATTCGGTACCAAACCTGGGAGTACAGAAGCAATGCAGTAATCGAAGGCATTGTGGTAGCCACATACTCTTTACATCCTATAAACACGTATTATGCAACTGAAATTGTGGAACTTTATTTAATGACAACCACTTTAATAATAACAAATAACATATAATATCGATCACCTACTGGTGACCATAATAAATCTTCTAAATAACGAAAAATTGGTTATTCTTGTTAGTTTGTAATTATTCCATGTGTTAAATAAGACACTATATAGTTGGTCTTCACGAAGATCTTGTAAGTTTGAAACTCTGTCTTGTTTATTTTTTCGCAAAAGGTGTCATTGTAACATCCAGAAAATTGTAAATCGTGTGCACTAATCGAGAAATTTAAAATACGTTAAACTGTAAGCCTTTTGGAAAGAATTAAGAGAGTTTCCAGAAGTTGCTCTTTCATGACTGGAATGCATCTAGAAGTAATTTAGAACAAACAAAATGAACTAACAATGATCTGTACTGCTACAATAATAGTATATTACGCAACAAGTTTAGAAAAGTGAAGTTTTACTTAACAAGGATGGCTGGTTTGAGTACGAGCATAAGCGAGTACTTAAGTAGCCATGCCATACGAGTTCAGTAAAACCACTTTTCTAAGGCGTTTCGTATACTATTTTATCGCATATAAGAGTGACATTAAATGTCAAAACAAAACCAAGCTAAGCAGAATTCATTTTTATGTACTGAAGCACACTAAGCAGCTCCAGTTGACCTTATGCGTTTGGCAGTACTGAAGTGTATTGTTGGTGACACTGTAAGTTTATGTTAAATTCGAGGTTAACAGGTTAGGTTTTGCGTTAGTTTTAACGCAGAATGACGCAAAACCTAACCTGATAACCTCGAATTTGACATAGACTTACAGTGTCACCAACCATGCATTTCAGTATTGCTAAACGTAAAACGAACCGTCGTTGCTATGCTGCAATGGTGTAAAGTAACACATTACTAAACGATTTTGCATGTAGAAATGTAGTAAATTCTCCATCCTGATTCTCTCAGCAGGCGACAATTTTTGGTGAAGACGGACGCCCCCAACTGGGGAAATTGAACTATCATTGACTGCAAATTTATTAAATACAACTTTGAATCGCGAATGGTTTGATATAGAGATTAAAAACTCTTCATGAAACTTTCAATGCAGTAATTTCTAAAATTATATGATACTTATTTATGTATTAAAGACATACTCGTGATTATGCACGTGATACATATTTATTTCATTTTGTTTCTCAAAATGGACAAAATTCAAGTATTTAATATTTTGGATACAGACTAGTGCCTCATCGTACTGCTGACTATGAATTTTTGGTATGCAGATTGTTGGTATTGCTATACTACATTGTTGGTATGTGTTATGATGTTTGACAACTTTATAGGCCCTCGAACAATTAAAGCCATATTACGCCCGATATTTAGGGCTAATAAACAAGATTATGGTTCTAAATTAAATAAATAGTATTATAGATGGATATAATATTCACCGTTCATAAATAGTCAAATTATAGTCGATTTTTTTTGGAATGGTGCTCTAGCACGAGTCCTGTTTATCAGCGGAAGAAACATGAGTGATAGCGCCCCAAAAATAATCTACAATACTGACTACGAATGATATTCCGAGGATTATTAATGGAATTTTTATTTATAGTGTATTACGTATCAAGAATAGCAAGGACGGTTTACCGGCCGAAGACAAAATTTGAAGGCCGAGGAAAGCGAAGTCTCTAATATTGTCTGAGGCTGGTAAACCTTACCATGCGCTCTGCTTATAGTATTTTTTGCAAGATTGAAATAACTTGAGTACTTATTTTTACTATACTAGTCTTATATATAACAATAGAAGTCCTGACTCATTCACCCACTCATCAACGCTCAGCCCAAACCCTTGGACCTAGAAAGCTAAAATTTTGCACAGACGTTTCCTTTATGATGTATACAAGGAATAAGGAAGGATATTTCGAAATTCAACCCCTAAAGGGGTAAAATGGGAGTTCCAATTTTGTATGGAAAAATAATATTAAATAGAAATTTCGATTTGAAACTTCGTAGGAGTATTCCTAAAAACAAATAAGCAAACACGTATTTCGTGATTTTCCGAAAATAAACCCCTTAGGGGGTGAAATGGGGTAAATAAGCATAAAAATCGACATGGGTGTCGTTATTGAGTTTTTTGGGACGTTGATTGCGAAAATGGCATTTGAACTTTGCCAGGCAGAATTCTCATAGGGAGTACGTATCCGCTATGAAAGGATTTTTGAAAATTCAACCCCTAAAGGGGTAAAAAAGCGGTTGGAATTTTGTAAGATCAAATTTTGAACTAAGTCATTCAAAGTGTTAAAAATTTGTCTCCTGAAGGTGAAAATAGAAGGTAACGGGACGGGACGGAAAGTAAAGGGTTAGGAGGGGAGGGGAGGGAACGGGACTGGACAGGAAGGAAAGGGAAGGGATGGGATGGGAGGGGAGGGAAGTTGGCAAGACAGGACGGGACGGGAAGAGAAGGGATGGTATTTTAGGAGAGGGAACGGGACGGAACGGGACGGGGACGGAGTCGGAAAAAGGGACAAGGACGGGGAAAGGGACGGGGACGGAGACGGAGACGAGATGGGATGGAATGACAGAAAATAATTAGTCATTAGGCTATTTAATACACAAATAACAAAAATGGCATTTATTTTTAAGTCCAAGATGATGGACATGACATAAGGGAAGGGACGGCACGGGACGGGACTGAACTGGACGGGACTGGACTGAACGGGATTGGACTGGACGGAACTGGACTGGACGGTAAGGGACGGGACGGAATGGGACGAGATGGAAAGGGAAGGGAAGGAATGGGATGGAAAAGGAGAGGACGGGACGGGACGGAAAGGGACGGTATGGGACGGGATGGACGAAACTGGACTGGACGGGACAGGACTCAACGGGACGGGACGGGACGAGACTGGACGGGAAGGGAAGGGAAAGGACGGGACGGGAAGGAACGGGACCGAACGGAACGGGGCGCGACTGGATTGGACGGGAAGGGACGGGACTGAACGGAACGAGACGGAAAGGGAAGGGAAGGAATGGGGTGGAAAAGGAGAGGACGGGACGGGACGGAAAGGGACGGGATGGACGAAACTGGACTTGACGGGACAGGACTGGACGGGACGGGACGGGACGAGACTGGACGGGAAGGAAAGGGAAGGGACGGGACGGGGCGGCAAGGAAAGGGACAGGACGGGACGGGAAGGGACGAGACGGGACGGGGCGGAACGGAACGGGACTGGACGGGACGGGACGGGACGAGACTGGACGGGAAGGGAAGGGAAGGGACGGGACGGGAAGGAACGGGACGGAACGGAACGGGGCGCGACTGGACTGGACGGGAAGGGGAGAGGACGGGACTGGACGGCAAGGGAAGGGACGGGACGGGATGGGAAGGGACGAGACGGGACGGGGCGGAACGGAACGGGACTGGACGGGACGGAAAGGGAAGGGAAGGGATGGGATGGAAAGGGAGGGGGCGGGACGAGACGGGACGGGACGGGACGGGACGGGAAGGAACGGGACGGGAAGAGACGGGATGGAACGGGACGGGAAGAAAAGGAAAGGGAAGGGTTGGGATGGAAGGGGAGGGGACGGGACGGGACGGGACGGGATGGGACGGTACGGAGACGGGGACGGAGAAAGGGATGGGGACGGGGATAGGATGGAATGGGATGACAGAAAATAATTAGTCATTATTTAATACACAAATAACGAACCTCGCGCGAACGAAATCGCGGATAACAGCTAGTATATTATAAAGTTGAATTGTCAACAATTACGTTTGTTCTTTGGCAAGTCATTTGTGTTCTCAAAACTGCAAGTAATTACTTACCGTTCATGTTTCGTAAATGCAACCTACTAACATGGAACGTTCAATCGTGCAAAACTAACTATTATGAATTTGTATTTTCTCGTTGTTAAAATGCAATCGCAGTTGCTGGCGTATCTATAGGAACGTAAATAAACTTCTGTCAATTTTTGTTTGGATGCTTTTATATCATTTTTTGAAGGATATAGCAAAATGTTTGGTAACAAATCCGAAAGGAGGAATGATGCAGAACTTCAGAAAAATATTCCAAAAACTATAGATTATGTTTCGGGGCAATTCATAAACTTTTGTCAGAAAAGAAATTCAAATTGAATGAAACTGCACCTCCTGCTGAAATTAATCTTGGGGATGTAATATGTAGCTGCGAATAGAACTTACTATAAAGACGTAAAGCATATGTGCTGCTAAGATGGTGCAAGAATGATGTTTAAATAACAAAATAGTGATAACCCTTAGCACTGTGGCTTATAAATTTGCAAGAAAGTCCAAAGATCTTAGCAAAAGAAAATTACAGGAGTAATCGGAAGAAATACAGTAGAGGGCTTTACTTTGAACTTCCCTTGCAAGTGAAAGTTTTGAAAATATTACGGACATTTTTTTAAGGTGTCTACCGTGTATATATTGGTTCCAAAATATGTATATTTTCGTCAAGGGTAAAAATTTGAGCTATATCAAAATACTACTTTTATTTCATTTATAGTTCTTTAGTTAAAGCAAAAACAGACATACATAATTTTATTTTATTTATCACCCTGTATATATTTAACCGGAAGTATACTCAGTTTTGTGCCAGGTAAACATCTAATTAGCATGCAAAATATGGCCTTCCTCCAACAAGTAGTTTTTCAGCTGTACCACCAACAGACGCACAGACAAACGAAATTCACACCAACACGCACAACTGCTTCGCCTGACTACAACTACCCACCGAGGTACATAATCAATTTAATCAATGAGAAACGTCAACTCAGGCGTGAATGGCAACGAACACGAAATGCAAAAACCGACTCAACAACCTTTCCTACCGGATCAAAAGAGAACTAGACCTTCTCCGAATTAACACCTACAAACATAACATAGCCACCATCAGTCCAGACGACAGGGGTCTATGGAAAACAACAGAAAAGATCCTAAAGCAAAGTGATGAACTGCCCACACTCACTAATGATGCAAGTAATGCACACTACACATCTGATGAATAAAAAACCACCGCCTTCGCTTCACACTTGGCAGCAACCTTTACACCCATCATCACCTGTTCCCCCACCCACCTTAACCAAGTAATAACGTGGATCGACACAAATGTCCCTATCCCAGATATGATTTATCCAATATCCCCTAAGGAACTTAAAAACTATGTTGACTCACTTTCACCAAAAAAGTCTCCCGGCCACGATTTTATTCCTAACTCCATCCTTTAGCATCTCACCAAGAAAGCTCTAGCTCATCTGAGCACAATATCCAATGCTTGCCTAAGGTTAGGTTACTTCCCTATGGCTTGGAAACACGCCCAAATACAAATGTTTGCCAAACCAGGCAAAAACAAAACCCAAATTAACATCTATAGACCAATAAGCCTGCTGACTACGCTTTCCAAGCTGTTAGAAAAAGTAGTACTTGATCGATTAACTATTGCACTCGACAACCTCATCACAATCCCAACCCACCAGTTTGGATTCAGAAAATTCCATTCTACATGCCATCAGCTGCAGCGAATCAGCGAACTCATTGTTCACGGCTTTGAAAACAAGCAATACACCACGGCCTTATTTCTCGACGTTTCACAGGCCTTCGACAGAGTCTGGCTTGAAGGCCTGAAAAAGAAAATCCTGGATATCAATCTACCACTCTTTGTAGAAGACCGAACCTTCGCTGTTCTAGTGAACTCAGCACTATCAGAAACCAAGACCATCCACGCTGGCGTCCCGTAAGGTAGCGGGCTGGGCCCTACCCTATTCTGCATTTATACATCTGACCTGCCCAAAACTACAGCAACTCTGGCCACCTTTGCTGATGATACAGCCATTCTTACCCAAGCAACCTCTCTGGATGAAGCTATATTAGCACTGCAACAAGCGACAAACCAAATTTACCGATGTTTCCAACAGTGGAACACTCAAATAAACCCCGAAAAATGTCAAGCCAAAATTTTCACGCTTAGAAGAGTTACTAATCCCGCCCGCCTACACATTAATACCACATCGATACCCTGGAAACCACACGATTCCGCAGTCAAATACTTGGGCATCCATCTGGACACACGGCTCAATTGGAGCTTTCATGTTAATCAGAAACTACTCCAAGGTTATACCAGACTTAAACAATGTATCCTCTGCTTAACCGCAAGTCCTTCTTAAAAATTGAATGTGCAGTCATCCTCTATAAAAGCCTTTTACGACCGTTGCTCCTGTATGGATCACCGATATGGTGCAATACATCTCTCACAAACATACGCAAACTACAGAGATTTCAGTACAAAGTGCTACGAATTGCAGTCAATGCACCCTGGTACCTCCGAAACACGCAACTGCATTACGAGCTTGCTCTCATGACTATTGAAGAATACATAAAAATGAGTAATACCAAAAAAATCATAATCAACTCAAGTGCGTGTAGTGGCGCGCTTCATTACGAACTATTTTAAACACAGATCCACACAAGACTCAAACGGCGCTTACCACAGGATATAATATCAGTCGACATCGCAAATCACTAACGCTGTTATTGTGGTGTCCATTGAAACAGCTAAATAGTCTCCTTACCTTAGTCTGCATCAAGTATATCATATGTAACATGCATGCTATGTATAACAATGTAATTTTTGATCTGGCAATAAATATAATATTAAAAAAAAAGACAGACGAAATTGATAAAACATGTTTTTGGTCATCTGAAGATCTGAATACATCTTGTGAGGTGGTTTGCACGTGTACAGTAGAACTGCAAGTGTAGCAGCTATTTATTACCAAAGAAGAGTTTGCAACCATTATCCACAGTTTTGATGACACCTCTTGCATTGGCAAAAGTGGGATATAATAGCATTTTTTCAAAAACTACTTAGGCAGGAGTTAAGCAAATATCTACAAGCAAATGTTTTATTTGACATAAAGAGAATGCTAACTTAAATATATCTTGATTTCTGATAAGGTATTTATCCTGCGGTTATTTTTCTTTAAATTGTACCAAACACTTATATCCAAAAGACGAGAAAACATGAAGACCAGTCGAATATGCCTGACACCAAATCCTTTTTTGGAAGAATTCAGAATCAAGTGCTTGGTTCAAAAATTCTTCTATTGGTATTGATGAAACGAATAAATGGGTAAATTTGTTAACTTATCAAGTTGGATCGAAAGAACAAAAACAACCAAGCACTGAATAAGAACGCTTACAGTGTAAACTTTAGCGGAAGTTTCCGTTGGAGAACACCGCCGATTTAAAAGTACTGGCCACAGCAATGACGATTCCGTTAAAAGTTATTTGCAATTAGATGGCAAACCATGGGAGTACTATTATTGGTCAATTAGGAAAAAACATAGCAAATACCCTAGCCTCCACTTTTAATGCAGCTGCCAGTTATGATGCTCTTTCTGAAGAATATGGTTAAAAAACATCTTTTCGAGAGCTCCTTTGCGGAATTGTACTCGTATTAGTTATTCAAATGACAATTTTTACTTGCAAACTAAAAATAAGTTTCTTAGTTAGCGTCGGGGTTTAGACGTTAGGTTTTTGGCACTCTGGACTTTCTGAAAACATAATTTGATGCTCCACAACTTGGGTTCTACAACATTTTGCGTTAAAGTTGGTAGATTCACAGATATTTTACGTTTTAAAGAGACGAAAGGGGTGTTTTTCGAAAAGTGTAGAAAATTGCCGTTTTTTGACGTAGCTTTTCTAAGACTACTTCGAGAAAACCGTAGAAAGTCCTAAAATTTCGACGTTTTTTTAACATCACAGCTGAAGCTCTATTCGCAAATCGGGGCAAACTCAGATTATTCATATTAGAGCCCTACTTGAGTGTACTTGAGTGATTAAAACAGTTTCCAGATCTCCACCCGTTTTTGGAAGGCAGAACTCTAATTTTCCTGGCCTAAAGTGACTTTTTCAAATAATCATTCGAGTCTGCCTTTTATTTTAATTCAAGCTATCCTATGGGGCTTATTCTGATTGCCAATTAATATAAATTATGGTCTAAACTCTGATATTATTACAAAATCAAACATTATTCAACTCATATGCCAGAACGTTTCTGATGAAATATTTGTATTATATACACACATAGTGTAACCGTTTGAGTGTAGAAAACTACACTCCACGGATATTTACGTTCTAGGGATGTCAGTATCACATTTAAAACTATCTTCTGCTGCCTAAATTCTTTAGCAGATAACGTTAAACTTTTGTTAAAAATTAAGTTAAATCGGGGAAATCCTATATTATACACGTATTTGGAGGTTTTGCATTAATTTCCTACCAAAACTATGTATGTTTCTTACTTATTTGCAGATAATTCTGAACGTCTAACTTTATAAAAACATTATATGAAATTACAGTCGTTAGAGTATATATTTTCACAATATGAAACAGTGTCAGCAATCTAGATAGTGACTTTCCTTTTGTCGTATATTCGGTTCGTTCGTATTATCCATTTATTCCTTTTTTGCATGAAGGTTGGGCATGGATTTTTGTTGTTAAGTTGCACATGAACAGAATTGGAATTTTAATTTTGTTGTGATGCATGATCTCTAATAAATTTATTGTCATTTGACAGAATAGAAGATTGTTGCCAGATGGACTGCTTATTTTGATGTACATGTGAAGAAACATTTAAAATCTAAAGTATTTTAGGACTTTCCATATACTTAATTAAAATATCTCCAATCACACAATGAATGAAACTTGATACAAACATAAAAATGACTAAAGTTGTATTTTCTGTTCTGATTAAATATGACAACTTTGCATTTGAAGGTATTTTCTCATGCTTTCTAACCTAAATGGATTTGAAAACTATAATACCAAATGTCAACCTCGTTTAAACACAACAAAGTAATTTGACACAGGAAAAATTTCATGGTCAACCTTTATGCAAAAAAGATGTGAAGAGAATATATGGTTTTAATTTTTACGACAGTTCGTACTTGCAATGTTGCCGGTTTGAAACGTTTTAAATTGCTTATAACTTTCAAATTAAAGTACAATGCTAACAATTGTCATTGTTAAGTTGTTACTTTTTTGATGAAGAATATAATAGTATATATTTTTTACATATGAACGATTACACCCTGTATAGAAAAAAATTTTATACAAAAAAGGTATACCATTTCATGTGACAAATATCTTAACGGTACGAAAAAAAATCTGACTTACTGTTAAACCGGAAGTTAAATTTTTTTTCGTTTTTCTTATGGAATACCCTCTATTTTTAAAAGTAATTTGATAATTAGGAAATTATCTTTAAAAAAACTATTAATCAGCTCTAAGCCTGGGGTTAATATTTCACGAGCTATTAGCGTTTCAAGTTATGTATCCAATAGCACTTTCAGTTGAATAGGCGGCTACGAAAAAATGACGACCACCAAATAAACATGTAATTTACGTTAATTTTAACATTTTCCATTAGCTTCAATGGATACCTGCCTTATTATCTTCATTAGGAAATTCCCTATTTCTATTTTACATACGTTTAGGATTTCGTGGATTTGTAGACAAACCTCCGCAAGTTCGCAATATCATTTTTAGTTTAGCATATGCATGAGGATGCGGCTGTCAGTTATTTGGGTAAACATTTCGGTACAGTTCAGCAGGTTGTTAAGAATTTTTCTGACACAGAAAGTATACACGCGTTCTTGATTGGAAAACGAATTTATTTGTAACAGATCGCTTCAATACAATTGTATTTTGATAGATATTAAGCATTTGTTTGTTTGCCTGCCATTTTCTTATGGGCGTATGCAATCAGTTTCACTTTAATAGTAATACTTTTTCTGTGTACATGGAATAATTTGAATATTAATATCTCTTTAAGTATTAGCTTTATGCCTAAAATTGGTTAATGAAGTTTCAAGGTAATATTATAAGCTGTCAAATTAAAATAAACAATACAATGTGTCCATAACAAAGACCAAAAATAACGAAATTTCCGGTTTAACCGAAAGTCGAATATTTTTTGTTAGTACCTTTAAAATGATTGTCACATAAAGTGGTTTAACTTTTCTATATAAAAGGTTTTGCTATATATCATAACAATGGAGGAATTCAACTGGCCCTTAATTTACAATCAACCTGTATATTAAAATTAAATGGTATTGTAAGCGAAAACAGATCATGAAGTATAATGTACTCAAAATTAATCTACGTCTACGTCCCCAGGTGGGTCGAGAGAGATGCTCGGAATCTCACACTGACGTAAAAACTCTGCTCCATGGAATTTGGGGGGAGCAAAAAATCGACAAGATCAAACTACGTAAAAATAAATATCGGAACATTAAATACTAGATCACTCAGATCAGAAGATAGATTTCTGTAGCTAGAGGAAGAATCGAATAAGGTCAAGTGGGACATGATAGGGTTGACTGAGGTTAGAAGGACCGGAGAAAACGCACTGCAACTGAAATCAGGGAACTTCCTCTACTATAAAGGTGAAGAAGAAACTCGCATGAACGGTGTAGGAATGCTGGTACACAAGAAATGGGCCAGTCGTATAGTATCTACCGTAGGAATATCACCAAGGGTCCTGTATGTTACCATCAGAATATCGAACAGATACTCCCTGAAAGTAATGCAAGTATATGCTCCCACGTCTACGCATTCAGCCGATGAAATGGACTTGTTCTACGAAGATATAAGCAGCACTGAATCAAGACAAATCCTATTTTACGCTAATAATAGGTAACCTGAACGCAAAAGTAGGAAAACAGCAAAGAGGGGAGCCGTGTATGGGAAGATATGGTATGGGCACTCGTAATGATAGAGGCAAACTACTTATACAATTCCTCGAGAAACATCAATTAAAGTTAATGAACTCATATTTCAAAAAGAAAGAACAAAGAAAATGGACATGGCAGAGCCCAGACGGAAATACGAGAAATGAAATCGATTTCATTATTGCAAATCGTGGTAGCACTATATGGGATGTAACAGCTTTGAATTGTATTAATATAAGCGACCACCGAATGGTGAGAGCTCGAATAGCGTTGAATACAAAGTTGGAGAGAAGGAAACTTGGCCAACGTACGAGAGTCGTAGACCCCCTAGCTTTACGGGAACATGAAGAGCAATACAGAGCACAGCTGGACGACATATTTGAAATCAACACAAATGTCGAAATTACTAACATCGATAAACTGAATGATTTTATTGTAAAAAGCATTACTGAAGCCGCCGAGCATACTGTTAGCAAAATAGGAGGGACGAAAAACGACTCCAAACTAACAGAAGAAACAAGAAAACTTATAGCTAAAAGAAATTCAAATAAATCAAACATGACACCGGAAAAATTAAGACTGATGAACAAGAACATTAGAAGGTAAGTTAGAGCAGATGTAGCTGGATACAATGAAAGAATAATAACTACAGTAATTGAAGAGAATAAGGGTCCAAAAATATTCAGAAGAAAAACAACAGAAGGCAGAACAGAAATCATAAACCTTATCGACCAACAAGGAAATATATTAAGTAAACGCGAAGATATCTTGCGATACATAGAATCCTTCTACGAAGATCTCTATTCCTTTAAGACTGCAGAACCGCCTATAAGTCCGAGAGACAGAAGAGCCCCACTTATCAAACATTTTACCGAAGACATACCTGAAATAAGTAAGTACGAGATCAAACAAGCGCTCAAACGAATGAAAACCAACAGAGCTGCCGGACCAGACAATGTCATCGCTGAACTTCTTAAAATGGGAGGAAGAAAGCTTCTACAACATCTGGAAATATTGTTTAATAGATGTCTTGACCAAGGCACAACGCCTGAGTCATGGAGAAATGCCAACGTTGTGATAATTTATAAGAAAGGAAGCAAGAACTATCGCCCTATTTCACTATTATCACATATCTACAAACTCCTGACAAAAATAATAAACAACCAAATCACAACTCGGTTAGATGTGTTTCAACCCCCGGAACAGACAGGTTTCAGGCGAGGATATAGCACCATCGAACATATTCATACCGTTCGCCAAGTGATGGAAAAGTCGCATAAATACAACAAGCCATTGTACATGGCCTTTGTCGACTTTGAGAAGGCTTTCGACACGTAGAAACTTGGGCCCTCATCAACTCGTTGAAAAGGTGTAGGATCGATTACAGATACATAAGGCTTATTCAGAATCTCTACGAAATAGCAACTATCACGGTGCAGATATTTGACCAGACGAACCCGATAAATGTGAGACGTAGTATCAGGCAAAGAGATACCATATCTCCAAAGCTTTTTACAAACCTCTTAGAAGACGTCTTCAAAACCCTGAATTGGGAGGAACTTGGGATAAACATCAATGGGGAATACCTGAATAACTTACGTTTCGCAGATGATATTATCTTGCTCTCAGACAACATGCGCGACTTGCAGAAGATGCTAGTAGATCTTGATGGCTGAGCACGTAAAGTCGGTCTAAGAATGAACACCTCAAAGTCTAAGATTATGTCTAATATGTATGACGCACTACCACTCAACATTGAGAACAACATCATAGAGGTCGTTGATGAGTACATCTATTTAGGCCAAAAGTTAACAATAGTAGGCGACACCCTAGAGGCAGAAACCGAACGAAGGATTCGATTAGCTTGGGGAGCGTTCGGGAAATTGCGAGATGTGTTCAAAGGGCCATATCCATAACATCTTAAAACCAAGGTCTTCAACCAGTGTATCCTGCCAATTTTAACATACGCTGCAGAAACATGGCCATTAACGGAAACCAGAATGGAAAAGCTGGGGATAGCGGAAAGGGTAATGGAAAGATCAATGCTTGGAGTGCGACTGCAAGACAGAAAACTTAATATGTGGATTCGTTGAAAAACAAGAGTAGAAGATGTCGCGCAACGTATAGCATCCTTGAAGTGGCAGTGGGCAGGACACTTGATGCAAAGAGAAGAAGATAGATGGTGCCGCAAGGTCACAGAATGGAGACCCAGAACTGGAAGAAGAGATCGAGGCAGACCTAGAACTCGCTGGCGGGACGACATCAACAAGGTGGCTGGTTCACAGTGGACAACTAAAACCATGCACCGCATTGAGTGGCGACAAATAGGGGAGGCCTATGTCCAGAGATGGAATAAAGAGGGCTAAAAATGATGATAATAAAGCAGCAGAATAGAAGAAATAGTATAATACACTCGTTGCTACTCGGCTAGTTTCGGAATTTCAAATTCATGCTTGAATAGATGCCTTCAGCAACTTGTATTTTAATATACTATTCCTAAACATAAGAGTGCTTTTGACAGTAACATGTTGGTTAATTGAAAAAAGAAAGAAGTATCGATGAATACGTGTGTCTGTGAGTGATATTAATTAACAAATAAACGTGTTTGTCATAAAATGTCATTGCAATACATTTGGTTTCACTAAATCCTATTTTATCTTTAACGAATGATAAATTACTCAGTGCAACATATTTTTCAGGAACAATTTAATAATCTCTTTTTGTATCAATGAACAAAAACTTGCCCCAAGCATGAATGCCACGAATGTAAATATCTACGCCATAAATTATGTACATTTGCATGTTTAATAAAATATTACACGCTAGAATTCATAACAAGTAAAAACTTCATTATTGTGAAATTTTATATTGATTAAGCGTAATGAAACATACCAGCTTAATACGGGAACAGGCAAACGCGCTGCACGCCATCCCGAGCAGCATTTAAATGGTTCTAAATAGTTAATGGTCGGAGCTGCTTAAAAACAAGTTTCGTGAAATTATATGCCGAGTAATAATATATACATAATTCTAGTATTTAATATAACTTACTTATAAAATTCCTGCGATTGCTGCCAGTTGTGTGTAGAAAAGCGGCGATAAAGCGGTTGCAATGCATCCGTGACTAAGCCCACTTAAAAAAATAAAAAATAGAATGAAGTTATTAACGTGGCTACTTAATGGATATGTATATAATATTATAATTTCGGCTTTGGGCAATGTCAAAGATAAAAAGTTACCTTTTTATAAAGTATTTTCAAGCTTCATGCATACTGGTTCACGGTTTCTAGTTTGGTACCCATTTTATAGAAATAGAATGAAATCATATACAGATTGCGGCAGGCAACTAGGATCATAGCAAAAGCAAGGGGACCTTACATGTGACCGTAATTGTGTTTAAAAAATTTAAAAATCGAACATATACCTTGTATTTATAATGATCTTAACGACCTACCGCTATCATACATTGATTGTTCGTTTGTTAAGCACAATTACGGCCACATGTAAGGTTCCATTGCTTTTGCTATGGTCCTAGTTGCCTGCCGCAATCTGTATACAACCTTTCTCATTACAAATCGGTTGCGATTCTCTGTTATTTTTAATCATCAGCTTATACCATCAATCATCGAATGTAAGCCTTCCTTAGTTGTCTCTATTCCTCTCTGTTGCTCGCTTTTTGCATCCAGTCCTATTCAGCTATCTTTTGTTATGGGTCAAAAGTCACTTTTAATTATTTCTGTAATTATTTGCCCTATTTTAGTTAAACCTAAATTTTTGTTTACGATATAATGTGCTATTAGCCTATTTTTTAATATTCCTATTTAACTTGCGTTAGATTAGACCTCACTTGATGCATCGTGCTACTTGGGTCTAGATGAAAATCACTCGGGAATAATCCCTCCGGTCAAAACCACTCCGGTCAAAATCAATCTTGTACAAAACCACTCGCATAATAAATCAGAAAAATTCGGGCATTTATATTATTATATTCATGAAATCATGATGTGTGTTTCTTATGGTCCCGAAGGTTGCATAGTCATATTTTTTCTGGCAGAACACCGTGGCCACCAACGGGAGGCGTATTGGAATTGTTTACCACTGCACAGTGCACTAGTGTTCTGAAACGTAGAAAGAAATGCATGACAAGAATTGCTCAAATTACACTGACATGACTACGGCATAGAACACCAACCTTGAAGATGCTCTGAAAAGCAAAAAACAATGGACCACATGTGCCGAATGAAATAGCCAATGTTTACTTCGATTCAGAGCAATATAATATTGCTTTGGATAAAAATCATAATGAGAGGCCAATAATTTTAAATTATAAATAAGCATTAACAACATTGGACAATAAAGAGAAACAATATAATGCTTTAATCTTAATAATTTCCAATGCTTTTATTTTAGTATCTCAATAAAATGTATTTAAATACAATAAAAAATAAAATTAATGTTCATACCATATAGGGTAGTGATTTGGTTGAAGCACCACACTCATTAAAGTGGTAAATATTTCAAATCAAATTATCTGCTCCTAAGTCAGTTTAGAGCGAAATCGTTAATAGCTATTTAAGTCAGAAGGAATGTAAGGACCTATTAACATTTGAGGTAGGCAAGTACAAACCAAGACGAAGTCGCGGCTTGTTGCCTGCCAAAATGTTAATAGGCGATACATTCCGAGTTATCTTATTATATTTTTCCCGCTGCTTATCAAAATTTTCCTAGATTTTTGAAAAAATCGTTTGGTTTGTCACCTGTCACCAGGATTAATTTTCGTGAGTCGTGTTACCTATGAGTGTCACATGTCACATAAACACTTGCAATTTAGAAACAAAACGTCTAAATCTGCATCTTGCTTTGCTAATTTTATTATCCTAGGAACTTAATAAAAGTATTAAGTTCCGTTGTCAAGAAAAAGCAGCAAACAAATATAATCACCGACTTACACGTTTTGTTACTAAGGCTGTATCACTGACTTACATGATCAGCAGCGGGAAAAATAGCTTTATTGACTTGGTTTGCATGTCAGAAAATTCTGACCGCCGGGACGCCGTCTCACGGTATTCTGTCCCAAAAAATATGATTATGTAACTTGCGAAACCATATGAAACACAGGTGCAAAGGTTGCTTATAATCCCTTAAATTCTAGGAATTCCTGCTCCCGGACGCTACTCACGGTGTTCTGCTGCCAAAAATATGATTACGCAACCCTCGGAACCATACGAAACACACGTCAGAAATATGATAATGTAATTGCCCGAATTTTTCTGATTTATAATGTCAGTGGCTTTGTACAGGAGTGATTTTTACGGGCGTGGTTTTGACCAAGTGATTTCTTCCGGAGTGGTTTTCTGCAGAAGTGATTATGGACTGGAGTGGTTTTTGTTGGAGTGATTGTGACTGGAGTGGTTTTGACCGGAGGAATTTTTCCCGAGTGCTTTTTACCGGAGACCGTGTTACTTGGGTTGCATATACAGTATTCCCTCCGTTTTTCAAAATTTTGGACCTTATATGCCCATTTTGTCTTCATGCCTTGATGCAGAACGTTTGCTCTGTGAATTAAATTTGTGATACGTACCATAATTTGAGGTTTTTCACTAGCATCTTACATTGAGAATTCTCACTTTTGATTTCGTTTTGGTTGGGATATTTGAATGACGTCCGTTTGGGGTATATTTTTGGAAATTTCTCAAAATTATACATTGTTTTGAATCTGTCTGCATCGAGCACATGGTTTCATTTCGGCAAAGTTCGGAGCGGAACACCGAAAAGGTATGCCTAACCTTCTGTTTGTGCGTTACGCCTTGTCTCTATTGTGGTGCAATTAATTTTAGCTCCCATTTCCCTTACGGTTAATGCCCAGCCCCCTCATGAACGCATAATGTCCTTGGGTTACTGCGGTTTCTTCGTCTATGGCTCCAATCCTGCAAGATGTCACAGTTCCACTACTCTTGAAGACTCATCGTTACAATACCTGCATATTGTCGATCCACTCACCTGGCGTAAATTACTTGTGGCTTTCTTGACGTTTTCGCAGGGCTTCCTGCACGTCTACGACCTGTTATGCAGCCACCCAAGGTCTGGTTAAACTAGCTTATTACTCTGCTCGCAGCACATTGTTGTTGCTTCGAGTTAATCTACAAGTTGCGATTCTTTGTATATGTGCTATTAGAATTTTAATGTGGTTGGCAAATATTAGGTTATATTTTGTTCGGAAAAACCTAGTCCTGTGTATTTGTGTACAGCTAGTATATTTTGGTAATCAGCACAACCTAGTTACTGTTTAAAAATATAAACAATTGTAAACAGCCTTGCAATCGGACAGATCGGTTTGGAAGTGTCTGCCGTACCATCCACGTTATTATTGCTTGTAATTTTGGTTTTTGTAACTTTACTCATTTAAACTAGACTGTTATAAATTAATTGTATGTATTTTGGCGATTTTTAACAACAACCTTAACAACTGTGATTAATTCTTGTGATATTTTGATCTGGTTTGCCGTGTATTTTTAAATGTACTACCGAGCACTGTTATTGATATAAATTATACTAATTCGCCTGCAAATTTTATTTGTGCTCCTGCCGTTGCGCTTATTTTTCGGGTGTGGTTTAGTAGCGCTTTCCGACGAATATATTTTAATTAGCAAAGTGCTGGGTTACTTTCTACTTGGCGCCCATATTTTTCTTTTCAGCTAAAGATTTGAGTCTTTTGTTTTGCCGACGATCAGCTCCGTCTGAGAAGTCCGTTGCATTTGCTTCTTTCTTTTACAGCCAGGCTTACGGTAACACTTTTTGATGTCGTCCATCCATCTAGTTAGGGGTCTCTCTTTAAGTCTTTTGCATTTAGACCTTGATTACACGATTCTTGGAGCCCATCTGTTGTCCCTCATTCTTTCTACATTCCCGTCTCAATTCCATCTGTTACTTTTTGATGGAAATACGAAGTTTAATATTGAACGTTCTTTGCTCCATTGCTGGTTGTATGACTTGAAGTTTCTGTATTACATCCCTGTTAAGCTTCCAGGTCTCCATCCCATATGGCAAGACACGTAACACCTACTTGTTGATGGAAAGTGATTGCTTTTAGTAAAACCTATATTTTTGGTAGATGCTATATATACAGACGTCAGATGTAACAGTGCAAGGCTTTAGAGTATTAATTCAACAGTCGAAAACGAGAAAAACATGTAGTATCGCTAGAGAAATTTTAATATCCTAAAGGGATTAATTGTGAGAGCAAACAGTTCAACTATAACAATAGTAGAAATGAAAATCTCACTATATTAACAGAGAGATCTATCGTAATTCGGAGTTTATTGTAATTGGTTTCTTGATTTTCATAGAATTTATGTGTTACAAAGAAGGGTGCAATAATCCATAATTTAGATTTTCAATAGTAATATAACAAGGGCGAGACATACTTAGGGATAATTTTGCACACGCCAAGAGTTGAGTGCTGGTTGCAATGAAAACTGTCCCGAGGGTTGCCCGAGGGCAGTTTGCTAAGGGCAACCAAGACTATAACTCTTTGCACGGGCAAAATTATATGTAACTGTGTTGCCCGCGTTTATATTTTTAAGATTATTACACAAAACCTGTATACTAATTATGATTTAAAATTGATCTAATAATGCCAAAAAATTCAAATTGCTTGTTTCTTGCATTTCTATTTCTAATTATGACACCATCCACGGAGCCGATAATCATCCCTATGGAGCTTATCGCTTGGTAAGCAGCCCACGGGCGGTTATCAGCTAATCAGTTCGAGATTCGTCGATTTTCAAAAAATGCTTGATTCTCGTTGGATGATATCAGTCACGTGACAGTTGTGTGTAATAATCATAAAAATATGCATAAACTGATTAGCTATAGCAAAATTATGATTCTAGTTTTCTATAAATCTTTGTATACATAGGTAAAGGTACATTTTTAATCTATAGTATCTATCGTAGGTAGTTATTTCTTGATGCCGCAATTATGAACCATTGCAGTTAGGAATCATTTAATTGAATTAAATTGAACTAGTAATTTGTACATCTAGTATTGAAAGTCATGCTTTTTTCATGAATTTGCAATTTGAATGAAAGAAGTGACTTTCAAAATGTGTTGTACACTTAGTTTTTTTGCATAGTGATCTCTTGTAACTCAAATTTAGTCGAAGAGGACTTCGGAATTTACAACTGTTAAATTGACAATTTGCAATTTCAATAAAATAGGTAGTTAAAAAAGTGTACGGTTTTAACGATTTTTCGTTAGAAAAGGTAATCTTTTCTTCACGATTTTTCGTTTAGAAAAAACGACTTTCGTGATCACTAGACAAAAAAACAATATTCTGACCTTACGTGTGCGCAGTTGCCACAGTTATTTCGAACATGTGCTCGTATGTATGTTGTCATAGCCGAAAAATACGTCTAATCTGTTGAAAGCTCTACAAAAAGGTCAAATTCGAACACGAAGGTATACGTCAACTGAACTCCAAATTAACAAATTAACTTATTTATTATTTGAGTGCACGAATAGGCAGATCACAACATAAAACGACTTATTCTGAAACTGACGGCTGGTCACGTGACTGGAGAACACGCCGCGGCGCTCCCATCAATCAGCGGTCGAGGTTACGTTAACACTGACGGCTCATTTATAAAGCACATTTCAGCGAAACAAGAGGTACGGAAGTTGTATTTAATATTCGAATTAGTGTCACACATTAAGCCGAATCGTGTTGCTGTTTTGGATACAGCTGATACATGTTTAAATGTTTACCTATAGATTCCTATAATACCCCCGATTAAGGAGAAAGGACATACATTTCCTAATCTATATACATAATGGGTTAATGATAAGACAATTCAATTTTGTATTTAGAAACTTACATATATTGTGTTTTTAATTAGAGGTCATTCTTGCAGACATAAAATGTATATGTATAGTAATATGCAATACTTACGTTAGTGCTATGGATATGCAATAAATTTGTGTTCCGAAAAAGTTAAACTTAAAACTGCATTTGCAAACAAACTCCCATTCTTTTCGAAAACGTATTTCAGTTTACCTGGTAATCTGGTGTATGCCAATATTGACTTTTAAGCAATCCAGTGGCACTCTGTAGTACCGCCATTTTAGTGATATTCTCTTTAGACTTTATTTGTAACTCTTATTGTAGTCTGAAAGTGGAATATTCCATTTCAGTAGGTACTAAATATATATACTGTGTATTTTTAAGGTATAAATAAGAAACATACACCTGAATTTTTAGGTTATGCGATGATGTTTAAATTAGATCAGTTTTACCTAGAAACTTAATTTTGATTTGGAGAGCAAGTTCAAAATCGCAAATATGTCTTCGATAAATTTTAAGAGCAATTTGCGGCGCTGTTTAAAACCTATATTAAAAATAACATGTAACTAATTTAGATTGATATACATAACCTAGAAGGCGACAATGAAAAAATTAGTAATTTGCGATCACCCTCTACAATTTTATTGAGCGAATACAAAATGTCCCAAAGCACGCATAACCTGCATTTACGTAGAAACGCACTAGATTCTAACCCATGCTTGTACAGGTTGACGTGGGACGTCAGGACGCTAACACTGGCACCTCATGCTGGTTTGTGAACGCCAAAAGCTCCGATAACGATAAGCCTTCTCTCACGAAATAACAGTTTGTTTAATTTATGGTTGCGGTGGGAGTTATAATTCATAGTAACATTGTTATATTTTTTACACCCTTTCACAGTGGAGAAATATTACACTGGCATACATCACAATAGCAATGAAACAAAATATAATTAGGGCGCTATACCTTCTCCGTTATATTTGTCGTAAAAGTCGTGGAATTAATGGTTATCAAAAATACGTTCATGTAAACGTATTTAAGAAGGAGGCCACTGTAACAACCGCAATGCGTTGCTTATTATCTCAATACTGAGGTAAGAAGAGTTTTCGCCCTTTATATTTGCTGTTTAGCGTCGGCGTGATCCTGTTTTCCGGCATCGTAATGTCAACATTAAAAATATATACAGAGTGTAAGATGGTTCATTGCAATTCCGAAAACAAGAGAGAGGTGTTGCAAGATTGGGCAAGCACGTGACGTCATTATTAGGATTTAATTTGTTTTCAAGGCCTATTAGATGATTAAAAAACTAAGAAATGTTATTTTCGTCATAATGACTTGGAGTCATGGAGTGCCATCGAAAGTTGAATTAAAAACAACCCCTAGCGGGAGATATGGGAAACAACCGAAAGATTAAAAATACTAATGGAAGCTTTTAATGTGAGAGTAGGTAGGAACCGAAAGAAGTGTGGAAGAGCTATTGGTAACGAAGGAAGAGAACAATTGAATGCCAAAGGGACAGTGCATTTAGAATTCTGCATAAAACATAACCTGGTAATCACTAACACAATATTTAAACATTAAAATATACATAAACCTACCAGAAAAGAACCGATCAGAAACGGATCATATATAATTGACTATAAAATTACCAGAAGAAATTAGGAAAATTGTTAAGGATAAGCCAGTAAGAAGAAGACGATATAGGAGGCGATCACTTCCTAATGGTAACGAAATTAGAGGTGACCAACTAAAAGCAAATGAGGAAGATATGAGAATAATAAAAAATAATAATACATAACCTGAGGGGCAAAGAATACAAGCAAAAGTACCAACAGCACATCAGAAGAAAAATAGGGAGGGCAAATGCCAGAGAAGGAGAAAATGTAGATTAACTTTGGTTAAAGTTTAAGAGACATTGTTGAAGTCATGTTGTGTATTACATTATATGGTTAGACACATAACAATATTTTCAATATTTTCTTCAAATAATACACAAACTATTGGCAGTGGAAATTTACTAGTCTTGTAACAAGTAACTTAAAGTCAAATTTTGCTCGTTGCTATTTCTGGTAAAACAGATCACACGAAGCAGTTATGTGTTATAACTAGAGGGCGGATTTTTAGGCCACTAAAGCTGTGAAAAGGAGCAAGAAAATAGGTAGGAAAAACTTCTAAAACAGTGTCAGGACATTTTCAAATTCTACAAATGTGCGACTTTTTGGAGTATTTTCAGTTCCAAAAATCTGACCCTGCTTGTATATAGGTTTTCCAGTCATATCTCTAAGTGTATTAGTTCATCAAAGTGTGTGCAGGCAGCTGGCTGTTTACAATTTTAAGCAACTGTAACGGCCATTTTAATTTTCTGTAAGGCACCCGTTTTGGTAGCCCTCTTCATAATTAGTTAATTACTTTGTTGGCTTATTTTGAATTTTGAGATTTGGCACGCGGCCTTTTTCTAAAAATTTCGTCAATCCGAGCTACCGGGGGGCTTTCCTCGCTTCGTGTTTCGCCACATGGTCGGAATACTGTTTTCAGAGCGTGCAATTTACAGGTCTCCCAGTCTTCGTTTATTGCTCATGAGGGCTTCGCATCGGTCCTTGAATATAAGAGGGATCAGTGAACGTCGTACAACACCCACTCTTCCAGTCGCAGCCCGACTGCTCCAGCGATGAGCGCCCGACTCTAAGTGACGCAGCAAGGCGAAGCCGACTAATGAAGGTAGTGTGTGTAGCATCTAATTATAACTAATAACTCATGCTAATTATCCATTCATGTCAATACTAGCCGACAGCGTAGGCTGTTTATAAGTAATAATTCCTGTTGCTGATTTGTGCGTAGCGTCTAATTACAATTAATGATTCCTGTATCGACGTGTTATATGCCGGCCGCCAGCGTGGGTTGCTTGCAAACGATAATTCATGCACTTAATCGCCAGCCGTCCGCTGGGCTGTGCGCGAACACTAACAGACGCTCTTCAAGGCAAATGCCAAACACCCGCGTTGGGGCAGTGTACCAATTGTTACAATTCCGCAATAGTTTAGAGGTAAACCGACCGCCCACCTGAGCTTTTTAGTTATAGTGCTCATTCTTTTAATTTTATTCTCAGTGTACGCTGACAACGGCTGCGCTTTTGTGTTGTGCTAGACCAATAGATTGGTTTACTGTACGTTGGGTTATGATTTTTCCCACGGGCCTGTGAATGCTTGTTTTTAGGTATAATTATACACTGTGTCAGATTTATGCAAGGTGAAGCCTGAGAGAAATTTTTAAGCGTCGCAGGTAAGTCAGTGGGCCCGTCGCTGCAGTGCTGGGAGTCGTGAGGCTGTGCACAAGTATTCTACTCTCGCTTGGGTTTCGGAGTTCTGCCAAGCGTGAGATCCAAGTCTGAATTCCGTGGCGCCCATTTCTTTCGCTACATCCTATACATACCGTCACGCTTGCCTTTGCTGTACCGTTTCTAGGACCACGCCCATCTCCCGAATCAAGCCGTGGCTTTTGGCCTGTTTTTGAGATTTTCAGGGCAAGGGTCGACATTTCCCGGACATGATAAAGCAAGTGGCACTCCCACACCTTTGATTGTCGTTATAATCATTTCATACCGTAACAACAGGCCAAAAACTTGAAATAAGCAGTAAAATCTTCGAATAGACAATTTAGGTATTGTTCTGCCAATTATTTATTGTGAAAATGAGTGTAGAATTTAATTTACATATTGAGAGTTGGGAAAAAAATAACTTTACATTAAATATAAATCAGAATAAATCGTCATAATTCACAATAATTTTCATTATCATTATTATTATTAGTATTAAGTATTGTTGTTACTAAATTTTGTGTTAGCATAACAAACTACGGTTTTTTAAATATTCTCCTTAGTAAATGCTTGTCGGTTGTCTGCCAGAAAGGTTTTGCACAGAGAAAACAATCTCTCAGTATCACACGATGTTACTGGCGAATATTCAAAATTAGGCAGAAATCGTGTTAGCGCCAGTACTTCACATCTTTTCCTTCTAAAATATTTTTTATATCTAAGAAAATGGGAGCCAGGACATTGTTTCAAATTTTTGATATGCTTGTTTTGCCACTTCACTTGGTGATGTTTCAAATTGCGTGATATATTTTATATAATGGACATTAGTTTTATTAAAAGGCCGCCGAAACGACTTTTTAAAAAACGTTTATTTTTATTTTACAATGAAATATAACATTGGAAGCACACAGCTAGCCGCCGGACAATTTCTTACATCTAGCTATGATACGAACACAATGGAACTTATCGACTGACTGGAGCTTAACTTAGAAGTGCAAGCTACTAGTATATATACTATGCCTAATCAGCTAAGATAAGCGTTATCTCTAAAAGGGAGCGTGAGACAGGAAGCCACGTGCGTTCAGGGTTGCAGACTTGCAATTCATATAAAGAAGCTATTTATCGTTCAAGGTTGCAAGCTTGCAGTTTTACACAGGAGACCATTGTCTATTCATAATATAACACGTCCGCCGATAAAATGTTCAATGGGTGGTATTCAAATATGCCTCCATTGAACTTACAAAGAGAAAAGAAAATTAAACTTATGCATTTACGTTAACCGGTTCAAAATCTTTATTTAAAAATCTAATAAGTTTAATCTTCATTGTGTTTCTATTATAATACAAATACAATATAAAAATTATTAACATAAGAATAGTACACAGAGTAAATATAATTGCAGACACACTTAAATTATCAGATTTAATATAATTAACAGGTTTTAACAAATTTTCATATTTATTAAGTTTAATTCGGTCCTCAACCAATTTCTGGGTGTCAAGAGGTATCAAGTCAATCTTTGAAACATTTATGTGGTTTGATTCAGGAATTATTAAGCGGTCAATGTTTGAAATTTTTAAATTAACAATTTCATTTGAGGTTCTTTTTGCGGTGAATAACATGTGTTTTTGATTTATTGAAACAAGACAGTCTGAACTGAGGTGTAAGAGGTTAGTGCCAGATATTCCTTTTCTAAAATTCTGATTTTTACATTTGACGTCCAATATTGCTTCAGATGGGGAAGATATTAACCATGTCGCAGGATTTATTTGTGATATTTTGATTTCTGTTAAATTGAATAAATAAGGGATACATGTTTTATTTTTATTAAATGACAGAAGTTGTGTTTCGCACAATTTGTCGTTGGGGATTTCAAAGTAGTTATTTTGATTACAAAAGTAGGTGTCTAAAGTTATAAGTTTACAATGACTTATTTCAATGGGAATGCTGTTTTTAACGTTAAATAATAAAGTACTATAAGTAGGTATAATCATACGAAATTGATAATTTTGGATAAAAATCGGAAATGGTATTAATTGTATCATTTGATAATCGTTAGTTTTGGAAGTAAGAGGTATTTCGAATATAAATGTAATTCTGTTTTTAACTTGATAAACTTTTGTAATGATAATTGACTCGTATAAATGTAAATACTGTAACTCTGCAGGATATGGAATAGTTAAAGCTTTTTCTGATATGCTATTGAGATACGTCGAAATTTCATTTAGATTTTCAATTAAATCGTCATTATCAATTAATGACATATGCATCTGTTGATTTTGGGCAAAAGTTAATGCATTTTCTAGTTCCAAACAAGTGTTAATAAGTAGTTGCAAAAATTGAATTGCTTCTAGCAAGACTGTTTTTAAGGAGTATGTAGCGAGATTTTTGCCTAATTCCTCATTTTGTAAAATTATTTTATTTATATTTCTGTCTAATAATTCTTGACTCTTTGCTATATCATTGATTACTGAGATGGTATCATTTAAAATTTTAGTTTGTTCTAATATAACGTCATTTTGAATTTTATTGCTTTCTTGCAATTTAGTAATCATAGATTCATATCTGACTCCATGGTTGGCGTCGAGGTTTCCAGTTAAAAATTTGAAAGCGGATCCAAGTCCATCGAAAAGTCCTCTTTTATTAATTTTGTGTTTAACATCAGGAAATAATTGACTTAAGAGTTTATCTGTTTTTTCAAGATATTGTTTTAATATTATGAGTAAATTGTTATGATTGATAATAACATCATCAATCCTTTTAAATTTTGTATATTCAATAACGTAACTTTTATTTTCAAGTAACGGTATTATTTTCATTAAATTAGTTCTAAGTGTGTCATAATTAACAAATATAGGGGTATAGTCTACATTTCTAATAAGCGTCCATTCGCTTTGTTTAAGCACTACGTTTCCTAAGTTTAGAGGATATAATCCAGGATTATCTTTTAAATTTTTAATAATAATATCGCTCTGTATAACTAGTAATTGAGTCAGCAGGGTACAGGCGATGAAGAGTGTAGTAATCCTGAAAAAGAGAGAGCAATAGTTCCTTTTAGTCAGGGTGTTTTATATTTCCATATTTTTTAAAAAATTAGATTTAATTTTGAATTTCAATTTTACTTCTGAAATTAGTTCTAACAAATATTTTTTCATTTAATTGGAATGTTTGATTTTTCCGAATTGGTTTTAATTTTAAATTTTATCTTTACTTCTGAAATTTATTTTAAATAATACTTCTTCGTTTAATTGAAATGTTTGATCTTTCTGAATGGGTTTTAATTTTAAATTTAATCTTTACTTCTGAGATTTGTTTTAATAAATACTTTTTCGTTTAATTGAAATGTTTGACTTTTCTGAATTTGAATTTAATTTTAAATGGTTGTAAAGGTTTTTCTTTGTTTTCCTTTAGCAATATCAATTATAAAGGTATGTTGCTGTGAACATCTTAGTTTTAACGCGAGAAATATTGTGATTATTAAAATTGTAAATACTAGATTAATACAAGCTTAGGTCTTGTTTGTTTGTTAAGTATAATTTTTATTTGAGTTTTTTCTGATTTAAATGATTTTAGTCTTAAGTTTTTTCTTAAGATGTTATTTTTTTAAAATACTTTTGATATTTGAAGTTACTGATTTATTTATTAGAATTTATTTGTAATACTTAAAGTTTTTCAAAAATTCAAGGGTGTGAACAATCTTATTTTTTTCTTTAAACACACGGTTAAAAATTTAGTTATTTTGGCAAAATTTTTGATAAGTGTTCTTTAGTAGACTATTTGGTTAAAAATTATTTTATTTAGATTTTTAAATGCTGGGAAATTTTGATTATTGAATTTTTAGATGAATCTGATTTTATTCCTACTTTAGAAGGAGCTATATAATCTAAATATTTTACAAATTTATGTTTGAATTACTAAACCTTATGAGTTGACTTTTCGTCAGTTTTGAAATTATATGTGCATTGGTTTTAGTCTTAAATTGTTTTTTTTTAAATTGTTATTTAAAATAATTATCTAAGATACTTTTAATGTTTGGAGTTTTTATATTAAAGTTGTTAAAAAATTGTTATTTAAATTAATTATCTAAAATACTTTTATTGTTTGGAGTTTTTATATTAAAGTTGTTAAATCTGATAGACTGATTTTTGTTGAGTTCATAATTTTATTTTTATAAGATTAAGGATTATAAACATTAATTTCTTGTATTTCGTTTAAAGTATTAATTACGCTTGTTTTAAATTGATTATTGTATGGTTTCAATTGCTGAAGGCTTAGTCATGCCTTTTTCATTAAATTTTAATTTTGGAGTTATTTTAGTTACATTTTTTTATGCTGATAAATTTTACGAAAAGTTCTGTACACAGGGTTAACTGTAGGTTTTGTTGAGAAAAATAAAAATCTTAATTTTTAGGTTTTGAAAAATTACATTAGTTTCACTTTTTTTGTTTAATTTTTACGGGTTGTAATAAAATGGTATCGTAGCTCTTTCTGTCTGAATATGCATCCATTTATAATCTATTCGTGCGGATAATTTTGAAAATAAGTCGGATCCAATAAGTCCTATATAGTCTGGGTTAAAATTATATAAATAACATGTATGTGTTCCGTTTTCATAAAAAAGACTGGGGATTGGTAAATCTGCAATTAAGTTATGTTGAGAAATTCCATGAGATGTAATTATCTCGAATTCTGATTCATAAATATAATTTGGAAAATGTTGTACAAATTCTGGAGAAATTATTGTTTGTGAGCTACCTGTATCAATTAAAAGTTTATCGCCAGTGGCGGGAATTATAATATAAGGAAGATCTGATTTTGAATTTATATTAAAAGTTAAAATATGCTTTTCCGAGGCTCTTGATGAAAATTTACTGTATCGTTTGGATCTGGATATTCGAAATAATCTGGGGTGTGATCTAAGTCTTGTGAATTATCAGGGTCAGAATATTCCTGAAAGTTTTCGTTAAAATTTTCTGGAGTTGAAAATTCTCCATTTTCAAATAAATTTTCGTTTAAGTTTTCATATTTATCCGGAGGTTTTTCTTGATGATAATTTAAATGATTAAAATTTCTATTAACGTTTTGAGAGTTTGCTCGATATTTATTAGGGAAATTTGTTTGTTGAGTAGCTGGTCTTTTTATAGTGCTAAAGTCCATAGGTTCTGGTTTATTTGTTGGTGAAAAATTTGGTTTTGGTGCAAATGCATTAAAGCTTGAATTTTGAGTTATTCTAGAATTATTAGGATTGTTAAAATTCGTTGGACTTTTAAAATAGTTGGGATTTTGATTAAAATTACTTTTAGGATTTTGGTTAAAATTACTTCTAGGATTTTGGTTAAAATTACTTCGATTTTGTTGGAATGGTCTTTGCATAAAATTTGGGTTATTAAATTTAGGTTCATATGAATTTCGTGTTTGAATATTGGAAGTTAAATTTGGTTTGTTTAATTTTTGACTTTGAAAATTATTTTGATTTTGAGAATATCTGATATCAATTTCTTCTTTTACTATGCTTAAGGCTTGTTCTAGTGAAGTTGGGTTTCTACTTCTTACGAAGCTTCCTAAATTTTCATTTAGTCCACTTGTAAAAGTGCGAAGTGCTAAATCTTTGTTAGCTTTTAATTTATGAGTGATAATATCTTTTGATTCTTGACTCAGAGAAACTTTTGAATTATAAATAGCTAAATGAGTTCTAACTTTATTGAAAAATTCTATGGGAGAGTCTTTATTCTGTTTTAATTTAGTTAAATCAATTAAGAGATTCAATTCTGACCTTTGGTCGCCAAAATTTTCAATTAAGACATTTTTTAAGTCTTTCCAAGTATCATACTCGTAACCTGTGATTACTTCTAACGCTTGACCTTTTAATTTATTCCTTATCGAATTTAAAATTACTTGGTTGATATAATCGTTTAAATTTTCTGTACAAAATTTAGTTGCAATGATTTCTGCGGATCTGATAAATTCCGAAAGAGTGGCTTGATTACCATCATATGTGGGAATTTCATTTAATAAAGCTACATTAAAATGTGGGGGAAACAATGATGCGTTTTGATCAACCATATTTGTTGTAACAACCCAAAATTATTTAAAAATAAAATTCTAGGGATAGAATTCCTTGGTGAGCGTGATCGATCTCGTGACAAAATTTTACAATTGGTTTCAAAATATAATTATAAGTGTTTTACCTAATGATTCAAGATTTCCTTTAACATAAAAATTTTGTTGACAAAAATTAATTTTGCTTTATTTGTTTCACTTATTTTTAATTTTTATTTATGTTAGTAAACAGTTTAATGACTAGGGGATGTTTAACAGGGGTAGGTATCCTACGCGCAATTGGTCTGGCTTACTACGTTTTGCCTGGACTTATAAATAAATATTTAAAACTATGTTAGTATAATTTTTAAAACTTTATATTAGTTAACTTTGTTGTTTTAGGCGAACGCTTTAATAATTATCACTTTTGAAAATTATATTACGTTACTTTGTTGCCTTTAAAATTAATTATTTTGCTTTTTCTTTAAAACTTTGAAAATTATTACTTAGGCGAACGCTTTAATAGTCGTTACTTTGTTGCCTTTAAAATATACCTTTGCTTTTTCTCTAAAGCTTGAAAATTATTATTTTTAAAAATATACCTTTGCTTTTTCTCTAAAGCTTGAAAATTATTATAAAAATATGCACTTACATTGTGCGTTAAAATTGACGAACGGCGTGCGATCAAGCTACGTCCTGTTGTCTTCAAAAAGGATGCGTCGATCCTATTGATGTCGGCTGGCCTGCACAGAGGTCCTGAAGTCCGACTTGGATAGTCCAGCTTTGCGCTAGAGCGTTATCCAAAAGTTGTCCTGGGGTCGTCGTTGTTGACGTTGCCAATACCAGAGACTGATCCCAATGATCAAGAGTGGTCCCAATGACCAGATGGTTCCAATAACCACGGAGGAGCAGGAGCTGGGTCGACGGGCGCTTCTCACGATCGGGCGATGTTTGTCCCTGTTGGAGATGTCCGAAGATCCGCTGGGTGGTAGGTTTCGATTTGTGGCAAAGAGCTGAACCTCAAGGAAAGTTGCTGGTCGACTCGATGTTTGTAGTTTTCCAGGTTTTCCTCCACAAATCCGAACGACTGCGCCAGTTTTATTAAAAGGCCGCCGAAACGACCTTTTAAAAAACGTTTATTTTTATTTTACAATGAAATATAACATTGGAAGCACACAGCTAGCCGCCGGACAATTTCTTACATCTAGCTATGATACGAACACAATGGAACTTATCGACTGACTGGAGCTTAACTTAGAAGTGCAAGCTACTAGTATATATACTATGCCTAATCAGCTAAGATAAGCGTTATCTCTAAAAGGGAGCGTGAGACAGGAAGCCACGTGCGTTCAAGGTTGCAGACTTGCAATTCATATAAAGAAGCTATTTATCGTTCAAGGTTGCAAGCTTGCAGTTTTACACAGGAGACCATTGTCTATTCATAATATAACACATTGACTCGTAAGTCTTTTCTAGTTTCGTAATAGCTCTGCCAATATATAAAAATGTGTTTTAATTTAAATAATATAATTTTCAATATTTTTATGCCTTTCCAATTGCTTGACTTGAAGTAAAGTCGATTTTCCTAATAACATATAATTTTGCACTAAATTGCTGCAATTAAAACAAATTTTCCTATTAAAAAAATGTTTCTACAATAAATGAGGTTCTTCTAGCATACCAACCAAATTAACTTTAACAATATTTAAGCAATATATTATCAAGTTTAGGCACAAAAATAGGAATTTTAAGCCTTATAATGGAGAATAGGCAGTTAATAATAAAAATAGGCATTTATGCAAAATAAACTGTGTCTCAAGAAACGTCATTCTTCATAAAATAAATTTTGGTAACTAGACCACAAATTCAAATAACACCCGTCAGTAGTGCGTCTGGGGCACTAAGCGAAAGGAAAGACAAACGCATACAAGTTATGGAAATAAAATTTCCACGAAAAGTTAGAGAAGCCACCAGAGCGGAAAAATTGAGGAATAAGCAAATAAGATAAGATTTTGGAGTTAAGTCAGTACGCCAATTTATAGTGGCCAATGAATTCAGATTGCTTGGACATTTAACAAGAATGAAAGTCAGCAACTTTACCAAACCAATATGCAAATCCAAATTGAAGAAGGGCCAAAGGTAAATCCAGAACAACACAGCAGGAAGCATTTTACAAGAAAGAGGCATGTAATGAACGGAAGCAGTGGAGATGGCCAAGAGTAGGAAAGACTGGAGAAACTTTATCAAAGTGCATGCAGCGATGAACATACCTCGGCAGCAGTAATGGTATAAGAAGAACCGGATTAAGTAAGTGTATTTTATTTTTCTACGGGAAGATAACTTAAAAATGCTTTTTTATGAAAACACCGTTCGACTGTTTAAATCAGTTTATTCAATTTTGCTTTCAACGATATGTTTACTACCATACCTATTATAAAATTTCTAAGCTAAGTTTCGTTAAATTTGTTACAGAGTGCCACGGAGAGTTAAATTAGAAACAACCGCTATCTTCACCATGGTAGCAAGAAATAATTTATAACTGAAGACTGCTTTGCCATAACGTTGTAAGTACCACAAACAAAATTTTACAGATGAACATATACACGATTTATTTTGCAATACACGATACATAACTTAAAAGTAACCCATGAAAATACTCTTTTGTGAGTATATTGACACATCAGTATACACTAAAACTACCTTCATACGTTTTTAAATGTTACAATAAATACAGACTTCTAACTCAGAATCAAAACGTTGTAGGTTCACTTACAGTTGCACGCCCGGTAAGTCTGCAAAAAATTTCTTGTCATCATCTTTTAAGAATGGTAGCATGGCTCTGATGTGCCCCACCTTGTCCACAGGAAATCCGTGATGTGTACGGCTTTCGACTAAGGCTAAATTTTGAAAATCCTCAATGGTAACGTAGGATTTGAGAATGTTCGTAGTATACAACGGTTGAAGTTCGGTATGTGCTTTACATAGTCAAAACAACCCCGAAAGATTCTCTGTTCAATTTTAGTTGACTTGAATCTGTGATTTTTAATTTAGTGGTACTTAGCAGGTTTTGAGCTGTATATCTCCAGTCATAAAGCTTTTCCATCACCATAACCGAAAAGTTGGTCTTGTAGTTTTCGTGGTGGCTATTATACGAACAAGATCCATAGGAATCATCTTTCGTTTTTCGATCACTCCAAAGTCTCTACCACTCGTAAAATACGTGTGATCTTTTATTGGAAATTTATGAACAATATCATCAAAATAACCTTGTGCAATCAAGGTTAAGTACATGGCTAGAATCATTTTATTTTTATTTTGACTTCAGCAGTTGTCGGTCCAAACGACGAGTCTCCTTAGCTCACTCTGAACTACCGATATCAGTGCATTGTACACACTATGGGCAATTTCAAATGATCCTCTGCCACCAACATTTTGACTCCAGAAACGTATGAGACCATGAGACCAGTATTAGTATTAGAAACATGGATACCCAGGTTACAGTATGCTAACTGACGACTGTAATTCATTTCAGTATGAGTGAGTTAAGGTACATACATCTACTATTGCATATCAAAACTAACGACAAGCGTATCAGAGTATGCTGCAGGTTTCGTGCCATCTTCATTGCCTCCGACGCATTATCTGCCTTACGGCGATGCAGCTCCAATGTTTGCTTTACGTGATGTCTTTCAGTAGCATCTTTTGCAGATAATTCTTTTATATGAAGCTCATCACATGTGGAGCAGGTATCTACACGTGGTTTACCAAAAGACAAATTGAACCACTGTCTAGAAACGCCTGCATCATCTCCATACTTTCCCATAAATAAAAGATGCAATATGCTCAATAATCTTCTTTTTTCCATTCCTCATTCTTGACATGCGTGTGACGTCCTCCTCGCTTATCAGAAAAGTCTGTGTTTCCTTTAAGTAGTTTTTGTTGAAGGAACTGAATTCGTCGAGGGGTTATCTCAAACGTATCACAAAATGTACGTAAACAAACATGCACAGTACTTCCTCCAGGTATTTTCAGCATGTATGAAAAGGTGTGCTGCCTTCTGCTTTCAACAGGATAGTCGTATGTTTCATGTCTGCGCTGTTTTATAAACTGAGGGTCTACTCAGCTTTGTACATAGCTTTGCTGCTTGTAATCTGCCATTTTGTAATATTTCTGGAAAAGTTCCTCTCTGAATTTTGCGTTAGAGCAGGACGTGAGAACTGGCATTTACACTGAATCTCTGAAGGTGACTCCTTACCAGGCACTACTATTCCATTTCTGCTGCATTAAGGTTTGCCACTATTTCTGGTACGTTTCCTATAACTTTTCTACCTTTTATTTTTATATATATATATAACTATATTCCTCAACAGCTTCTATTTTTTTTATTATTCTCTAAAATTAAATCTTCTGCCTTTCCTCGTATACATAAGTATTTTGTATTTTTAAGATTCATATCTAAACCCCACTTGAGGTATTCTTCCCTTAGCTTCCTTATCATATAGTTCATATCGTCTCCGTCTTGAGCTATAACTATTTGGTCATCCACGTAGTGAAGTGTGTACACCATAGTATGTCTGTGAAGTTGGCCAAACCCAGGCAAAGATTTAGTAATACGTCAAAGGGAATCGTTTGTTTATCGTTTGTTTACGTTTGTTTAGCTATTTTCAGCTTTTGTTTACATTTCTGTATACTATAACCAGCACCCCTATTTGGGTCGGGCCAACTCCACGGCAGCCAAACCCAAAATGATAAATTGACACATTCTTGGTGGGAATCGTTTGTTTATCGTTTGTTTACGTTTGTTTAGCTATTTTCATCTTTTGTTTACATTTCTGTATACTATAACCAGCACCCCTATTTGGGTCGGGCCAATTTCACGGCAGCCAAACCCAAAATGATAAATTGACAATTTCTTGGTAGGAATTGTTTGTTTATCGTTTGTTTACGTTTGTTTAGCTATTTTCAGCTTTTGTTTACATTTCTGTATACTATAACCAGCACCCCTATTTGGGTCGGGCCAACTCCACGGCAGCCAAACCCAAAATGATAAATTGGCAATTTCTTGGTGGGAATCGTTTGTTTGTCGTTAGTTTACGTTTGTTTAGCTATTTTCAGCGTTTGTTTGCACTTCTGTGTACTATAACCAGCACCCCTATTTGGGTCGAGCCAATTTCACGGCAGCCAAACCCAAAATGATAAATTGACAATTTCTTGGTGGGAATCGTTTGTTTACGTTTGTTTAGCTATTTTCAGCGTTTGTTTACACCTCTGTATACTACAACCAGCACCCCTATTTGGGTCGGGCCAAATTCACGGCAGCCAAACCCAAAATGATAAATTGGCAATTTCTTGGTGGGAATCGTTTGTTTGTCGTTAGTTTACGTTTGTTTAGCTATTTTCAGCGTTTGTTTGCACTTCTGTGTACTATAACCAGCACCCCTATTTGGGTCGAGCCAATTTCACGGCAGCCAAACCCAAAATGATAAATTGACAATTTCTTGGTGGGAATCGTTTGTTTACGTTTGTTTAGCTATTTTCAGCGTTTGTTTACACCTCTGTATACTACAACCAGCACCCCTATTTGGGTCGGGCCAAATTCACGGCAGCCAAACCCAAAATGATAAATTGGCAATTTCTTGGTGGGAATCGTTTGTTTGTCGTTATTTTACGTTTGTTTAGCTATTTTCAGCGTTTGTTTGCACTTCTGTGTACTATAACCAGCACCCCTATTTGGGTCGAGCCAATTTCACGGCAGCCAAACCCAAAATGATAAATTGACAATTTCTTGGTGGGAATCGTTTGTTTACATTTGTTTAGCTATTTTCAGCGTTTGTTTACACCTCTGTATACTACAACCAGCACCCCTATTTGGGTCGGGCCAAATTCACGGCAGCCAAACCCAAAATGATAAATTGACAATTTCTTGGTGGAAATCGTTTGTTTATCGTTTGTTTATGTTTGTTTAGCTATTTTCAGCGTTTGTTTACATTTCTGTATACTATAACCAGCACCCCTATTTGGGTCGAGCCAATTTCACGGCAGCCAAACCCAAAATGATAAATTGACAATTTCTTGGTGGGAATCGTTTGTTTACGTTTGTTTAGCTATTTTCAGCGTTTGTTTACACCTCTGTATACTACAACCAGCACCTCTATTTGGGTCGGGCCAAATTCACGGCAGCCAAACCCGAAATGATAAATTGACTATTTCTTATTGTGAATCGTTTGTTAATGTTTGTTTAGCTATGCTCTGCAGAGTTTTGCAACAATTTTCTAAGCACATAAAGTTATATCAAAACAAATTAGGAATTTCTGAAAGCGGCATGAAAGTGTCTACTTTCCTAACTGATTTAAGACAGGGTAGTAGTTAATTTTCTGACTACCCAGGAAAATACTCTACCCGGCTCAAATAAATAAGTACAAAACTAAATTAGCTCAGTATTTATTCTTGGCAGTAATAGTAATATAGGGTAAATTATTATTAATCCATCCAAATTGAAACATCTTGAATCATTTGTGATTAATGAGTAACGATGTTTTTTTAATGTAAACGGTTTCAAAAAAATAGTATACATAATACGTCAGGAAAGCGTATTTACTGGCTTTTTATGTAATACACTATTAAACCTTATTGAAAAGTCGACACATAAACGCCAATTTAAAATAAGGCTGCTAATGAATCAGGAATTCAATCGTAGGGTGTGCACTCGAAAATATATACACTCTTTGGAATGACCTTGTGGATATAAATGTGAAGGAACCCATTCTATATGCAATTGCAAAACACCAAAAAATACTTTCCGATTTTTTATTATTGAAAATTTATGAATTTTATGTGTACATTGCATTTACTAGCTTCTTTTTGAATATTCCTCAATGGTTTTTAAACCAAGGGAAAGCTTATTATTTCTGGATTCAGATGATCTCAAATTAATCACGAAGTTATTTTTAACAAATGCTACAGAAATTGTTTAAACAAAACTTGGGAATGCGCTGTATAAATTTCATCATGAACGTATTTTGAAAACTATTGCACATAAAGGCATACTTCCGCGTATGAAGGTTTGTAGAAAAGAATGGAGAAATTTTGACTGGAAGAATTATCTCTATTGCTTTATTGTTGTAAAAAATACGATATATTTTTCTGTACGTGTTTTGAGTTTCATGCGTGACGCGCTTTGCCGATCACTGATGTACACCGCGATACAAATATACCATGCTTACAAATCATTTGTATGCATTATACTTACTCATAATTATGTTACGCTGTTTGGTTATACGTGAATAATGTCATTTTTAATCACTAAAAAACAGAAACTTAAACATAAATTTTTTTGCGAACAAAACCATTAATAGTAAGTACTTCATGTTCTTCATCTATTTATTATAACTTAAGGGCGAAAATATATAGATATAAAAAATAATTCAGTAATTTACTCATAAAGCAGCTATAAGAGCAAGACAAATCAGAACGAAATGAAAAATCGAAGCTACAGCTTTTTTAAGAAACTTCCAGTTTACAAAAAATATTATTGATCATTGTACTAACGCTGTCTACTTTAAAAATAATACACTTTTATTGCAAGCAAAATTTTTTGGTTTATATTTTCATAATAATAATTATTAAGTTTTATTGTCCATATAGGCCTAATCCAATAGGTTACAAAATATGATTTCAAAATTGTCAATAGAAAAAACATTAACATAATAAGATAAAATCGTTGCAATGTAAACCGTTATACGTCGCTTTACAAGAAAAGCACTGTATACAGAAATATGCGTTTTCAAAGCAAATTAATAGCGCTTGACCCTCACAATAGCAACCTATTATACATTTCGATCCAGCTTTGTTACAACTACAGTTAACAGAACATTTTCTAAATTTACACGTACAACAAACATTTTCGTAAGTTACATTGGGACGAACACTTAGTTATTAAACTTGAAATAAGCACATTAGCCTTCAAGTTCCAACCAAAATTAATTGGATTGGGAATTTATGGATTTATCGTAGTCGCATTTTTCCAAATAGTTATCATAGCTCTCAAAATGTGTTGGTAAAAAGAATCCTTAGTAGGTGGTAAATTTCTAATATCAGATTTACAAGTGTGAAACAGAAATAAATATAAATTACAATACAGTGACAGAGGAATAATTATTCAATTATTTAAGCACGATTAACTATGACATACTTGGAGATATTTTAATAGTTAATTTTAAAACATTACTGCAAACATTTTTGATATAAAGCAATAAGGCATATGTATTCATTACAATCATTGTCGAAATTGAAAAGTCAAAGAAGAATTGATGTTAGTGTCGACAATCTTTACTAAATTTTTATCAATATTGAGCGTACACCATTGATCATTTGCTTAGAAATGTTTATCATTAAATCTGTCCGGACCTTATAAGTCCAGGCATATTAGACAAATTTTAAGGGAAACCTAAGAAAAATAATGTAGTCTCGATTTTTGACACAAATGTTCCTTGGTGTCCTAGAAGCGATCCCTTAAAAGTCCCTCTGAGATGTCGGCGTTTTAATGTTTTGAAGCAAGAAGCTGAGGAAACCGAGTGTTTATTAGAAAGAATTACGATAAAGTAAATTATCCGTTCATATTACAGAAAAATGATATTACAAAAAGTTTTTCAGAGTGCAAAATTATAGCCCACTGCAAAATTTCAGAAATATTGGGCTACTCTTATGAAACAGTGCGTATGAGATGGGGCAGCTTAAGGTCGAATTTCGCGTTAATGTGGACACACCGGTCAAAAACACAAATTTTTTCCAGGTACTACTTTGGTACTTAGCTTTCAATTTTTTATAGGAACCAACTCCTCCGTCGGCCATCTTGGATTTTATAACTGCCATTTTGAAATAAAGTATATTATCACTATCTCGACTTCTAAATCACTTAGGATCACAAACTTGGTATCTAAATATACATATTTGGGGTCAGAGAATACAACTACACATTTTTTAAATGTATCAGAATATATATTTCTTCACTAATATATGTACCAATTACAAACTATTCACCAATTAACTGTTTTGTCCAGTGTGTGCACATTTTCATGTAATTGTAATTAATTTTACGTTTCTCATTAAAGTTTGCAGCTATCGTTTAGTTTATCCTCAAATAGTTCAAGTACATTCGATTTGCACTATTATCTTTCAAAAATATCAATTACGTTATTTAAAATTTTAGGGTAAAGTTAAAACACCTTTAAGTCTATACCCGTGGTACCTGGGTAACCATATAATAAAACTACAAAAATGAATACCCAAATATATTAGAAACACACATATAATAAGTTCAATTACATTGTTGACATTTATTTATAACTATTTCTTGTTCATTTCATGAGGGGCGCTCACAAGTGTCACATAAATTTTGTGTTTTGAGGCGCCTTTTGTTCTCCATAGATAGACATAGATAGCAATTTCAAACCACTTTTAGACGTCCAGTGGGATCTCGATGTGATCATCCTGAATTAGTAGCTGTCGCAGTAGTTAGCAATTGCTTGCCGATCATACATTCAATGGCTAATTTAGTAGAAAAACGTTTATAAACATTATAAATACAGAGCATTCATCTAAAATGCCCGTAGGTACCCGGGTTCCCCGGGTATAGACTAGCGTATAGAAAATTTCGCATAGACACAAGGGTTAAACGTTAAAAAATTTCTGTAGCATTTGTTAAAACTAATTTCGTGATTAATTTGACACCTGAATCCAAAAAGATAAGCTTTGAGAGAGCATTGAGAAATATTCAAAAATAAGCTTGTAAATGCAATGTACGCATAAAATTCATCAATTCAGATACAAAATTTCAGAAAGAGATATGACTTAAATTAAACCGTTAAAATTGTATTTATTAAAACGGTTTGATCTAAGTAGGTAGAACTTCCTGAAATGTTGTATAGGGCCATAATTTATTATTCTGAACAACTTTTCTTGGTAAAATTTTGTCGTATGATAAACAGAAAGGGTAGTTTACCTGAAAAGAAAATAGTTTTCGCTTCACTGTCAATGCCTAAAATATTCAGTCCATCTCACCTTTTGTAACATCAATCCTGGGATACACTGTATACAGTGTGTCTGCTTAAGTTCGCACCATATGGAAAATTTTTTATTATTAATTTTACGAAAAAAAGTTATTCTTTATAAAAAGTTCTGCATGGCCCAAAACTTAAAATGCAATCATCAGATATCAATTTTTTTAAGCCGTATACGAGGAATGTCAAAAAATATGAATTCTGTTCAAGAGTAAAGTACCTTTATTTGTAACAATATCGAAAATTGTTATTAAGAAAAGTTGAGTATAATCGAAAACTACGGTCAAATGTCCAATTACACCTATCTACGATGAAAATCAGGTTTTGTTATTTTTCACATTTTTTTTAAGTTGTTTCATATGGAAGATCATCAAAATAATGCAACATAGAGGTTACGAGACGTAAAGGTTATCAAAGTTTTAACGAATAAAGAGATAACTGAAAAAAGTTTCCGATATTGTCAAAAATAAAGTTTTCCCTATGAAAACTTAAAAAAATGTGAAAAATAACAAAACCTGATTTTTTATCGTATATAGGTGTAATTCTATATTTGAACGTAGTTTTCGATTCTACTCAACTTTTCTTAATAACAATTTTCGATATTGTCACAAATAAAGGTACTTTACTTTTGAGGAGAATTCATATTTTTTGACATTCCTCGTATACGGCTTACAAAATTTATATCTGATGATTGAATTTTAAGTTCTGGACTATGCAGAACTTTTTATAAAGAATAACTTTTTTTCGTAAAATTAATAAAAAAAAAATTCCATATGGTGCGAACTTCAGCAGACACACTGTCTATATACATATATACACCAGATGTCGAGTTGTCTATGGTGTATAGGGAATCTCATGTTAAATCCAGCATATGCGAAAACTCGATCTTCTGATTGGGTTAAACTAAAGATCTAACATTAAAAGCAGCTTTAGTATTAAAAACTGTATTCAATTCTCAATTTAAAGTTTTCTAGGAAACTATTTAACCAACCAATTTCATAATCATGTAAAAAAAGCGTCTTTCATGGAATCTCAACTAATTGCACCAGAAACAAAACAATACGTCCTTTCTGTCAGTATAGTAATTGTAAAGTAAACCAATCTGTGTTATTATTGCGTGTGATAATAGAATTTCATTGTTCAAGATGTTAATCACATAATGAAAATTTTCGTATTAAAATTTATCATTTTGGGTTTGGCTGTTGTGAAGTTGGCCCTTTCCAAACAGGGGTATTACCTATAACATAGAGATGTGTAAACCAATGCTGAAAATAACTAAAAAAATATAAGCAAACGCTAAGAAACGATTCCCACTAAGACATGGTCAAATTATAATTTTGGGTTTAGTCCGACCCAAATACGGGTGCAGGTTATAGTATACAGAAAAGTAAACAAACGCTGAAAATATCTAAACAAACGATAAACAAACGATTCCCACCAAAAAATTGTCAATTTATCATTTTGGGTTTGGCTGCCGTGAAGTTGGCCCGACCCAAATAGGGGTGCGGGTTATAGTATACAGAGGTGTAAACAAACGGTGAAAATAAATAAACAAACGTAAACAAACGATAAACAAACGATTCCCACCAAGAAATTGTCAATTTATTATTTTGGGTTTGGCTGCCGTGAAGTTGGCCCGACCCAAATAGGGGTGCTGGTTATAGTATACAGAAATGTAAACAAACGCTGAAAATAGCTAAACAAACGTAAACAAACGATAAACAAACGATTCCCACTAAGAAATTGTCAATTTATCATTTTGGGTTTGGCTGCCGTGAAGTTGGCCCGACCCAAATAGGGGTGCTGGTTATAGTATACAGAGGTGTAAACAAACGCTGAAAATAGCTAAACAAACGTAAACAAACGCTAAACAAACGATTCCCACCAAGAAATTGTCAATTTATCATTTTGGGTTTGGCTGCCGTGAAGTTGGCCCGACCCAAATAGGGGTGCTGGTTATAGTATACAGAGGTGTAAACAAACGCTAAAAATAGCTAAACAAACGTAAACAAAAGATAAACAAACGATTCCCTTTGACGTATTACTAAATTTTTGTCTGGGTTTGGCCAACTTCACAGACATCACCATAGTATCGTCTACAGTCATTCCCATGGTTATACATTTTCTCTTTCATTGTTTTAATGCCTCGTCTATATAGATTCTGAACAAGCTGGGCGACACACAGCACCCCTGTCTAAAACCTTTGTCTACTTTGAAAGGTTTTGATAGTTGATTACCTATGTTTATCTTTGATTCGGAATTATTATACAACTCTTTCAAAGCTTCTATTATGTTGTTATTTATGTTTGTACTCTCTAAAACTTCTAACATGATATTCATCGGCACGCTACCATATGCTTTTTTGATATCTACAAAAGTAAATGTACTTCCCGTCCAACACACATTCATTTTTTAATTAACTGGGTGGACCTGCCTGCTCGGAATCCGCATTGGTCTTCGCTTTCAAAGGGTTTATATTATTGATCTATAAGACCTGTTATTACTCTGCCATATATTGATATGCCTCTGTAGTTATTTGCGTCATTCTTAGGTCCTTTTTTTATGAATAGATACAATCCAGGTAGTTTTCCAGTCAGATGGTAACTTATCCCCATTTAAATATCTATTTATTAATTGTGTTATCATGTTTATTAACTTTCGAGTTCCACATTTCAAAAAATCTGCGGTTACGTTTTCTGAGCCAGGCGAAGTGCCATTTTTAAATTTTTCTATGGTCATCTTTACTTGATTTGTTTGAATTTCTATTTTTTCTCCTGCAATTTTACGTGTATATGTTTTTTCGTTATTTTTAAACTCTGCCCGTCGTTCTTGCAATAATTTTTCGTGGTGCTCTTTTAACTTTTGCACGGGTAGTGTATTAAAACCAGAAATATCGCATTTTTGAGATCTTAAAATCATTAGAAACTTCCACAATTCTTGCGACTGCGTCCCTCCAATGTAGCCGTCTAATTCCTAGTACTTTTTGCTCCACATGTTGTTTTTTCTGTTATTATTACTCTTCTAAATTTTTCCTGAACAACTTTATATTCTATTTTGTGTTGTCCCATGGGAACTTAAAAGATTAAATAAAAAACTACCCTTGACTTTCACTCGCCGACCATTTGTGCCCAAAAACAGTAGAACGTGCAATTGGCACAGTCGCATACAAAGGTAAATACAAATGTTTCGTTTCTTATATTTTGGGCGGCCAACCGGTGTTATGCTTTCAAATAGCATTAAAGGCCCGAATCAATCAGAAATTCACCACAATCCATGATACCAAATGTACCAACTATTGTAACCTACCTTAGAAGGCTCATATAACTCCGACTAGCTCAATCCTCGGCTGCGATATGGGTATGATAAATGTGGGATGTTTGTTTACTTCACTTTCGCATAAAGGTTTTAGTTCACTAAACAAGAAGTATTGGGCGCCAACAACTTTATTTCAATTGTAATTTTTTTTTCTATAATATTCATGTACACTTCTGTGCAATAAAATTAAGTACAAGTCTTACGACTATTTTTCACAATATTCTAGTTTGTATAATTCGGGTCTATTTTAATTGCCTAGCAGCAGTTTCAATAAATGATAAATCACCGTAACTTGAATATAACACCTTTATTAAACGACCAAAACTAAGAACTTTACAAAAAAACGCTATTAATAAATACAACAAAGCCGTGTGGGCTTAATTTTATTGCACAAAACTGTACATTCAATCATATAATTCATGAATCACGTTAATGCTCAATTGTGGGTTTAATATAATAAAGGGTTAGCTACTATGGCAGTTTCTATATGATGCTTTTTTAGGAAATATCGAATTAAAGTTCTTATTGGTTTTAATTGCATTGGTTAATGCACAATTAGTTCTATAGAAAGGTTTTCTTTCTTTTGTGGAAATTCAACAACTTTAGATAAGATAAATATAAAGAGCTCTTTATACCCTCTTAACCTATTTATATCTTTAACGAAGGCTGTTAATTGATTTACTGGCTAACTCAATTCACATTTTTAAAGTATAAGAAATGCCCATTATTGGACAGACACCTGCGGTATAACATTAAACCCCTTTTTTGACGTTTACGAATATAACCTGGTTTTCAAACTTGTTACTGAAAAGGCAATTATATCTTCTTATTATATTATTATGAAGTTGTTGACGGTAGATTAAATTTCATATGCCCATTTTAACTGGTAACTTGACATATTTTGGGTTATGAATGAACTGAACAGTTTATATAGCTCTCCTAAGGTTTTAGGACTAACCTAACTAAACGGAGGCCACCCCATGATCCTGAATTGTTGCCTTGCCCATGGAGTTAAACTCTATTTAACCGGAAACGACCTTCATCGCCAAACCAATGAAGTGGCTTTTCTGGTGAGGAGTTCTTAACAAGAATTAACGTTTGTCTAACATGGTCTTCCCTTTTCTGTTAGGCCCTCCAAAAAGGTTTCATTGCGACTTCGGGTGACTCTATCCCACCGGATTACGATGTCCCGTTGCTCAAAGATAGCAAGAATAACAGGGGAAGCAAACATATTTTAATTTGTAACTGCTTTTCTATTAAAAAACTGCCCAATGAATCAATTCTATTTGTCTGAAAAATCATTATTTCTTAATGTACTGTAGAATTAGATCAATTATAACGTTACAAATAAAAAGTTTTTGTTTTTGTATCCTTTTAAAGCTGGGGTTTAGCTCTTAATTTTATTTGCTGCTGGGCGCAATAAAGTCTCAATTTGGTTTTTATTCAAAACAGGAGTAGTTTCTCTTTTATTATTAATTTTAAAATATCTAAATTAGCCTTCTATTCGAAATCAAAAAGAACTGGATGAAGATTATGCAACCTGTATTTCTTCTAAGTACTTTAAGTTGCCTATCAGGTTTTATGATCATTCAGATTTATTATTTTTTTAGTTGCTTGACTTTGGAACGCTACACAAATCTACAACTAATTACTGACACTTTTCGGGATAAAACCGTTACGTAATCGTCGCCAAACTACCCCCCCCCCCCCCCCCACAAAACAACTTTAACCATCCGAAGTAAAGTTAACGCTCCAAGTATTTCCAAAATTGTTCTATGCTGAAGTTGCATACTGCAGATTTTCGAAAGAAAGAAATGCCAATTGCAAATTCAAAAATGATCGAAAACTGTATTCCACCTGAAATACCCGACGACCTTTAAGTTATCAAAGTCACAGCGCGGGAATTGGTAATAAAATGTTTGGACCGTTACACCTAGAAAATAGGTTAAAGACATAATACGAATAATAGAGGCACAAAACTGGAACGGGCAATCAACCGAATGCTGATGAAAAGCAGCTACAGCATGGAGGGTAAGAACTATAAAAAGGAGCTTTGGGTGCCCACACAATCGCTGGATTGACGACATAAAAAAAGTAGTATCAAATAATTGCATACGTTAAATACAGAATCGCGAGTATGAATTTACAACGAAGGAGAAGACGAAACATGAAATGTTTTTATTTATAATAATTTCTCTCTATTATTTTCTCACACTGCCTAGTAGAGACTAAATATGTCAAATAAACCTACTACAAATAATCCATAGCTTAGTGAACATTGAACTTACCAATCCAGCGTCTGAGAAACCATTTACGCAGATTGTTTTATACTGAAATAAAGAAACGTTCCTAATTTCTGTATTTTGAAACTTGTTTAAAACGTGTATCATTAATTACCTCTTTATCCAGTCCCAGGCTACCTATTTAGAAAGCTTCGGTGGAGTATTGTCGAACGTTTTAAATGCGTAGAATCACTTTGTAAGCGATAATCAAAAATATTAAAAACGAAAAGCGAACATTTATATAGAGTAGACAGTAGAAGGTGTGGGTTTCATTTTAGATTAACATCCAAGTATCTCACAACGTTAAAACACTAAAAAGAGTTGTGTCTGTTGCAAGGGAAACTTTCGAAGTGGACATATCGCTACATTTACGAACAAAATGGTAGAATATATTACTTTCAATTGCATAAAGCACAATAAAATTTAACATTTCAAGACTACTTTTAGAAACATCTGTATATGAATTTTAGATACTGCACTGTTTACTTCGTTCTTATTTATTGTAATTTAAAACATAAAGTAAAGGGCATGGTATACTCATTAAAGTGGGTAATATGAAGCAGAGGTGATTATGGTTACAGCGAAAGCTTTAAACGATCAAAATTCTTAATGAAAATAGAGCTGAGATTAATTTTGTAGTCGAGAAAATGGAAATTCTTCTTAAGTTTCCTTATATTGTTTAAAAATGTAATGCACTAGAAAAATAATTGGGCATAGAAACGTTATTTTATCGCAGCCAGCCGAAGATCACAATTCGAACACAATTTAGTGGGATAAAGGGTGATAGTAGTAGAATTTTCCGATCAGGTTAGCGATAGGTCGATAACTTTATTGCACAATTGAAACAAAGTCGTGAATATTGCACGTGGTTATTACAATATGGTGATAATTATTAGTAACCCATGCTCATTGAACCCATACTCAAATTAAATTAAAATTCAGTGAAAGTGTAGTTTATAATTATGTACTACACAATTAATACATTAACTGTATGCCCGATTTAAACATATTAGTAGCGAGAAATGTGGTAACTTCATCTGGCTAGTTGTTCTATTCCTGAAAATTATGTTGGAGAAGAAATTTTAGCGAACAATGGTTTTAATCGTCTTCTTCGAGTCTAGCCATCATCGTTGCTTTGAGGTAGATGAAGGAGACTTTCAAAATGAGGATGCATAATCTTGTATCCAAATAATGATGCCCTCTTTTTGCTTGTGTTGGCTAATGTTGGTATTTCCAAGATCTATACCCGTTCTTAGTGTTCCATTCCAGACTCTTACTATTTTTGTTGCATTTCTTTAGATTTTGTATGTGACATGTGGATATACTTTACGAGAACTGAATTCCATACAACTGCAAAATATTCAAGTACAGCTCGAACATAGAATAGAGTTGTGGAGATAGCTGCTAACATGATTTTGATAAATATTATTGGTTAATTGGTATTAACTGGAGTGCTAATGTGGCTTATGTGCCACATAATATTCTACTGCCTTTACGCTGATGTTAACCATAGTGTAATTACGTAAGAGATTATTTTTACCCATGTGTAAAATACTGCATTTAGAGTAAGTAAGTGGAAGATTCCACTTCTTGTACTAGTCGTTTATGTGTTCCAAATCTCTGCAAGATATTCTAGTATAAATAAGAATTTCTCTACAATTTGAGGTAATGTGCACAGACTAACTACATTCTGTGAACACATTGCAGCACAGTAAATTCGACTGTGTATCATAAATAGGGATGGTCCTAATACTGATCCTTGGTTCACCCTAGATAGTATCTCTCTTGGAAAAGAAAGATTTCCTCTATCCAACAGCATGTTTGATGTTTTATAGACAAACCTTAATCCAGTTCAATCATTTTTTCTTATTGAAAAATGTTCTAACTTTTGCAGTAATTTAGTCTTGGGAACTTGGGCAAATGCTTTCAATAAGTGTAAATATTGTGATGTTGTTTAGGGGTGTAATGAATCTGTGAATATGATTTTTAATTATTTGAATAAATTAAACATCCCTAACTACCATACTTTTTGTAAATTGCTCGGTTATACTATAATAATGCTTAAATTTTTAATTTTAATTCACCCTCATCCCAGGGCTAGATCGCTACATCTAATTAAAAAAAACGAATATGAACTTCCTATAATTACTAATTAAACACGTTTGGCTATCAATAATTATTTAAGGCTACTTTGACAGAAACATTTAATTGTAAGCGCTCTGTATATCACTATTTATCTAATGGGATTTGACACCTGGGTTATATTTTTAACTGATAGGAACAAATACAAAATCAAAATGGTTTATTTGCTTCGAGAATATATAAACAAGCTGACAATTTTAAATAATTTCTTGATGTAAACGCAATTAACGCTGTTACTATGTGAAACACTTCTACCCACGCCACAACCGGAAGTGACGGGCTAAAAGACGCCATGAAAGCACATTCACAAAACTAACACTTTTAGTAAGCAAATCTGACCTGTTGATGGCTTCTCCTTTGAAAATAGGGCTACCTGTTCCTCGCTGGAACTCCAAAGATGCTCTGGACCACTCGTTGTTGTTTGCCTGCAGTTAGCAAGGCTCAAATCTGCGGTGAAACCTCCCTGGTGAACGGCTGATCCTCTCGGACACCTCTGGAACTGCTTCCAATGAAGCTGGAGCCTCAAATCTCGTACTCCGCTGTGCTACATGGCTGTTGCTCTCTTGTTCACTGGTATAGAAACTTATAAAGCTGGCTGAACCTCCGTAGAATATGCCCAAGGTACCATAGCTTCCACTGGACTACTTTGACACCTCGTAGATTACATGTGGGGAAGCCCAATGCAAGGCGAAGATAAAGCTATTCAAAAACATCATTATGCAATTATTTTCATGGCCTATGCTATTTTTCAACAATTCTGAAACTCAAATGACTACATTTACTAAACATTCTTATAATAAATATTTGTTTTGCCGATTATGTTATTAATTACTATTAATTATTATGCGTAATATAAAGGCTACTAAAATGTGTTCATACCAATATATATCATCTATAGATTCCAAATAAGCCAGAACTGTGTTCATTCATTCTTGGCGTATGATAAATTAATTACAGAAGGTAAATGTATGGGTTCGTAATTATTTGCATTTACTTTATCTTAAACTTTACGCATAGGTTAACTGATGGCTGTAACTACGAGTATTTGAAGTCTTGTACGAGAAATCGCCGCGAGCGGACGTCTGACCGCAGTGACAGTGATAACCGTACCCCAAGTGATAACGTATCAACAATTAAGGTGAAAATAACTTTTGTTTCTAAAATTAACATATAATAATAGGAATACAGGCCTTGAGCCTCGGATTAGTATTTCATACCTAACAATTAGCTAGCATTAATGACAAACACTCCAATCAAACCTCCTACACTAATATACCTCGGTAATCAAACCATTCCAATGGAAACCAATCATACAGTATTATCTAAACGCAGCTTAGACCTTGGCTCGACATCAATAGATCCTGATCCAAAAAAAAACGATACCTTTTCGATAGCGGAAAACTCTTGGCAAATAATAAATTTGCAGCGCTACAACAGGAACAGAAACGCAACAATCTACGAATCTACCTCATAACCAACAAACAATGGTAAATGCGCCACAGAGCCCACTAAAACAAAAATTCCACCAGTGTTTCTACATAACTCTAGTAATTATCAAGAAGTAATTAAAGACATAAAAAACATTGCTAAAAAGGATTTTGCAACATCCTTAAAAGGAAGTCAACTAAAAATAAACTTAGAATGCATAGACGATTACCGTCAACTTACCAAATATTATGACGACCATAAACTGGAGTATCATACATTCCACAACCCTGAAATACTAAATTAGAACTGATTATTAGAAACGTCCCCATATCCTTCAGTGAAAAACGAAATACGCCAAGAATTAACCGAACTCAAACACCCAGTAAGCAAAATAACACGCTTGCTAAATAAAAATAAATTACCGATGCCGTTAGTTGTAGCTAAATTACCACTTTCTATTGAATCCAAAAATATCTTTAATTTAACAAAACTCGCACATTGTGTGGTTAAAGTAGAGCCACGCCGGAAAAACAGCGACATACCCCAGTGCACAAAATGTCAGCGCTATGCGCACACTAAAAATGATTGTTTTCTACAGCCTCGCTGTGTCAAATGCGCGGGCAATCATCACTATTCCCAATGCCCTAAAACTAAAGAAGAAAAACCTAAAAGTGTGAACTGTGGAGCCGAACACACAGCTAATTATAAAGGTTGTAGCTACTATAAACAAATTAGTCAATCCAAAAATACAGCTTTCACACGAAGAACTTCTAACAACTTGAATAATCCAAAAATTCACCCACAAAGACCAAACGCCTCCAGTATAGGCAATATCACATTCAACAATACATACCTAAATGCTCTTAAAAACACCAAAAACTCTATTGATAACAACTCAAATCCTCAATCTACTGAACAATCATCAAATCCATTCATACAGCAAATACTACAAATAATCTTAGATTTAATTACTCCACACATAGCCACAATAAAAGACTTCTTCATGTCAGCAATCCCAATGTTATTCATCAATGGCAAATAATCAGAAACTAATCACTAATTTAACAATAACAAATTGGAATGCAAACGGTCTAAAAAATCAAAGATCATTATTTATAGCCTTTTTGGATAGACATAATATTGACATCGCCTGCGTTACTGAAACTCACCTGATAGCAAATGAAAAATTCAGAATACCCAAATATAATATATAACGACAGGAATAACTCCTATGGTGCAGGAGGAGTTGCGATAATCATTAGACGCACCCTAGTGACATATCCGATTGACATAGAGGAACTGATAACCCTTGAAGCCATTGCAATTAAAACTCATAATGTTAGACAACGGTACCCTTAAAATTGTATGTGCATACAAACCTCCAAACAAACCATTAATCCCAACAGATATCATGGCAGTTTTTGAAGAACAACTACCAACTCTGCTCATAGGAGACCTAAACTGCAAACATACTATTTGGGGATGCAGAGTGACTAATCCCAACGGAATAAAACTGCATAACCTTTCGACTGCACACAACGTACATATTATGGCACCATCCGAGCCAACGCGATATCCATATAGAAAAGATCATGAACCTGATATATTGGATATTGTACTACATAAAAATTTTAACAAACCAATACATCAGGTAGTGCTAACAGAGCTTGACTCTGATCATCTGCCAATTGTCATGACATTTAATAACTACCCGAAAATAATTCCGAAACTTCCGAGGCTCATCAATGGACCAATTGACTGGGATATATATAAAGAAAACATTAACAGATTAATAACATGCCCGATAGCGCTTAACTCAACACAAGAAATAGACAATATACTGGGTATACTTACTGATAGTATTAAAGAATCAGTTAACAGATCTACAATCACCACTCAGCCCTCAAAAACGCCCGAACTATTTACACCCACCAATGTATCTATTAAATCTAATAAGAGAAAAAAACCGAGTTAGAAGACGGTGGCAGAGAACAAGGGATCCAAATGCAAAAATTGCACAAAATGAACTAATGAGGCGAGTCAAACAAGAACTAGACAAATTTCGGATAGAAACTTATCAGTCATACTTATGCGATATATCCTCTAATGATCCAAATCTTTGGGCTGCGACAAAACGAATCCTCAGACAACCAACTATTATCCCTCCACTGCGAATAAATAATCACGTATACTATGAAGATTCGGATAAATGTGCAGTTTTTGCGAACCACCTGAAACAGACGCTTACAACAATAATAAATGAAGAAAACGAAGAATTTATGCAGCACGTTGAGTCAACCATCCAAAATAAGGATTCCGGAAATTCAAAAATATTCAAACCTACATCAACGCATGAGATCCAACAGAATATTAAAAGACTTAAAGTTAAAAAGTCCCCAGCAATTAAAAATTTATCAAATAAAGCTATAGCATTGCTTGCAACAACATTTAATGCATGTATGCGCCTGGGCTATTTTCCTGACATGTGGAAAGAGGCGGTAATACTAGTGTTTCACAAACCAGGAAAAACTCTCGACTCCCCGTCAGGCTACCGACCGATAAGCCTTCTGTCAACATTAAACTGTTAGGGTAAGGCCATGCTTGCGTTTTAGTCGCTGCGACACGATCGCCGCGACCAGGTCTCAATGGTGTGTTCTATGGATTCTAATGTAGGTGGCCACGTTTGCGACCCGCAACAGCGACCAATGTTGAAAACGCTGTGAAGAGCGTTTTGCTAGCGTCACGACAGATTGTTTCTTATGCAGTATTATAATATGACATGGACAGAAAATTTTATATGTCTGCGACCTAGTTGCGGCGATGATGTCGCACCGACTAAAACGCAAGCATGGCCTTACCCTTAGAACGGATAATCCAAACTCGACTCGTTAATCACCTTAAGGAAAAAAACTTACTCCCACCTTTTCAATTTGGTTTTAAAAGTGGGCACTCCACAACTCATCAACTTCTTCGAATTACTGAAGCAATTGAACGTGGATTTGAAAACAACCAACATACTGCAATTGCCTTCCTAGACGTCGCACAAGCGTTTGATCGTGTCTGGATAGATGGGTTACGATTCAAAATCATGCAAATGAAGCTACCTTCATATCTTCAAAAATTAATCTCATCATTTCTAATCAACAGAACATTCAGAGTGCGAATTGGTACGACGCTTTCCACAGCTATAAACATACATGCAGGAGTACCACAAGGGTACATATTAGGACCAATATTATATAATATCTTTATGTTTGACATTCCGGAACCTAAGGACTCAGAAATAGCGATGTATGCTGATGACACGGCTATTATTTCTCAAGACTGTGACATAAACATAGTAAAACATAAACTGCAAGAAAGCGTTGATAAGATAATTAAATG